>OY986053.1:8209838-8792866 GCA_963920205.1 Stenodema calcarata | reverse complement strand
CTGAGCTATTGACTTGAAATTTTAAAAATAGGTCAGAACTGGATCACAATGCAATATTCACTCGGTTTTTTGTCTGTAAAATTGTTTAAATAATACCTATTTGTTTAAACAAATGAAATTTTGATGATGAGCTAGATACTTGAAATTTTAAATATAGGTCAGAAATGGATGACATTTCAATATTCACTCGGTTTGTATGACATGGTATGAGTATGGTATGGTATATTATTGTATGTATGATTTGGTATAGTACAGTATGGTATGATAGGAAAGAAATTCGTATGGTATGGTATGAGTACGGTGAGAATATGGTATGGTGCCGATTTGCAACACAGTCTGGTATAGACAGAAGGGAGTTTATTTTTCTATGGCCATAGATTTAGGCAAGTTTAGTTATTTTCCATTGTACATTGGTAACATCAACCGAATCCAGAAATAACATTATTTTGTTTACTTTTCCAACAATTTTGATTATTTATTTATCGCCACATTGCATCCGACATTTGGACATTTCACCGCTGAACACGACGGCGAAGTCAGAATTGCAATCTCGCATTACGTCCTAAAATGGACGAAGCGATTAGGAAGAAGTTGAACGAAACGAAACCTATCCATATAAACTTCACGAATCTGAAGACATACGTAATCCCATTAAAATTTAATAAGTTAATATTAACTCACAAACAGTACCTTAAGCGGACGAGGCGAAATACATTGGCATGACTCTCGACTGCAAGCTGAGGTGGAAAGCCCATGTAAAGAAAAAGAAATAAAAAACATACCGTTCTATATGAATTTTTCGAGATATGAGATTTTCAAATTTTCAAAATTCGTTTTGAACCCCTTCCCCTTGACCTAGGGTTATGAAAAGTTTCGAGGACCATTGTGGGGTTGGTCGAAACCCATAAAAAAAATTTCGTAATTTTAACTCAACGCTAACTGGGCAAAGTGCCGCGGACGGCGTACGGCGGACGGACGGATTTTTTTTTATTCGATCTTGAAACGTAAACCAACAAATTTTGAGGGGGGGTTAAAATTTTTTTTTCTTTGGGCGATTCCAATGGTTCATTATCGAAGATAATAAACCAAAATGAAGTACGAGGTACGCGGTGTGGGTGTGACAGGGGGCGCAGAGACATAAAAGGTCTCGTCGTATGACGCACTAGTTGGCTCCTGCCAGCCGTATTACGTCATACGCTCGTGCGTCATAGGCTCTGACGTACTTGTTGGCCTCCTGCTAGCCGTCTTACGTCATACGCTCGTGCGTCATAGGCTATGACGCACTTGTTGGTCTCCTGCCAGCCGTCTTACGTCATACGCTCGTGCGTCATAGGCTCTGACGTGCTTGTTGGCCACCTGCCACCCGTCTTACGTCATACGCTTGTGCGTCATTGGCTCTGACGCACTAGTTATCCTGCCAGCCGTCTTACGTCATACGCTCGTGCGTCATAGGCTCTGACGTACTTGTTGGCCTCCTGCTAGCCGTCTTACGTCATACGCTCGTGCGTCATAGGCTATGACGCACTTGTTGGTCTCCTGCCAGCCGTCTTACGTCATACGCTCGTGCGTCATAGGCTCTGACGTACTTGTTGGCCACCTGCCAGCCGTCTTACGTCATACGCTTGTGCGTCATTGGCTCTGACGCACTAGTTATCCTGCCAGCCGTCTTACGTCATACGCTCGTGCGTCATAGGCTCTGACGTACTAGTTGGCCTCCTGCCAGCCGTCTTACGTCATACGCTCGTGCGTCATAGGATCTGACGTAATTTCCCGCCGGTCGCTTGTGTTCTGACGTGATCTGAGGGAAAGGGTGAATCAAGGGAACAAATTTTTCCCGTTTCAGTTTATGTGCCAAAGCAAAGACATGAAAATGTCAAAAAAATGTGTAAATAGGTACCTAAGCCCAACTGTAATGTCAATTTTCTGACAATGAGTTTTCGACTATAGTTTTCATACCTTTTTACTTAAGTACTTATTGAAATTTGAGACTGATAATGAGCTGTTTGCAAATAAAAAGTCTGATAACTTCATTAGGTACATCTTATTAATCTATTTTCAAGTTCCGATTCACAGTTGAATGTGTTTTATTTAGATGTCGTAAAATTCGAAAACGATGGAATGACGAAAAACCTGTCGACTACTGACTCAAGTGATACTGTCGACTTCTAACACATGTAGGTCGACTACTAGTGCAAAACCATGTCGACTACTGAAGAAAATGTTGGTCACTGGTATCGACTACTACCTAGAGCATTGGGATTTTTTACAAAACTTCTTTTTCCCTTTTCAAACCATGTTGAATAATATTTCCCGCTGCCAGGTCTTTTAGGAAAGGATCTTGGGTACACAATGAACAGGTTTGCAATGAGAAAAAAACCGAGTGAATATTGAAATGTCATCCATTTCTGACCTATATTTAAAATTTCAAGTATGTAGCTCATCATCAAAATTTCATTTGTTTAAACAAATAGGTATTATTTAAACAATTTTACAGACAAAAAACCGAGTGAATATTGCATTGTGATCCAGTTCTGACCTATTTTTAAAATTTCAAGTCAATAGCTCAGCATCAAAATTTAATTTGTATTATTACAAAAAGGTATTATTTAAACAATTTTACAGATGAGAAACCGAGTGAATATTGCAATGTGGTCTATCCCTGACTGACGGTTAAAATTTCTAGACTGTAGTTTACCTGGAAGATGAAAAAAAGGCAGTTTTATTCTGGGCGGCTACCCGGGACCCACCTAACGGCCGTTTTCGACGCGAAGTTTAGTGTTTTCCCATTCTGTTTTCTGCTTCTCCCTTGTTTCATTTATAAATTAAAGATATTTTCTACAGTCGGACATGAAGGAAAATGGATGTAGAAAAAATTACTTGCAGCTAATAAAGGTGTTGAGGGATGGCAAATTGTAACATATTATGTAAGTAAGATACCTAATATTGTTGGTCTGCCGAAAAAATCAGTTGGATATTGATGGCAGACCATGTCACAAAGTTTCTTCTTACAATGTAGTATCATGTGCCAAAATTTGAATCGTCCTAAAGAAGATGCATTTTTACCATAAAAATGGTCAATAATTGAAATTATTTCTGTTTTCCCACGTTTGAGTTCAGTCTGCCGCCAGAAGGCAGCGGAATATTGATGGCAGACTGCGTCAAAAAGTTTACACTAACATGCTAGTATCACATGCCAAAATTACAACTTTCCCAAAATACATTCATTTTGACCTTGAAAATTGCAATTTTTCAATTTCAGTCTGCCTAACTTAAACAACGGGTTACTGAAGGCAGACTACTCTTTTTCAGTCTTATTGCAGGAGAACAATGTTGAGCCGAAATTTGAAGCATCCTAAAATCACAAAATTTTGATCAGTAATTTGGCAATTTTTGCATTTCAGTCTGTCGGTAGAAAGCAACTGGCTAGGCAAGGCAGACCATGGTCTATTGCTCTCATACCACAGGTACTTTAACGTATTGAAATTTGAATCTTCCTAAAACTGATGAAATTTATCACCAAATTTGGCAATATTTCAATTCAAGTCTGCCATTACTTTTCAACTGCTTTAGATTGGCAGACAAGTCTCAAACTCCTTATTTGGGCATATATAATCATGTGTGAAAATTTGAGGCGTCCCAAATACTGTAAATTTTACACCCGAAAAATGCAATTTTTGAAATTGAGTCTGCCACGCATTTTCAACCGGTTGAAAGTGGCAGACTGGTGAAACATCTATGTTTGGACATAATCTATCATCTATAAAAGTTCCATCCATCCTAAAGACAGGTCATGTTTGTGCGTTTTCGTCACTTTTTAAATGGCTGCCATTTTTGAAAGCAACCGCTTTGAAATGGCAGACTTGGATTTTCTTACTCAGAATTGACTAGATTTTCATAATTTTATATCAAACCTTCTCCTAAAATGAACACCCATTTTCGGCCTCGGCTCCAGGACTAAGACGTTTTACATTAAAACGTTGTTTCTCGATGGCATTAAAACATTTCGTTTTTTAGTTCTTTCATGAAATGTTAGAAGTGGAGTACCTATGTAAAAAGGAGGAGCCCTCGCGCAGTGTTGTTTTAATAATTAAAACAACACTAAACATATTAAACATACTAAACTAATTGAACATAATTATTATGTTTATTTTAATTTGATATCCTTTGATTAGATGAGAAGCCGTACGCCTGCAATATCTGTGACTACAGAGCCAAACAACGCAGTCAACTTAAACGACACGTGAAGATTCACTCAGGTTAGTACATGGCACTAAGTAACTGGAGGAAAATACTTGAGGCCTCCTGATTTATGGATAAAGCCCTACATTTTATTTAGTAAAACTACTTACTCCATTTTATGACCTTTGATTAGACGAGAAGCCGTACGCCTGCTCTCTATGTGACTTCAAAGCCAAACTACGCGGTAATTTGAAACGACATGTGATGGCTCACTTAGGTTAGTCCATCTCACAGAGTAACAGGCGGAAAATACTTGAGGTCTCTTAATTCAATGGTAAACGCTCAACATTTTGTTTAGTAAAACTATTTCATTTGATATCCTTTTATTAGGTGAGAAGCCGTACGCCTGCTCATTCTGTGGCTACAAAGCCTTACGACTCTGTCATCTTAAACGACATGTGAAGGTTCACTCAGGTCAGTACACCTTACAGAATAATTGTTTATTGCCCTTCAGGCCTTTTGCTTTACTTTATATTGTACATTTTGTCTTTACTTTGATATTGTAAATTTTTGCTTTACTTTGATATTGTACATTTTTCTTTTAATACATTGTTGTGCGAGGTGGGACTCCTGTCCTATGCAACAATAAAGATTTTATTATTATTATTATGTGGGCGGGCAATCCCAATTACATTCTTAGTGTAATAACATGACATTTATACGAGATTCACCAAAAAGTGCTCAGTCATGCAGCATGGCTTAAAGAGCGAATTTTCGAAGAAATAACTGGTTGTATGAAAAATGTATCTATTCTAGGACTTGAAGAACATCTCAACTATCAACCACGTTTCTTCATCTTCAAAGTCCTCCTGTTTGAGAATGGAATAGGATACCGCAATTCTGATTTCACCATTTTGTTCAGCAATAAAAGTGACACATACATAAATGCATACAGGGTGGTTATTAATGAACGTCCCCTTTTATTTCGATATTTCGAAGTTAACGTCCCCTTATTTAATTAATTAATTAAAGTCCCATTATTTTATTATTATTATTTTTTTTCAAAGAATTCAACGATCACATTGTTTTATATTAGAAGAAAAATTATCGAGGAGTAAGATTTATTTTTATGTTAGCCGGTCCCAAGCCTGGGTTTCGAAAGGGCGAGGGAAAATAAATCACACGGCCTTAACAAGATAATTTAGATACCTACCCACCTGCCTAAAAACTCATATACGTAACTAAAACTAAAATTATCAAGGGCCAGGCTTTTTCGAAAGAACGACCATGTTTCAGGCTGTAATCCCGGATTAATCAAGTCCAATAAAAAACTGATATCACCACGTGATTCAGTGTCGAAAAAAAAGAATTATCATGTGCCACACTGGGGGTTTTCCGTCTTATCGAAATTACGAACAGACGTGGTTAGTCCAACTTTTGGCGCTTCTGGACGTAGAATCCGAATCTGCAATAAAAAGGGGCGGGTTACCATTTGAAAAAACAAAGTTGGCATGCGTCGCCAGCATTTGTGAAATATCGAAATACAGTAACGGTAGGTATTGGATTTTTTTTTTCGATTACTTCATAGGGTTAATTCATTTCTTGATTCGTTAGTAATTATATCAGATTCGGTTTATTGTTGGTTTGGTAGGTGAGACACCGTATGCCTGTGAAATCTGCGACTACAGAGCTACTCGTCATGGAGATCTCACCTTTCACAAGAAAATTCACACAGGTAACTCCAAATATCAATGATTAAGTTTTTTGTTTTGTTAGTTTGAGTGAAGTATGAAATGATATTTCGTGCCCCCCGTTTTCATTCATGTGTTGGAACGCTGGTTTTCAGTTTTGGTTTATTGGACCCTTCAATGTATTTTATCCTCTATATTGAATCCTGTAGTTTTAAGCACAAGAGAATTGGCGAAAATTGCAAAAACGTTTGAAATTCACTACGAGAACATGGTATACCATGGTTCCCGCCTTTATATTGACTTCCCTGCCTTTGCGAGAGGCTTTCGTTCCAATCTGTTCCTTAGATATAGGTATTCAATGTTTTGAAAGGTCATATTTGTTTTTGTCAGATGAGAAGCCGTACACAACAACTTCGTCATTTGAAGGAGCATGTGAGGAATCAGACAGGTATGTTTGTAATTCAAAAGAAAATCTCTCTCATGTCCCAAGAACTGATTTTCTCTTTGATCCCTGTTGTAGGGGTGTTTGGGTCTTCAAGGATGACACCAGGATTATATTGTACCAATTTGGATGAAATGGTAAGAGTAGGACTCCCGTGGGCCAATGGATGGGACCTAAATAAGGGTACTATGTACTCTTATACTACGTACAAGTAAAGGTCTTGTAGTATAATAGAGTTAGACGCACCATCACCACCACCTTTGACAAATTCGTTTTGCCAATGTCTCCGTGGTTATTTGTGCTGGTGGATTCACACTAATCGTGCATCCAATGCAGTTTGCAAACAGGATGCACAAGTCAATGGCCAAGTGAATTGGTAGCATCACAGGGATTCAGTATTTCTTTTAAAGTTGTATGTTCTTTTGGTTCAACAAGATTACCTACCTCCTTGCACATTTCGTGTAGGTATGTAAACCTGCCTTGAGAGCTCACAATCTCTTTGAACAACCAGTTCGGTTTCCCTGTGATGGTGACTTATTGGCCACTGATTGTTTCGATTTGTGTTCTGTACAGGTGAGAAGCCATACTTCTGTGATATCTGCGAGTTCAAAACCGGGAGCCTCACAGGGCTGAGGAGACGCATGAAGCGGATCCACAGGATCCCTAGCTGACTCGTGACAATAAACGCATCCAACAGTTTTGGGGTCGGATATCGCGGTACATCTTCAGTTCATACACAGACAGTTTTGAGTGGATGATTCTGCAATATCAGCATAATTGTGTGTGGTGACATTTTGAGAAAATTGAGGTTTTCTATTACACGATATAAAAAGCTCAATTTGTCAATGTACCTAATTTGCCCAATTGTGACTTAGTTCCAAACTAATTGGTTCAAACTACTATATCGTATCTAAATTTGTGGATTGAAAATTCGGTTAACTCTATCAAGTGATTCAAAACGAGAAAGAACATTCTATGTTTTGACCTCAGATCATGGTATACATACCAAAGCCAAATGCAATTTTTAATATAATTTGAACATAGTTTATGTTTTTTTAAGAATGCACTTTTTAATACGATGAATAATTTTCATTTTAATAAGATGATTTTGAGTATAATAATTATACTCAATTATTTTGAAGATAACTTATGTTTTTCTAACATATTTGCTCCTATTTTTTGGGGTTTGTTCCTGTAAAACTCTATTTTCTTGTGTAATTATTTCTAAGGATGGTCTGAAACGGATTTTGGTATAAACATTTTTCGGAAATTAGAGTTTTAAACATTTTGGACCAAGAACAATAGCTTCATTTTCTTCAAGGAAAAGTTTTTTCAGAGGAAAACAAAATCCATGAGAAATAAAATAGAAGGTTTTTTGAACTACACCTTTCCTTTTTGGGTGGATTCCATCGGGCCCGGGGGACTTGAAATGGTTTAAATCCCTTCAATGCCCACTCGATTCTCGCTGGCGTTCTTATGGTTTCAGCCTCTGTCCAGTCCAATCGGTCTGGCCTGGAATGTTGACCTGACTGATCACACCGTTCACCACCCAAGACATAAAAATGAAGAATAATTCTGTAATTATTACAGCACCAACAACAACAACCTTTTCCTACTTGTTACCATGGTGGTACCTAGAGGTGGTAGATAGCGCTAATTTTGGGAAACGTTGATCAACATTCGTTGAGAAAAATTAACTGTTAAAAAATAACAGCTGTGGAATTTCGATTGTAGGAGGATTCAACTGTGAGTTGATAAATTCGTTGTTACCCGGATCTGTGATTGCTTTTATATCGACTCACGACTTAAATACCTAATCAAGATTTTGAAGATACCAGAACCCTGTAGAAAGACGAGCTGTACCAGGCATTCAGAGTTGCAAAGGAGCTCGTTTAGATTAGAAAACAAAGAAAGTTGAACGCCTCAACTATTATTTTAATTATCATTAATACAGCATTAATTATCATTAATATACAGCAACAACATTTAGTTGATAATTAATAAATTTTACTAATTATCAACTAAATGTTGTTGCTGTAGCACAATATTTAGGTTGTTGTGTAAGTTGTAGCTTCCTACTAGTTCACGTACCTAGGTAATACTGGCTCAGAAATTGTAACATACAAAAAAATATTCTTCTGGCAAAGGTAATGTGATAAATTACCTACTCATTCAAATATATACCTATGTTTTCTCATGTTTGATCGGTTTTTATTACCTACTTTCTACTTCTATCTATTTGATGATTGTTCTCCAAAACTTGATGACATGCAAAGAACTGTAAACAGAAAACATTTAACCAAAAATGTCATCATCTACTTTTGTTGAATACCTACTATTTTGGAGTTTTTTTTTTTGCAAGTCCCTTGCAGTAAAACCAATCTCCTTGCTAATTTAAAACAAACTATCTTCCAATATGTCGACAATGTTTTCGTTTTTCCTATCAGTTGAAAATGACGGTAATTCGTTTTCTTTGTAACTACAATACTAACAACATAATATGTTGTTAATATTATTAGAATAACTGCTGTTTCACCCGTTTTTCATTAAAAAGCAAGGGACTAGTTTTTTTGACAGTTATTTTAATAAGTACATCGAACGTTATTTTACGTATCTCAAAAATGCCCATCCCCTTCATAACACAGACCACGGAAGAAGGAAAAATGCCCATCCCCTTCTTCCATGAACACAGACAAGGCGTCGCCCATCCCCTTCTTCCATGGGCGTCGCCAAAGAAATCGAAAGCAAAATAGACGGCGACAGGACTAGACGAAGTGAGTTGAGGCGTTGAGAAAAAACGTTACTTATTTTTCTCGTCAACGGAACGGAGAACGAACACATCAGCAAGAAGAAATTGAGCCTTTGGGTGGTGTATGTGATTGCAGAGGTTTCTTGTCTTGGGGCACGTCATGTTGACAAGCTTGTTTTGTCATGTTTCAAGCGGATGTTTTACGTTGTAGGAGCTTCCTTCTTCCATGGATCGACCCTAAACACCTCAGTCATGGAAGAAGAACGTTCCATACACCTCCGTAGTATAGTAGGGTTTTCTGTGGTCCCCACAAGAATGAAGCAACACTGCAACCGTTTAACTGACAGCAGTTTGATAATGGCTGCTATCAACTGCTAAATTGTTCGTTCGTTTTTTCTGCTTTTTCAACCTGTTTTTTTCTGCTTTTTCAACCTGTTTTTAACTGCTAACAAATTCACGTCCCACTTCTAGTGGTACCTCGTATGTTGTGAGTGCATACGTAGTATAGTAGGGTTTTCTGTGTACTGCAACTTCTTGACAATGTCGTAACATGTCATGTTAAGTATGTGGTTTTCGCTTCGAGGAAAGAAGCTGTTACCGTTATGTTTCGCAGTGAGTTTTTTTTACGATTTACTTACTATAGAGAAAACTGTCAACATGGTCGCAACCAACGCAGAGTTCTTTCTGATCTAGTCCGATTCTGTAAAAACATGGGTTGACAGTCGGCATTCTGCATCTGAAACGCCGAACATCTGAATATGTCAGCATTCTGGATTCATCCTGAAATTTTAACAAAACCGTACGCATGTTTGTTATACATTTTACAAACCTTTTAACGTAGAATACGTTTTTTTACGGAGACGAATTTGCTAAAAAACGATACTTACGCGAAAACGCTAAGATCACTTTCTCATAAGACTCCTTTGTTACGTTTGTTCACCTTTTCCCTTTTAAACCGACAAAAATCGTTCACCACTCCTTGGAAAGCTATCAATTCAACGAAACTTTGCATGTTGACTTTTCTCTGTGACTTTACGAACAGCAGAGTTATAGGCACAACAGTTCTCATGTTCATTTACAACCTAATGATGGTGCATTTCAGATACGTCATTATACATATTCCCGACGTCTCTCGATAATTGTCAGTAGCTACAAAAAGTTGAAAATGGTTAATAGCGGTTAAAGTTCATTACCTACTAAATCATGCTGACTGACCTTCACTTTTTCGATACTTGATTTGACTATTCATCTTATTGATCTGATCTACAGGTATTATCACAGATGACCAGCCCTTGGAAAGAGGGTGTGATGTCATTGTTAAAGACGAACCGATCGCAGACGCTGGCGATGAAGATGATCTCCAGGACCTGACGGCTGCCTCGTCCCATTTCTTGCTGTCCGAACCCGATCGAGCTCCGTTCAATGATACGATTGACTCCTCGATTTGTGGTGAGTATGAGTAATGGAATCCCTAACTAGGAGTTCAGGATGCCTTTCTAACGGTAGGCTTGTTGAATAGATTGTTGGGCGTTACACTGACTTAATTCGACAATGGTGATTCGATTTCAGATCATTCCTAGTTTATCGTTTAGATTTCATGAAAAATACTTTTTTAAGTCCAACCGGAGATTGTAGACGATCAAACCAAAGGACCTTGTCATAACTCACTAGTGTGGGGTGATGTGTAGTGGATATAGGTAGGTAGTGATCTATACACCACAAAAATGCTCTAATGTATTAGAAAAACGTTACTAGATGTTTTAATACAGTTGTAACATAAATAATGAAAATCTCTGAAAGACCTTTTGACATAATTGGTTAATCATGTTTTATAATGAATCATAACTCTGTTAAATTAGGCTAAAGAATGGCAAAACGGTAATAAAATTGAGGAAAGTTGAAAATGGTTTATAGCGTTGTAACTCAAAACTAATTACTAATTCATGCTGACTGACCGTCACTTTTTCGATACTTGATTTGACTATTCATCTTATTGATCTGATCTACAGGTTTCATCACAGGTGACCAGCCCTTGGAAAGAGGGTGTGATGTCATTGTTAAAGACGAACCGATCGCAGACGCTGGCGATGAAGATGATCTCCAGGACCTGACGGCTGCCTCGTCCCATTTCTTGCTGTCCGAAACCGATCGACCTCCGATCAAGGATCCGCTTGACTTCTCGATTTGTGGTGAGTACGAGCGAAGGTTCCGCCCAGGTTTAGGTACCTAACTAGGAGATCCGGAAAGTACTTCTATCGAGACGTTTGTTGAATAGATTGTTGGGCGTTACACAGACTTAATTCGATTTTAGATCATATCTGGTTTATCGTTTGGATTTCATGAAAAATACGAGTTTGAAGTCATCTCTGAATCATCTTTCGACACAATTGGTTCATCATGGTCGACAATGAATCATAGCTCAGTCAAATTAGCCACCATAAACGCAAACTGGGAAAAAATGGTGAAAAGTTGAAATTTGGTACAGTTGTAAAAAAGCTGAAAATACTCCCAAAACGTGGTCCAATCTCAGGTTCGATAAACATTGGTCACCACTCCACGTCCTCTCCAGAGTACGATGGTTACGTATCATTGATCTTTAACTAGATGACTCCTAAACAACACAAACTAGCAAAAAAACCTTTCCATGTGACAAATTGAAGAGCATTGAATTATTCGCCGAGCACCCCCCCCCCCCCCCTTTCGAATAGACGGAAATTTTTCCAACATTGGCTAAAATGTAACATGTTATATGTTAACGACTTACTGTAGCATCATATCATAACACTTTTGCAATCAAAGCAGTAGAGAATTTAACGTTAGATGACACGTTTACAAGACTTTTAGTTGTAGAACGATTTCCAGCTTCCCCCAGTCACATTGAGGTCCTATTCCTATTCTACTAGACTAATATGAGATGTTTTACGTCAGTCATTTAACGCCGATTCCTTTTCAATTGTTGACTGTAGTTGAACGACTGTTTTGGTTTTCAATCAGATAAGAAACATGTGTTCAATTGGGATTAATCGATTCTGTTGAATCTACACGTGTAGTGATATTTGTGGTAATTTTATGGTAAAAGCCCAGCATTTTATTCAGTGAAACTATTTCATTTGATGTCCTTTGATTAGACGAGAAGCCGTACGCCTGTAATATCTGTGACTACAAAGCCAAACAACGCAGTCATCTGAAACGACACGTGATGGCTCACTCAGGTTAGTACATCTCACAGAGTAACAGGAGGAAAATACTTGATGTCTCGTAATTTTATGGTAAAAGCCCAGCCTTTTATTTAGTGAAACTATCTCATTTGATGTCCTTTGATTAGACGAGAAGCCGTACGCCTGTAATATCTGTGACTACAAAGCCAAACAACGCACTCACCTTAAACGACACGTGAAGGTTCACTCAGGTTAGTACATGAGACAGATTAATATAAATATATGACACTGGATTAATGGTAAAAGCCCGACATTTTAGTTAGTAAAGCAATTCCAAGTGATGTCCATTGATTAGACGAGAAGCCATACGCCTGCAATCTCTGTGACTGCAGTCATATGAAACGACATGAGGAGCTTCACTCAGGTCCAGACGTTATGTAGTAATAATTATTAATATGCGCCTACCTATCTAGAGGAAACTCTGACGCGAGCAAAGCGAACCTCTGTCAAGCAAGATACAAGATAATATTTTATCAGATGAGAAACATGTGTTCAATTGGGATTAATCGATTCTGTTGAATCTACACATGTAGTGATATTTCGTCTGTTGTTACATGAAATGTTGGAAGTGCAGTATAGAATAAAGGGGAGTCCTCTCTCAGTGTGTAATTGTGTTTATTTTAATTTGTTGTCCTTTGATTAGACGGAAAGCTCTTCGCGTGCAAAGCCAAACGACCCGATCATCTGAAACGACACTTGAAGGCTCACTCAGGTTAGTACATCTCACAGAGTAACAGGAGGAATACGTTTGATGCCTCCTAATTTAATGGTGAACACCATACACATTATTTAGTGAAACTATTTTATTTGATGCCTTTTGATTAGATGAGAAGCCGTATGCCTGCAAAATCTGTGACTTCAAAACCAAAACACGTGGTAATTTGAAACGACACCTAAAGGCTCACTCAGGTTAGTACATCTCACTGAGTAACAGGAGGAAAATACTTGAGGTCTCTTAATTCAATGGTAAAAACCAACCTTTTATTTAGTAAAACTATTTTATTTTATTTCCTTTCATTAGATGAGAAGCCGTACGCCTGCAATATCTGTGACTACAGAACCAAACAACGCAGTAATCTGAGAGATCACGAGAAGATTCACTCAGGTTAGTATATGACACAGAGTAACAGGAGGAAAATACTTGATGTCTCGTGATTTTATGGTAAAAGCCCAGCATTTTATTTAGTGAAACTATTTCATTTGTTGTCCTTTGTTTAGACGAGAAGCCGTACGCCTGTAATATCTGTGACTACAAAGCCAAACAACGCAGTCATCTGAAACGACATGTATTGGCTCACTCAGGTCAGTACATCTCACAGAGTAACAGGAGGAAAATACTTGATGTCTCGTAATTTTATGGTAAAAGCCCAGCATTTTATTTAGTGAAACTATTTCATTTGGTGTCCTTTGTTTAGACGAGAAACGGTACGCTTGCAGTATCTGTGACTACAAAACCATACAACGCAGATATCTGAAACGACATGTGATGGCTCACTCAGGTTAGTACATCTCACAGAGTAACAGGAGGAAAATACTTGATGTCTCGTAATTTTATGGTAAAAGCCCAGCATTTTATTTAGTGAAACTATTTCATTTGGTGTCCTTTGATTAGACGAGAAACTGTACGCTTGCAGTATCTGCGACTACAAAACCATAGAAAGCAGAAATCTGAAACGACATGTGATGACTCACTCAGGTTAGTACATCTCACAGAGTAACAGGAGGAAAATACTTGATGTCTCGTAATTTTGTGGTAAAAGCCCAGCATTTTATTTAGTGAAACTATTTCATTTGATGTCCTTTGATTAGAAGAGAAGCCCTACGCCTGTAATATCTGTGACTACAAGGCCAAACAACGCAGTCATCTGAAACGACATGTGAAGGTTCACTCAGGTTAGTACATGAGACAGATTAATATGACACTATTAATATTCCCGATGTAGATTTCTTGGTCAGGGCTTTTCAATGCCCAGGCACGGAAACCGGGACCTGGCTAGTGTTTCACAGTGGAATGGGACGTGTTCTGCCGTTTCCTTCTCTTCAAGGCAGAACCGGCATTCGCTGTCCTCGGCCACCCCGATCCTGCAGAGGTGCTTCCTGAGTCTGCAGTGTCCAATCAGCAGGCCTACCGTTATCCTCAGCCTGGTGCGGCTGAAGTTTAGTAGGTCTGCAGTGGCGACATGCGAAGGTTTTTTTTTGCGTGCCTCTGGCCTGTGGATCTATCCCATGCGGCTTGAGTTTGTGATAGCAACAACTCTTTTGTTGTGCTTTTCCTGAGGCTTTTGGATACCCCACAGTACGGTTCGGGTACAATGAGGGCGGTCTCCGACCCTTTTTCGGCCTTGTATCCGCCTCCTCGTTCCCCATCTACCCTGAATGCCCTCGCACCCGTACTAAAAAGACACTGTTCCCGTCCAATATGCTGTCCAGGGCATTCTTGCAATCCATCACAATTCGCGATGTTATTACTGAGAGGCTAATACATTCAGTGCAGCTTGACTATCGGAACAGATTGCCATTTGCTGACCTATAAGGTTTAGCCTTCTGATCTCTATAGCACAGTGTTCAATGGCGATAATCTCGGCCTGAAACGCTGTGGCGTGTTGGCCCAGACTAATCGCCATCTTAATGTTCTCAAATAGTCCACACACACACCCGCTCCAGTGCCACAAGGCATTTTGAGCCGTCTTTGTACCAGATTGAGTGAGCAGGCACTGGAATCTGTTTTTTCCATGCCTCCCTCTCGGGAAAGAGGATGTGGAATTTCATATCAAAGCGGTAGTGATGTGGAATAACATCACTAGGCGTACCCAAAATTGGGTGTGCTCGGATTTCCTCCCTCAGTTTCCGCTGGATTGACCCATGGCCATATATTATTGGTGATTGCCCTTGCGTGAGATGGCAAATTGACTAGCTGTACATTGTGCATATTTATGTAGTGGTGGAAGATTGAGTAGGACCTATGGTGCTGCAGTTGGGCTCGTACTCATTGCTCCTGTTATGCTCATTCATGCGAGCCGTTGAGTTTTTTCCAGGGGCATCATGTTGGTTCTAACTTCCATCCTGTTCATCTTTTGGATTTCATGAAAAATAGGAGTAACATAAATAAATAATGAAAATCTCTGAAAGACCTTTTGACATAATTGGCTAATCATGTTTTATAATAAATCATAACTCTGTTAAATTAGGCTATATAATGGCAAAACGATAATAAAATTGAGGAAAGTTGAAAATGGTTTATGGCGTTGTAAGTCAGAACTAATTACTAATTCATGCTGACTGACCATCACTTATTCGATACTTGATTTGACTATTCATCTTATTGATCTGATCTACAGGTTTCATCACAGGTGACCAGCCCTTGGAAAGAGGGTGTGATGTCATTGTTAAAGACGAACCGATCGCAGACGCTGGCGATGAAGATGATCCCCAGGACCAGACGGCTGCCTCGTCCCATTTCTCGCTGTCGAAACCCGATCAACCTCCGATCAAGGATCCGCTTGACTTTTCGATTTGTGGTGGGTACGAGTGAAGGTTCCGCCCAGGTTTAGGTACCTAACTAGGAGATCCGGAAAGTACTTCTAAAAAATAAAATGGTGAACAGTTGAAATTTGGTACAGTAGTTCAAAAAGTGCCCTACACCTAATGGGCTATAATCCCCTACTCGGTGGGGTTTGCTTCTAAAGCTGGGTTCACATGGACGCGTCATCCGCGGCATCGACGGCAAGACCAGTAGGACGTGGAGGGGGGACGGCAACGCGGCTAGCCGTTCACATGGGCGCGGCAAGGAGCAGCGCGGAAGACCTAGTGGCAATTTTTTTCATTGTTATCATTATAGTCATTTTACCATCCGAAATATTACTTTTACCTACTGAAATATTATTTTCTCGGTAATTACATGAATATCCTACTAACTACTTAATGTTAATGTGAAGTAGGTACTAAATTAATTAAAAAGAAGACTTGCAAGGTTGTTTTCTTTTGCACACACCTGCAATAATTCATGAAATAGAAGTAGAAGAACAACACACACACCTTGCGCGGGGACCCATCTTATTTTGATATGTGACCTTGGGCAGCGCGGCAAACGCGTCACCCCCACCCTTCGATTCGCTGGCCAATCGGAAGCCTGCCGTCTTGCCGCGGATGCCGCGTACATGTGAACCCAGCTTTAAGATAATATCTTTAGCTTTTTGTACAAGCTAAGCTATAAACAACGTTTATAGCTTAGCTTGTACAAAAAGCTGAAAATACTCCCAAAACGTGGTGCAATTTCTGGTTCGATAAACATTTGTCACCACTCCACGTCCTCTCCAGAGTACGATGGTTACGTATCATTGATCTTTAACTAGATGAGACGGTGCACGTCTGGAATACTCAGGTATAACTCCTAAACAACACCAACTAGCAAAAAAAACTTTCCATGCTGATAATCTGAAACAACACTTGAAGGCTCACTCAGGTTAGTACATCTGACAGAGTTTGAGGCCTCCTAATTTGATGGTTTACACCCTACACGTTATTTAGTGACACTATTGTATGAGATTTCGTTTGATTAGAAGAGAAGCCGTACGCCTGCAAAATCTGTGACTACAAAGCCAAGCGAAGCAGTCAACTTAAACGACACGTGAAGGTTCACTCAGGTTAGTTAGTACATGGCACTAAGTAACTGGAGGAAAGTACCTGAGGTCACCTAATTTAATGTCAAAAAACCAACCTTTTATTTAGTAAAACTATTTTATTTTATTTCCTTTTTTATTTTAGATGAGAAGCCATACGCCTGCTATCTGTGTGACTACAAAGCCAAACGACGCTGTCATCTGAAACGACACGTGGTGGCTCACTCAGGTTAGTACATCTCACAGAGTAACAGGAGGAATGTACGTGAGGTCACCTAATTTAATGGTAAAAACCAACCTTTTATTTAGTAAAACTATTTTATTTTATTTTATTAGATGAGAAGCCGTACGCCTGCAATATCTGTGACTACAGAACCAAACAACGCATTCATCTGAAAAATCATGAGAAAATTCACTCAGGTCAGTACATGGCACAGAGTAACAGGAGGAAAGTAGGTGAGGTCACCTAATTTAATGGTAAAAACCAACCTTTTATTTAGTAAAACTATCTTATTTTATTTTATTAGATGAGAAGCCGTACGCCTGTAATATCTGTGACTACAGAGCCAAACATCGCAGTAATCTGAAAGATCACGAGAAGATTCACTCAGGTTAGTACATGGCACAGAGTAACAGGAGGAAAATACTTGATGTCTCGTAATTTTATGGTATAAACCCAGCATTTTATTTAGCGAAACTATTTCATTTGGTCCTTTGATTAGACGAGAAACTTGCACTGTACGCTTGCAGTATCTGTGACCACAAAACCATACAACGCAGTAATCTGAAACGACACGTGAAGATTCACTCAGGTTTGTACATCTCACAGAGTAACAATAGGAAAATACGAGAAGTCACGCAATTAAATGGTGAAAACCCAACGTTTTATTTAGTAAAACTATTCTTTTTTATTTCCTTTGATTAGATGAGAAGCCGTACGCCTGCTACCTGTGTGACTTCAAATCCAAACAACCTGGTCAACTGAAACGACACGTGAAGGTTCACGCAGGTTAGTACATCTCACAGAGTAACAGGAGGAAAATACTTGATGTCTCGTAATTTTATGGTAAAAGTATAGCATTTTATTTAGCGAAACTATTTCATTTGGTGTCCTTTGATTAGACGAGAAACTTGCACTGTACGCTTGCAGTATCTGTGACTACAAAACCATAGAACGCAGTAATATGAAACGACACGTGAAGATTCACTCAGGTTAGTACATCTCACAGAGTAATAGTAGGAAAATACGAGAAGTCACGCAATTAAATGGTGAAAACCCAACCTTTTATTTAGTAAAACTATTCTTTTTTATTTCCTTTGATTAGATGAGAAGCCGTACGCCTGCAATATCTGTGACTTCAAATCCAAACAACCTGGTCAACTGAAACGACACGTGAAGGTTCACGCAGGTTAGTACATCTCACAGAGTAACAGGAGGAAAATACTTTATGTCTCGGAATTTTATGGTAAAAACCCAGCATTTTATTCAGTGACACTATTTCATTTGATGTCCTTTGATTAGACGAGAAACTGTACGCTTGCAATATCTGTGACTTCAAAGCCAAACGACGCTGTCATCTGAGAGTACACCTGAAGGCTCACTCAGGTTAGTACATGAAACAGAGCAACAGGAGGAAAATACGTGAGATTACCTAATTTAATGGTAAAAACCAACCTTTTATTTAGTAAAAGTATTTTATTTTATTCCTTTGGTTTAGATAAGAAACCGTACGTTTGCAATATCTGTGACTATAAAGTCAAAAAACGCTGTCATTTGAAGGAACACGAGAAGATTCACTCAGGTTAATACATCTCACAAAGTACCAGGAGGAAAATACTTGAGGTCTCATCATTTAATAGTGAAAGCCCAGCATTATATTTAGTGAAACTATCTCATTTGATGTCCATTGATTAGACGAGAAGCCTGCAATCTCACAGGACTCTTTAGCAACTTCAAAAGACTTTTAATATTCCCGATGTAGATTTCTTGGTCAGGGCTTTTCAATCCCCAGGCACAGAAACCAGGACCTGGCTAGTGTTTCACAGTGGAATGGGACGTGTTCTGCCGTTTCCTTCTCTTCAAGGCAGAACCGGCATTCGCTTTAAGGTTTAGTCTTCTGATCTCTATAGCACAGTGTTCAATGGCGATAATCTCGGCCTGAAACGCTGTGGCGTGTTGGCCCAGACTAATCGCCATCTTAATGTTCTCAAATAGTCCACACACACACCCGCTCCAGTGCCACAAGGCATTTTGAGCCGTCTTTGTACCAGATTGGGTGAGCAGGCACTGGAATCTGTTTTTTCCATGCCTCCCTCTCGGGAAAGAGGATGTGGAATTTCATATCAAAGCGGTAGTGATGTGGCATAATATCATTAGGCGTACCCAAAATTGGGTGTGCTCGGATTTCCTCCCTCAGTTTCCGCTGGATTGACCCATGGCCATATATTATCGGTGATTGCTCTTGCGTGAGTTGGCAAATTGACTAGCTGTACATTGTGCATATTTATGTAGTGGTGGAAGATTGAGTAGGACCTATGGTGCTGCAGTTGGGCTCGTACTCATGGCTCCGGTTAATATATGCTCATTCATGCGAGCCGTTGATTTTTTTCCAGGGTCTTTAAACATCATGTCGGTTCTAACTTCCATCCCGTTCAACTTGGAGCGCTGAAATTCGATACACAGCCTCGTGAGACCACGGGGGACTGACTGAAAGGATGTAAGATCACCTCCGTGGGCGATTAAGCTGAATTCTCTCCAGTTCACAAAGGGCGCTGGAATTTGGTGCATAGCCTCATGAACTGATTGGGAGGAGGTAAGATCAGCTCCGTGGGCGATTTAGCTGAATTATTCTCTTCTGTTCGCCCTAAGGTGCTGGAACTCGATACAAAGCCTCTTGAACCCGTGGGGAAGTGATTGAAGGATTTCGCCTTACCTGAGAGAGCGATAACGGGGACCCGTGCAACACACGGGCATCGGCTAGTGTTCTATAATGAATCATATCTCAGTCAAATTAGCCAAAATAGTGGCAAACCGGTAGAAAAAAATAGCGGAAAGTTGAAAATGGTTTAAAATGGCGTTGTCAATCAAAAGTCAGATGGCGTCGGTATGTTCATTATTAATTCATGCTGACTGTCTGACTTTTTCGAGACTTGATTCTACTGTCGATGGTGAAGACGAGAAACCTCGTATCTCCGATTTTTCCGAAATTGAGTTTTTTATTGCTACCTACCTATTACAAACTAATCTACCAATATTAGCGCTCGCAGCGCTGACAAAGTCAGTTTTTAGCTTTAATATCGATTGTAAAGGTTCCTAGTAACGAGGTAAGTAGGGTTTCATAGGCACAGGAAAAAACAGTTTTTACAAACTACTCTACCGATATTAGCGCTCGCAGCGCTGACAAAGTCAGTTTTTAGCCTTAAAATCGATTGTAGTGGTTCCTCGTAAATTGGGTGTCAGGCACCAAAAAAACAGCTTTTTTGCTCTCCTGAAAAGTTGGGATTTTGGAGATACGAGGTTTCTCGTCTTCGCCGTCGCTATTCACCTTATTGATCTGATCTACTGGTTTCATCACAGGTGACATTGTTAAGAATGAACCGGTAGCCGACGTAGGCGATGAAGATGATCCCCAGGACCAGAAGGCTGCCTTGTCCCATTTGTCGCTGTCCGAACCCGACCGAGCTCCGTTCAATGATTGTTAGGCGTTACACATACCTACGTAATTAGAATATGGCGACTCGTTTCCAGATCCTTTCTGGTTTATCGTTTCGATTCCATGACAAACTCTGCAAATTCCTGACACAAGGGTTTATTATCTTCTTCGTTCAGACCATCCTTTGGTCTAGATCCACTAGAGGAGCCACTCCAAGGGTTTTTTTTTCTTTTTTTTTTAGGAATTTTGACCCATAAATTCCCAAAATGAAGCAGTCTAACAAGTGACACGTCATTTTAAAGTTTTTTTTTTTTTTTTTTTTTTTTTTTTTTTCACTGAACAAGACGGTGAAATCAGAATTGCGAAATCTTTCCCCTTTTTCCGAATGGAGCACTTTGAAGATGAAGTAATGCTGCTTGGAACTCTTCTCTGAATCGCTGTTTGAAATAATGGTTCATCATTCTATAATGAATCGTAGCGCAGTCAAATTCGCTAAAGTAATGCCAAAGACCGCGGAAAAAATGGAAAAAAGTTAAAAATGGTTGAACGTCTGATGGCGACGATATGTTCATTACTAATTCATGCTGTCACTTTCTCGAGACTTGATTAGAATATTCATCATGATGACCTGGTTTCTTCACAGGTGACCAGCCCTTGGAAAGGGGTTGTGACTTCATTGTTAAGGATGAACCGGTAGCGGACGTAGGCGATGAAGATGATCCCCAGGATCAAATGGCTGCCTCGTCCCTTTTCTCGCTGTCCGAACCCGATCGACGTCCGATCAAGGATCCTCTTGACTCCTCGCTTTATGGTGAGTACGAGTGAATGTTAGAATATATTGGTATGCGTCACACAGCAGATCGAAAATCGTCAACATGAGAGTGAATCGTGAGGCAGCCTGTTGGGTCCATTTTCAAACTGGCCCAGCTGATTCAATCAGCACATGGATTTCAAATATCGAGTTAATGAATAATATTTAATAATAATTATTAATAATGAAGCATAAAAATTATTAATAATCAACAATAAATATTAATATTTTACACTACTTGATAATAATAATTAATAATTAATGATAATTCATAATAATAATTAATCTATCATTCAGTAATCGAGACAGAAGGGTGATCTGTACAAAGAAGATAATAAACCGTTGTCAAGAATCTGCAGAGTTTTTTAATATAGTGACTCGATTCCAGATCATTTCATGTTAATTGTTTTTATTTCATGAAAAATACTTTTTTGAAGTCATCTCTGAATCACCGTTTGACACAATTGGTTCATCATGGTCGATAATGAATCATAGCGCTGTCAAATTCGCTATAATAATGCCAAACCGGGGGGGGGGGGGGAATTGCTAAAAGTTTAAATTGTAAATTTGTGTTGTGCCTTGTCCCATTTCTCACAGTCCGAACCTGATCGACCTCCGATCAAGGATCCGCTTGACTAGTCGATTTGTGGTGAGTACGAGTAATGGTTCCGCCCGGGTTTAGGTACCTAACTAGGAGTTTTGGGAATTATTTCTAACGGGAGGCCTGTTGAATAGATTCTCAGGCGTTACACAGATTCAATTCGAATATGGGTCCTCGACTTCGGATCATTTCTTGTTTAACTTTTGGATTTCATGAAAAATGCAATTTTGGAGTTATCCCTGAATCCCCTTTTGAATTAATTGGTTCATTATGGCTATAATGAATCGTAGTCGGTATGTTCAACACTAATTCATGCTGACTGTCGGTCACCTTCTCGATACTTGATTAGAATATTCATGAATGAAAGATTTTGGTTTCTTGAGGTTCGGTCTGGTGAATAAAGACGATTTGTTAGGCCGACGTTTCGTTGTATTTGTACAACATCTTCAGGGCTATTTAACAAACAAGAAGAATACATTATGAATGATGATATCCTTATCATCATTCATAATGTATTCTTCTTGTTTGTTAAATAGCCCTGAAGATGTTGTACAAATACAACGAAACGTCGGCCTAACAAATCGTCTTTATTCACCAGACCGAACCTCAAGAAACCAAAATCTTTCATTCGTTATAAACATCGGTCAAGACAATCCAAACCTCCTAGAATATTCATCATAATGACCTAATTTCTTTACAGGTGACCAGCCCTTGGAAAGAGGGTGTGACGTCATTGTTAAGGATGAACCGGTAGTGGACGTAGGCGATGAAGATGATCCCCAGGACCAGACGGCTGCCTCGTCCCATTTCTCGGTGTCCGAACCCGATCGACCTCCGATGAAGGATCCGCTTGACTCGTCGATTTGTGGTGAGTGGGTTCGAGTAATGGTTCCGCCGGGGTTTAGTACCTAACCAGGAGTATTGGGAATTATTTCTAACGGGAGGCCTGTTGAATAGATCCCTGAAACGCCTTTTGAGTTGATTGTTTCATTATGGCTATAATGAATCGTAGTGCAGTTAAATTAGGCAAACCCCCCCGGGGGGGGGGGGGGGGCATGGAAAATGTTGTAATTCATCACTAATTTATGCTGTCTGTCTGTCACTTTCTCGAGACTTCATTCGATTATTCATCTTAATGACCTGGTTTCTTCACAGGTGACCAGCCCTTGGAAAGGGGTTGTGACGTCATTGTTAAGGATGAACCGGTAGCGGACGTAGGCGATGAAGATGATCACCAGGATCCGATGGCTGCCTCGTCCCTTTTCTCGCTGTCCGAACCCGATCGACCTCTTTCCCATCATTTCTGGTTGCCTCTGATCAGATGGCACCCCGCATTAGAAGAAGACGAAGAAGAACAGGGTTTACAAAAGTTTTGGGAAGGCCGTTCCATCCTGACTTCTACCCCTGAGACACCTGTTTGCTCCTCCGAGCAGAACACCATTTTTGTGAGTTCGAAAGAGAATGTATCTTCTCCTGCACCGAACGACAAGTAATTATAATGTAATAAGTTTGAATTATACATTGTACATATAAATTTTAAATTATTGTTTTTACATATAATTGCCATACACTCGCTTTATTCGAACAATTTTACCCTGTGACCCGCTGTTTTCGTGATATAGGTACCTACAGTAAAAAACCACGGTATATACATATCACTTGTTTGATTTTGCTCGTAATAGGTTAGTTACATATTGATTAGGAAAATAACCTTTTAGGTTTGGAAAATTTAATTTACATTTTATTTGAACATATTGAATTCGATTTGTGTAATGTAGAATTTGGGTAGGTAGCTGAATGGGGAATCCTCTCATTGGCCGTCTCATTGAAGAGTCTAAGATGAACTTATGTACCAAGTTCTAGGTGTGTTGGTCTGGAGATGCAGTTTTGGAGCCACGTTAATACAGAGGTACCTATTTCGAGTACCTACAGGAGTTATAAAGTTGAGAGGAATTCTACCTGAGATGAAACCTAGGGGAGTTACACGAATGAATAGGTTGTAGGCACGTGATTAATAGAAATAATATGTAATTAATGATATTTGTTACGAAAATATCTCACGCAAAATTTTTCCGTGTGCCAAAGTAAAGTCATAAAAATGTCAAAATGTAATTGTTGTTCTTACCGACGTAGGTACATAAATATATACCTAGGTAATAGATAAAATGGGGTCAGCAACTTGGAGGTCCCTTTTTGGTTTAGGTACCTATTATTTTCTATAATGAACTTTTGGAATCGCCCAAGAACAAAATATTACCCCCCTCGAAATTTGCCGGTTTAGGTTAAGTCCCACGATGATCTTCGAAACTTTTCAAAACCCTAGGTCAATAGGAAGGGGTTCAAAATGAATTTTGAAACTTGAAAAACGCAACTCACGCGAAAAATGTCAATACTAGTTTGAACAAGTCCGGGGCAGTTTTCCCAGTTAGCGTTGTGCTAAAATTACGAAATTTGGTTTACAAGTCCGGTCTACAACCACGAAGATGGAAGGGGAAGGGGTCCAAGTTTGGACAACGTTTTTTTTTTCAACTTCCCGAGATTGAAATTTTAAGTAGGTATAGGTCAGAACTGGATGACAATGCAATACTCACTCGGTGTCTTGTCTGTAAGATTGTATTCTCAATACCTATTTGTTTAAACAAATTAAATTTGGGTGAAGAGTCTTGAAATTTTAAACATGAGTGGAGGATGGATGACAATACAATATTCACTCGGTTTCTTGTCTGTAAAATGGTTTAAACAATATCTATTTGTTTAAACATGAGATAGAGACTTGAAATTTTAAATCTGGATCGCAGATGACAATACCATATTCTCTCAGTTTCTGGTCTGTAACATTGTTCAAACAATATCTATTTAAACAAATTAAATTTGGATGATGAGCTAGAATTAGACAGAAGGGTGATCTTTACAAAGAAGATGATAAACAGAACGTGTCAAGTTTTTGTTGAGAACACATTTACACGATCAAAACAACCTGTCCTGAGTTTTGTCCCCCTAGATTCACGATTGGCCCTAAAGTCACTTTTTTGCAATCTCCTAGTCATAAGCTTTCCTCTCAGCCCTCTCAGAAGAAAGGTGTACGTAGGCGATGGAGGTCACGACCAGACGACTGCCTCGTTCCATTTTATGCTATCCGCACTCGCTCGACGACCCGATCTTAGCCAGGGAGGCCGAGAAGCGATACCATATTCAAATTTAGAACAGGTAGGTACTCATCCCCAAATTGGATGACGATTCGATTTAGGAACAACCCCGAGCAAATCCTGAGTATCAATGGAAACATGGGAGGCGAGTCTGAGTTGGTTATGAGCAGAGACGAGTAAATGACCTAAATGTGCCGTTTTTTTCAAAAATGACCTAAATCACCGAAAATAGTGGAAACGACATAGAAAACGACATATTTTAGATGTTTTCAGGGTGTTAAATTACCACTCTCTTTTTCAACGAACTTTTCTACTTGCTCACGTTCTTCGGCCGTTAATTAGGTGAGGAATATAGAGCCTTGCGATAATCCCATGGGAAAAGTTATTCGAAATCTCGTTATCTCGTTCATTGAACTATTCATCGTCAGACTTGTCCCACTCCTCCCTCCCCCCACTACCAGTTTGAGGAACGGTATACCAGGTATAGTACTTTCCTCATTCGCGAGTCTGTACTGCTACCAACCATGTCAAAAATTACGAGCAAAGCTGCTCTTATGCGGAAGTGGATAGACGGTTTTAAAGACTTTGCAGTGGAGGGGGAGAAGCTTTTCTGCAGACCTTGTGGAAACTCGTTAAGTTCTGAGCATTTGTACCTATTAATTAGAGAACAATTATTTGGTGTTCCAACGTACGAGTAGGTATCTTAAATGGAAAAGTTTGTAATAAAAAGTTGAATTGTCGTTTGTACATAATAATATTATTATTTACAAACGACCATATGGACTGTTTTTGATTCTCCTGGAGTTCTATGTATATTTTTTAATTTATCACTGGGCAATGACCTATTTGTGCAATATTGGCAAAATTAATGTCCTAAATCTGCAAAACGAATGACCTAATTGACCTATCAAAAATGACCTAAATCATGAAACTAAATGTCCTATAGTTACTCGCCTCTGGTTATGAGTATATCGAATACATAAATAAAATTCAAATTCAAATGTACTAATCCCAAAACTGGACAAGTGATCGATCCCTAGTAGGGATGGGTATCGATGAATCCCAATAATCGATTAATTCCCCAAATCATTGGTGTATGTTTGGCAAAATTGGCGTTTGCTATGTTTGATTGATCTGATAATCGATGCTTTAATCACGATTATTTTATTTTTCTTGAGTGTGATTTGAGACTAATTTTTCATTTATGTATTCACAATTATTGTTTGACTTCTCTACAAACGATTCTATATTGTTGCCACACTTGGCAATTATCTGGCTCTTGGCCCGCCCCACTCCCTCACAACATAGTAAGAAGAATCTAACTTATATATAAGTTAGTGCCACCGTCACGACGACCTCGATATCTAGTAGCTACATTTCAATGGGAAATTCTATACGTAAAAATTTTCAAAAAGTATTGATCGATTTTTTCACATTAATTAATTGATTAATTAGAAACAATAGTAATCGGTGTTTAGTAGCTCGATACTCCCCACCCCCTAATGCTCCCGGCAAAGTGCTACATGAACTTTAGCAAAAATGATAGTTAACTTATGTTTGATTGATTATTTGAATTCACAAACTCACCTAAACTGTGAGTTTAATAGGAACCCTATTAAAATTCTGTAGGTACTGTTTTAGTGTAAAGTATTTAGTATGAGTCAACACTTTTTGGTTTATTGTTCATCCCATATCTTCAATAATGAACCATTGGAATCGACCAAAGAAACCCATTTTTAAACTTCCCTCCCTTAACATCTCATGCCCCACCAATTAGGTTGACAGGGCATAAGATGATATGAGAGAGAAGGGCAACATATATTTCAATATTTAAGGCAACAAATAAGAAAAGAACAAGAGTATTTGAAAAATCGTCTACTTCCACTGAAATCCAGATTCCAATTTTTCAAATACCCTGGGTTTCCACGATTTCGTCGCGCGTGATTTAGTTCGCAACAAATAATATTAAATATTATTTCTGATATATTTCCGATATATTTAGGGCAAAAAAGTTTGTATATCATATCGGATATACATAATACGGATATACATTTGATGATATATCGATTGATCGATATATCCCTTTCGATTTGGCATCCAAAACTGATAACCGATTGTGGATGTGTTTCCTCCTTTATCTGTCTTCAGCCACCCAACGGACAGAATAACAACATCGTCTTCCTACTAGGAAGTCCCTTCTGAGAAATTCCCACTAAGAATTTTTAGAATTTTAACTAAGAGAAAAAACTTCTAATTACCTACTATACATTTATTATATTTACGGTTGAATGTGTGTTGTAGTGAAACTTTTTTCAGTACTCCTAATAACTGTTGACATGTTATTTGGTTTTCACTTCGAGGAAACAGGCTGTTTTCGTCATGTTTTGCAGTGAGTTTTTTTTACACTTCACGTAGTATAGTAGGGTGTTCTGTGATCCAATTGATCTAAGTATTCCTACCTCAACTAGTTCCAACCAACTTGACTACAATATTTGGCTAAGCTGTCAACATAGTAGAATTAGTTCACCAACGTATAGCTTTGACAGTTCAATTCTGTGGTGCTTGTGTTGACAATCGGCATTCTGCATCTGATTCGCCAAACTTCTGAATATAAATATGTCAGAGCATTTTAGATACCTACATCATTATTATACATTTTACAGACGTCTCACGGTAACCATCTGCAGCAACTTGCTCAGATCCCTGCGTTTTCCGCAATGTTAGTGTTGATGGTCTGGTCATAGATGCCAATTGGGTCATTTCACAGAAAGTGGCAAATTTGGGTTGGCAAAAAAATGCGAAAATAAGGGCGTGAAAACTCATCATAGAAAGGCCTGGTTGTTGAGGAACGGCCATTTTGAAATTTGAAGTTCCAAGGTGTGTGCGATCAGTCATAGGGGAGTGAGGTAAAGAGTAATTTCAGCAACGTTTTATTAGAATTTCAAGCATATATGATTAAAGTACAGTATAATCTACTCTATAAATGAGTAATGTTAACCGTTTGGCGCTATAACCGCTGGATAGATTTTAATGCGGTT
Organism: Stenodema calcarata; assembly: GCA_963920205.1. NCBI lineage: Eukaryota > Metazoa > Arthropoda > Insecta > Hemiptera > Miridae > Stenodema > Stenodema calcarata. Next base: position 8,764,719 of record OY986053.1, on the reverse strand, counting down.
TTTCCCCGTATAACCGGATTTGCTACGAGAAGGTTTATGGCTAATAAAAAATCGTGTTTCTCGGCTCCTTCGTCTGCTTCTGACTATTTGCTCCATAGGGTTGCCTGATCGTGTTGACGTTTTTCTCTTTTTTCCCTGTTTCCAAGTCATATGATCATTTGAGTGGCGTCGAACGTAGTTATTGGTGAATGCCGGTGATTCAGTTACTGCTACGTAAGGTAACGGTAGGTGGGTTGATATTCAGTTCGTTGCTCTAACATGGACAACCCACAATTCCGCGTGCTCTTTTGAACATGTGTGTGCACACGTCGGTACAGTTTTCCTCTAATTAATTGGCAGCCACATTCTTCTATATGAACTAGCCAACATGCCTAAGGCTAAAAAAGCTGATATTGGCAGAAGAAAAAGGCGCAACGTTTCAGCGGCTATCTGCATGAAGAAACGAAGAGTTGAGCGGCCTGTACTACTTACGGCATCATCGTACGACTCAAATAAAAACTACGAGGGCTTAGCGCAAGTAGGTAGGTAAGCCAGAAAGGAAATGTGAGTTTTGTGCAGCAATGATGTGAAGGTATTATTTACTCTATAATGTTCTATACAGTACCACCTATAGTAGAATTGTCTACCCACTGTGATTTGCCCTTTTCCCATCCTTCCCAGGTCTCCCACATGCACATACCCCATTGTGGCTCACTGAAAAACTGCGCAACGATGCCGTGGATTCAATTATTTCAGCTGAACTGCCTAATCCACATACGGATCCTGCCTTATTTTCTGCTGTATGTCATCACATGATCCATGGCCCCTGTGGCTCTCTCAACAGGACGTCTCCATGTATGCACGAGGGAGCTTTTTAGCTATTTCTGCCTCCCTCTTCTTTTTCAAATATTCCTCCCTTTCTGGAGCCATGCCTCCAGCTCCTAGGCAAGAGAAAAAAATTTGAAAGCACGAGGGGTAATATAATATTACCCTAGATGTGATACCTCGTAAGTGAAAAACTCTAACTTTTCAGGGGAAGCAAAAAACTGTTTACTAGGGTATATTATGACATTTTTTCGGTATCCTTGTTATTAATATAGTAGCACTCCAGTGGTGTGACGTGGTATGATGAGGACACTGACGTCGCTCACATCCCAGCACAACTGAGCACGTGGTGAAACAACAGGGAGGTTACAAATGATTCTGGAGGGAAAGAGGCAGGGATGCCAACAAAATAAAATCTCTATAACTCCTGTTTTCCACAGTTTTTCTCCCCATAAAAAAATTCCAGTGGAGTGAAGTTTTTATCTGAGGACATAAATTTTCATACTTTCATAATGCTCTCCTCCAACTATGAAATAGAAAATTCACTCTCTTGCATGAGTGAGTATCAATTACCTTACATGAGTGGGTATCAATTACCTTTGCGATTTAGAACTGAACTTCACCATTCCCAAGACTGAATCAGAGGACATGGCAGCGGAGTGAGAAAATGGGGTTTCAATATTTTTTCCAGCATCTTGTGCAACATTATGAGGATTATATTTTACACAATTTGTCCCAATAGTACATTTATACATGGGAAAAATTTTTTATTAGCTAAAAATCGATCGAACGTCATAAAAATCACCGACGACAGAAGTTTGCCACTTCTTGTGAAATGACCCAATTACCTATGCTTCACTGCTGTTGAAAGTTAAAAGCACGCAATTGCTCAATAGATTAATAAATAAGTCGAATAATTGAAATCAAGGATCAACAAAAAGTTGAAAGTGGTTGATAGCGTTTTCAATCAATAGTCAGATGGTGTCGGTATGTTCATTACTAATTCATGCTGACCGACCGTCACTTTTTCGAGACTTGATTTGACTATTTGTCTTAATTTATCTTAATGTTCTGATTTACTGGTTTCATCACAGGTGACCAGCCCTTGGAAAGGGGTTGTGACGTCATTGTTAAGGATGAACCGGTAGCGGACGTAGGCGATGAAGATGATCACCAGGACCAGACGGCTGCCTCGTCCCCTCGACCTTCGATCAAGGATCCGCTTGACTCCTCGATTTGTGGTGAGTCCGTGTAGCAATAACATTATGCGTTACACAGACTCAATTCGAATATGGTGACTCGACTTCAGATCACTTCAGGTTTTTTGTTTGGATTTCATGAAACATAGGTAGTTTTTCGAAGTCATCTCGAAAAGTTGAATCTTGGGACCTCCGCCTTGAAAGGGCCTAGGTTGTACTGATTGCGCTGGATCCTCCTGCCTCTCTCTGTCTCCACTAGGAAAGACCAGGGTTGATCCAGTTTCTTCAAAACATGCCCCCACGTCTTCATGTTCTTAATCTATACTTGCTGTCCCGGTTTCAACACTTGCCGCTCCTTAAAAGCTCGATGCTTGTGATCGTAGTGTTTTTTTGACTCCACCCTCAGTGTTAGCTCCGTATCTGTTAGGACAGGTTCTTCCACAGGAGAAGGCTTCAAGTTGTCTTGCAACACGTGGACTGTGGTACGGATCTTGCGACCCATAAGAAGACGAGATGGGGAATATCCATTTTCAAGCGAGGTGGCATTGTAGTGCAGAAGTCCCTCAGACCAATCTGTACACTTCAAGATCAAAAGCTTAGCCGTCTTCGCTGTAGACTCCGCCAATCCGTTCTGTGGGACTGCTTGTCAGAAGCTCAATTCCATACTGGCAGTGATGCCTGGCCACCAGACCATGTCTTGAGCCAACTACCTACATTTCACGCAGCCGTTTATGCACCATAAGTGGCTGAAATTATGTTCGATCAATATAAGATTTCTCATCGCTTTGGGAACTACAATCCTTGTGCCATACAAGATCATTTAACAGACCGTAGTTGCAAAATTTGACGTAGTTTAGTCAAGAATGAGTCAAATGGTTGGTAACTTTTCTGAAAACGAGCTCGTTCAATGATTACTTAAATACTTTTCTCGAAGAATTTACTAAATCTTTCTATTAGAAAATCATACTTTGGTTTCTCCTGGCACATTATAAGGAATGAGAAAACATCGGGTCGAATACAAACGAGAATGAATTGTTATTGTTGTCAATAAACAAACTCTGAACATGTTGGTAGTCAGACACTACCAATGATCAACGAGTACAACACAGTCTCGACTATTCATCTTAGGGATCTGATCTACTTGTTTCTTCACAGGTGACCAGCCCTTGGAATTGGAGTGTGAGGTCATTATTAAGGACGAGCCGGTTTCGGACGCTGGCGATGAAGATGATCTCCAGGACCTGACGGCTGCCTCGTCCCATTTCTCGCAGTTGGACCCCGATCGACCTCCGATCAATGATACGCTTGACTCTTCGATTTGTGGTGAGTACCTACGAGTAATGGGTCCGCCCAGGTTCAGGTACCTAACTAGGTTGTTTAGGCACCTTCCTAACGAGAGGCTTGTTGAATAGATTTAGGACAGACTTAATTCGAATATAATATATATTAGAATATAATAATAATTAGCAAAAATTGCAAAAACGTTTGAAATTCAATACAAGAACATGGTGTACCATGGTCCCCACCTCTATGTTGACTAGCCTGTCTTGGCAAAAGGCTTTCACTCCAAACTGTTCCTTAGATATAGTCATTGTAATAGCGTAATGAGTTTTGAAAGGGTATATTTGTGTTCGTCAGATGAGAAGCAGTATGCTTGTGATTTCTGCGATCACAAAACAAGGAAACTTGGTAATTTGAAGGCGCATATGAGGACTCACACAGGTATGTTTACAATAAAAATGAAAATCCCTCTGATGTCACAAGAACTAATTTTCTCTTTGAACAACTGTACCAAATTTAAGCTTTCAGCAATTTGTTTACCTAAATTATCCTGGGATATCATTCGAATCGATCGAAACATATATGATCCCCCTTTAGAAAGTCCGACAATTTCGACTTTTTGTGGCACCAAAAGTAATGCTCAATCCATGAACGGGTACAAACTAAGATGACTCATTTTCAAGACCATCTTGAGGTTTTAGAACGATTTCCTGCTTTCCCCAGGTCACATCGAGATCCTGTCCCTATTTTACTAGACTAATAGATCTGTTAAATTAAAACGTGGTTTCTTGTGAGTGATATCGCCTTTTCTACTTCAATAGTTGACTGCAGTTGAACGACTGGTTTTCATTCAGATAAGAAACCTGAGTTTAATTAGGATTCATCGATTCACGTTGACTGGCTATCGAAATGTGCACTAGTTTAATGCCACACGTGTTGTGATGTTTTTGATGGCATTAAAACATATCGTTTTTCGTTGTTTCATGAAATGTTAGAAGTGGAGTATGGAATAAGGAGAACTCGCTCAATGTTGTGTCAATTATGTTTATTTTAATTTGACCTTTTTAACCTTTGATTAGACGAGAAGCCGTACGCCTGCTCTGTGTGTGACTACAAATCCAAACAACGCAGTAATCTGAAACGACACGTGAAGGCTCACTTGGGTTAGTACATCTCACAGAGTAACAGGAGGAAAATACTTGAGGTCTCTTAATTTAACGGTTAACGCCCAACATTTTATTTAGTAAAACTATTAAATTTATGTCATTTGAATAGACGAGAAGCCGTACGTCTGCCATATCTGTGACTATAAAGCCATACGACTCAGCCAACTTAAACGACACGTGAAGGTTCACTCAGGTTAGTACATGAGACAGATTAATATAAGTATATGACACTGGATTAATGGTAAAAGCCCGACATTTTACTTAGTAAAGCAATTCCATTTGATGTCCATTGATTAGACGAGTAGCCCTACGCCTGCAATCTCGGTGACTTCAAAGCTAAACGACGCAGTCATCAGAAACGACTGAGGTGCTTCCTCAGGTTCCGACGTGATGTAGTAATAATTATTAATATGCGTCTACCTATCTAGAGGAAACTCTGACGCGAGTAATAATTATTGTTTATTATTATTTTGGTGGGCAAGCCCAATTAAATTCTTAGTGTAATTACATGATAATTATACGAGATTCTAAAAAATAAAATGAATTGAAAAGGAAAATTAGTCCACAGAAAATGGCAATCGGAGCGAAGTTTTGAAGAAATAACTGGTTTTATGTAAAATGTCTCCATTGTCGGACTTGTGTGCATGATGAACATCTCAACTATCAACCACCTTTCTTCATCTTCAAAGTCCTCCAGTTTGAGAACGGAATAAGATACCTACTGCAATTCTGATTTCACCGCCGTGTTCAGCGTGAAAAAAAAGATAGGAAATCTAACGCTCTTTCCAACGGTATCCTCAACTTTCGTTTCACATATTAATTTAAGGGAGTTTGGTCCGTTTTACAGAGACAAGGTCGAGAAGACTAAAAAAAAGTTGGATTTTTGTTGAGTAAGAAAAAAACTCTAGGAGGCATTTTTTGTTGCAAATTACCTGCAGAATCCATTCCCTGAGTTTGTTACATAGTTACACTAGACACCCTGTATATACGCAAATAATTTTCAGTGTCGTTTGGCAGTGGATTCAGGATGGTCCAAAACTAATTTTGGTATAAACTTTTATCGGAAATACGAGTTTTGAAAATTTTGGACAGAGCACAATAGCTTCATTCACTTCAAAAGTTCGCTAATGAATATTAAACTTCTACCGGAGTCAAACGAAAAAACTGAAGTTAACTGGTCAACTAAACGAAATAAGGGAGGAGGCAACTAAAGTCTTTAAATTTGTAAGGGAGGAATAGAAAAAACTCGAAGTGAGGGTTCATCGACAAGAGCAGGTTCGAACTGCGAGGGGGACTGAGGTACAGGAGGAAAACACTTGAGTCCTATTAATTTAATGGTAAACGCCTAACATTTTATTTAGTAAAACTATTTCATTTGATGTCCTTTGATTAGATGAGAAGCCGTACTTCTGCAATGTCTGTGACTATAAAGCCAAACAACGCAGATATCTGAAACGACACGTGAAGATTCACTCAGGTTAGTACACGATACAGAATAACAGGAGGAAAATAATGAGGTCACCTAGTCAGTGCAACCAACCGCACAACCTACAAAAAAGTTTCAGTCCTGCAGCATGGCTACCTTATTGACCATCTTATTGCCTTTATTGAAGTTTTTTGGAATGGGGATCCATTTAAGCTGTTTTATCCACAAAATCCAGTTTGGCCTGATCTCTATTGAAGGAAGATTCAATGAATATGTTCCTAAATAATTAGCAGAGTATTGTATCAGCTGATGGAACTAGATGTAATTAATTCATACCTATTAATTCATTACAATGTACCTAATTTGTTTAGATGACAAGCCGCATGTCTGTGATGTTTGTGGTTTCAAAACTGGACACCTCGGCTCTCTGAAGTCACACTTGAGAACCCACTCAGGTACTTTGCTGTAATTCTTGAGGAATTTTATGTATTGTAACTTCCTTGTATGTAAGAAGGAGGAGCCCTGGATCAGTGTTGTGTTAATTTTGTTTATTTTAATTCGATATCCTTTCATTAGACGAGAAGCCGTACACCTGCAATATCTGTGACTTCCATGCCAAACGGCGCAGTCATCTGAAACGACACGTGAAGCTTCACTCAGGTTAGTACATCTCACAAAGTAACAGGAGGAAAATACTTGAGGTCTTAGTCAGTGGAACCAACCGCACAACCTACAAAACAGTTTTCGATCTGCAGCATGACTACCCTCATCATATTGCCTTGATTGTAGCAGGGCTCCTACTGCAGCGGGGCTCATTGTGTGGGGCGTTGCCCTGTGAGCTAGCCAATAGACCCTGGGGTCCAGTCTACTTTCTCTACTAGATTGTACTACCTCTACCAGGTTGTTAACCGAAGCGATTTCTTCCGGTATCAGAGACCTAAAGATTCTGTATCGTCCTCCTTGGCAGCTCCAGTGCTTCTTCTCCTTATAGAGTGCTGCCATTGTTAACTTCCCGAGTCTTTGTGCCAGGATGTCTTCCCAATGCCTCCTATGCGTTTCCCTCACCCATTCACCCAAGGAGGATTTAACCGAGATTCGGCTATGCCCAATACTGAGCCCCACAAATACTGAGGAGGTCCCTTTTCCCGCCAAGCCATCTCTCTGCTCCTTGCTCTCCACCCCAGTGTCTCCCGGTGCCGACATCAGGGTTACTTTATTCTCTGCTCTTAAGTCGTTCTGTGCCGCCCAGCCCTCCTTTACCTGACTTGGTTTGGGCCGCTGCAAGGGCTTTCAGTGCTCCCTGGCTGTTCGAGAATATGAGTGCCTTCCTCCTGATTCTCCTCCCCATAATCTCTGACACACAATCTCCAATTGTTTCCATTTCCACCTGATATACAGTAGCATGTACGCCCATAGACCAAAATGCTCCTTTTCGAGGTCCATAACATGTCCTCCAGCCCCTGACCTCCAACCATCCGAGCCATCGGATGCTCTCGGAAAATGTACTTATTTACTTATATTTAATATGAAGATGTCTCCAGTTTCGTCTGGAAATCTGGTACCAATCCACTTTTGGTATCGTTACTCATCACATTCCCGGAATGTTGGTTTCTGCTCACATTAGGATCTCCGGCATGTAGAAAACTGTCATTACTTGGTAATATACGTGCTATGAGAAATATATAATGAAAAAAATCAGTCAAAAACCAACTTCTAATCATCATAATGGGGAAATTACCTCTCGATGCTCTTCAGTGTTGGGAATCCCAAGTCTTGAATCGAATATTTCCAATTGAAGTAGGTAGGTATTCAGGGAAGGATGGTGTAAAGGAGAAATGATGGTTGTTGTGTGGGGAATTTCGATGTTGTTTCAAAATAGAAAAAACGTTGAGTCACTGTCGTCGTTATCGGTACTCATTCAGACCAGGCCTTGCATAGGCTCCCAAGACATTAGAGTGCGCTTGTTCCAATCGCTCTTCAGTGTTGGGAACCCCCTTGTCTTGAATCGAATATTTCCTATTGCACACTGGACCCTACTATATAAATAGATGTATCGTTTTATCCCTAATCGATATACAAGTGCCATCTCATGGTTCAGGCTTGCTTTCACCCAACACAGCACCAAGTTTTGTCTATTAGTAACTACTTATACTCGTATCAAAGCTATCAATACCAAAAACCTTCTGTATCAAAAGAAATATTCCCAGCCGGAAGCCTACGGTAACGGTTTTGGATTTTTTCCCCAGATAATTCATTGGGTTAATTAATTTCCTGATTCGTTAGTAATTATTCAGATTCCGTTTATTGTTGGTTTGGTAGGTGAGAAACCGTATGCCTGTGAAATCTGCGACTACAGAGCTAGTCGCCAGGGAGATCTCACCTCTCACAAGAAAATTCACACAGGTAACTCCAAATATCAATGATTAAGTTTTTTGTTTCCTTAGTTTGAGTGAAGTAAGAAATGATATTTCGTGCCCTTCGGGTACATTTATGTGTTAGAACGCTGGTTTTCAGTTTTGGTTTATTGGACCCTTCAATGTGTTTTATCCTCTATATTGAATCTTCTAGTTTCAAGCACAAGATAATTGGCAAAAATTGCAATTACGTTTGAAATTGACTACGAGAACATGGTGTACCATGGTTCCCGCCTCTGTGTTGACCAGCCTGACTTGGCAAAAGGCTTTCGTTCCAAAACTGTTCCTTAGATAATATCTAAGGAACAGTTTGAAACGACGAAAGCCTTTATTATTATATATATTTTATTCAATGTAATAGAGTAATGAGTTTTGAAATATCACATTTGTTTTTGTCAGATGAGAAGCCGTACGCTTGTGATTTCTGCGATTTCAAAACAAGGAAACTCGGTAATTTGAAGGAGCACGTGAGGACTCACACAGGTATGTTTGTAATTCAAAAGAAAATCTCTCTCATGTCCCAAGAGCTAATTTTCTCTTGGATTCCTGGTAATAGGTTATCGAGTAACAGCGACCGCCTGGTGATAGGTATTGGTATTAGGTTATTTTCGTAATAGGTTAACAGCGATTCGGGAACCTTTCCAGCGCTCAACGCGGTCTGGGGTTTCACTGGATTTTCAGGCTCACAACCGATCTTGATTCATTTTTAATTCTCGTAATTAGCTCGTATATTGTTATAATTCCTATAATATAGGAATTATACTGATGCATGTTTCTTGTTTATGTGGAAAATCTTAGACAAATATGGGCTCCCCAGCAAGATAATCAATCTTATAAGGAGCCAGTATAATGGATACGAGTGTCAGATTGTCCATGAGGGAGCGCTCTCAAATCCAATCAGGATTATGGCTGGTGTAAAGCAGGGTTGTGTGCTATCGCCAACTCTATTCATCATTGTTCTCGATAGTATCATGAGGGCGTCCCTGGGAGGAAGAAAACGCGGAATCCAGTGGGGATTAAGAGAGAGGCTAGAAGACCTCGATTTTGCGGACGATCTCTGTCTACTAGCGCAGAGGTTCAGTGACCTACAAGACAAGCTGGATGCTCTGAGCCGAATCGCTAGCCAAGTTGGTCTGCGAATCAACGTCGGCAAAACAAAAGAAATGAGAACGAATGAGCGATGCCAAGAACCACTTGTCTTACTGAGAGATACTGTCGAACAGGTTGAGTCATTTGTATACCTTGGAAGTGTGGTCACAAAGGAGGGTGGTTCTGCGGAGGATGCGAAAAGCCGTATAAAGAAAGCCAATGGGGTTTTTGTGCAACTTTATCCAGTTTGGAAAAACAGAAACCTGTCCAGAAACACAAAGATACGGCTTTTCAATTTAAATGTGAAATCCGTTTTGCTTTATGGAAGCGAAACGTGGAAGGTCACAGAGAACATCACGCGCCCGTTACAGACCTTTGTGAACCGATGCCTACGTAGAATATTGGGAATTTGGTAGCCAGAACGCATATCAAATGAAGATTTATGGAGAAACAGCAACCAGCTTCAGATCCACTTGGAAATCAGGAAGCGAAAATGGAAATGGATAGGGCATACTCTTAGAAAACCAGACGGTGCCATAGAGAAGACTGCCCTACAATGGAATCCCCAAGGACAGCGAAGAAGAGGGAGACCCAAGGAGACGTGGCACAGGTCTGTGGAAAAAGAAATAGGCCGGGCAGGCAAATCATAGCAGGAAGAATTGCTGCAGTACGGAACGACTGGAACTCTCTCGTGGAAGCCCTATGCTCCAATAGGAGTCAACGGAATTAAGTCAAGTAAGTCATGTTTCTTGACGCTCTGATTGAAATAAGTGCAACAGTGAAAACATAGGTACTTACCTAGACGAAAAATACAGCTGAAATCGCACCGAAAAAATAAGGTACCTTATTATTGAAACAGACACACAAATTAATGTACTCAATGTGAAAGTAAAAATATAATTTTCCGGCGCTTCCCTTCACCACAAGAGCTGGTTGGTAACTAACTCTATACTCACTCAGATAACTTGTCGACAGTTATGAGCGCTCACCCTATCGTTTTCTGTGGTATTAGGTCCCATCAAAGCTACTGGTTATCACGAAATCCCATAGTGCGGACCGGGACGGGTATGCGGCCTGCGACAAAGAGGCCCTCAAAGGCCTTTCACCCAAGTTCTCAAAACAGTTATTCCAGTAATAGGGGTTTTCTGGTATTAGGTTACTTGAAGCGGTTACGTTAAATATTCCCCATCCCTAGTGTTTGGATCTTCAAGGATGATACGAGGATTATATTGTACTAATTTGGATGAAATGGTTAGAGTAGGACTCCCATGGGCCAATGGATGTACTTGTAGTACGAGTATAATAGAGTTAGAGGCACCATCACCACCACCTTTGACAAATTCGTTTTGTATTCCCAATGACTCCGTGGTTATTTGTGCTGGTGGATTCACACTAATCGTGCATCGAATGCAGTTTGCAAACAGGATGCACAAGTCAATGGCCAAGTGAATTGGTAGCATCACAGGGATTCAGTATTTCTTTTAAAGTTGTATGTTGTTTTGGTTCAACAAGATTACCTACCTCCTTGCACATTTCGTGTAGGTATGTAAACCTGCCTTGAGAGCTCACAATCTCTTTGAACAACCAGTTCGGTTTCCCTGTGATGGTGACTTATTGGCCCCTGATTGTTTCGATTTGTGTTCTGTACAGGTGAGAAGCCATACTTCTGTGATATCTGCGAGTTCAAAACCGGGAGCCTCACAGGGCTGAAGAGACACATGAAGCGGATCCACAGGATCCCTAGCTGACTTGTGACAATAAACGCATCCAACAGTTTTGGGGTCGGATATCGCGGTACATCTTCAGTTCATACACAGACAGTTTTGAGTGGATGATTCTGCAATATCAGCATAATTGTGTGTGTGGGGGAAATTTTGAGAAAATTGAGATTTTCAATTACACGATATAAAAAGCTCAATTTTTCAATGTAATTGGCCCAGACTTAGTTCCAAACTACTATGTCGTATCCAATTTTGTGGATTGACACTTCGGTTAACTCTATCAAGTGATTCAAAACGAGAAAGAATATTCTATGTCCTGAGCTCAGACTGATGGTATACATACCAAAGCCAAATGCACTTTTTAATATAATTTGAAGATAATTTATGTTTTTCTAAAGAATAATAAAGTTGTTCTCTCTCATTCATGCTTGCTCAGATTTTTTGGTGTTTGTTCCTGTCAAACTTCATTTCCTTGTGTAATTATTTCTATGCCTGTATGAGTCACTCAACAGTAAATTGTCCTGGGTTGACTTTTGTAATAATTAGTGGTTAGGTATAATTAGGTAGCTTTCAAAGTGAAATTTCGGTGGTGTAGATCGCACGATAATCTGACATTTGTCATTCACCAGTCTCTCATTTTACGTCACCATTCATAAAACAGAGATTTCTAGAGAGTAGCTATACATAAAAACGACGTACAATAACAACTCTATAATTGAATGGGTCCCACCAAGAACGCTCTAAGCGCCACTTTTTCGAAAACTCCTTTTTTACGCCAAAACGTTCGCCTTCTTTCTCTCTACATGGGGGATATTTCACTGAAAAGGCCGCCAAAGGTTACAGCTTCTCAGGCGGCTCGAAGCAAAAACTATTAGACTCGTTCTCGCCCCAGCTGATGTTTCCCGTTTGAATAAAGGGAAGAAAACCTTGATTCTCGGGCCAAGGAGGAGCCATACAGAGGAGAGGACATACTTAATCGAGTCTACAAACCCGGAAAGATGCTTCATCGGAAGTAAGTGCAAAAACGTCATACCATCTCGCTCACAGCTCTTATTTTCATGTTGTGCGTAAGGGTCGAAAGTAAGAATTAGGTATCAAATCAACAAGTAAGAGGTGAATCAAATCAACTTTTAATGATTATGATTATCAGTGACTTGGTGATATTAACAATAACAATAATTGTTCTATTATTATATTAATAATTATTATATTAACAATTAGGCGAATTTTCAACCAAAACTCAATGCGGAGACCGAGTCATTCAATGTTACTCTCTTCAACCACAGGGATCTCTCAAATGTACCAAAATTAATTGAATCTCAAACTCAACCTTGCATTAGAAAAAACGTTCACGTACCCCCCTTCCTTGATTTGCCTGTAAAGAAGGGCCTCGTTGCGCTGAAGGAAATTCTAGGGGTTGTAAAATTTGCCTTTCCAGGACTAAAGTAAATTTAGATGACAGTACAAGTAACGTCACAATCCTGTGTGAAAAGGTTGCAACAACACAGTCCTCTGACAATTCAGGCTCCTATTCTGGGCTTTCAGGTTCATATATTATGTACTCACTTGTGGTGATTCAGTGGTTATTCTTGGTACTGGCTTAGCCAAATTACTCAATGGCAGGTACACCCACCGCACTGACAGCTTTGTGATACACAGCTCTGTAATTAATCAATCATGACATGTAGATGTGATGACAGTTGAGGATTGCTACCGGTCTAAGTCATGAATGTGTAAGGAATTCGGTGACCAATGACTTGGAACCAGAGAGCAAACCAGCCTACACTAGCGTTGTTACTGCAGTCAATTATAAATCATCCACCTAGTGAGGCAAAACATTCGGTAGGTGTGCAGGATTGAAGGCAAGTTCACCAGATCAGCTCAAGTACTGGGCAGCTACCATTGCACCTTTGGTCCGTAACCCCTGGAACGGGGAGTGCAAGTCTCCTTTGGCTATTCAGTGTAACCTTTAAAGTCCCAGAACTTCAAGAGGGTGACGTGAGGGAAATCTGTTCAATTGGTAGGTGTACCAAAATTACCATCGAAGAAGATTGGAGTCAAGGGAGCATGGTTGCCAAAGTTATAATGGTTATAATTTCCGGATAATAATATATTAATAATAATATATTATAAAAATATATTATTCCCCCTATTCCACCAATTATTAGGTAGTTGGGTTCATGTCAGCAGCTCTGCCAAAAGAGATCGAAAATCACAAAATTGTGATGACCGACGGTGAATGAGGTCACAACTACGCGCCATTTTGTAATTAAAATCTGATTGATTTGAAAATTGGTCGCGCAGTTGTGACGTTACCCACTGTCGGCCATCTCACAAGTTTCAGGAAGAGTGGCTACCGTTTTTTGTGTCTGTGCGATGGCAGCAATGATTTGCTGTCCAATCAGATGCTTCAGCGGTTCTGACGTTCGCGCGCTTTTTATGAACACGATTATGTGTCTCTATCAATAAAAAATAAGGGCGAACTAATTTTGACGAACGGTTCCCATTTTCATGCTTTTTTAAGCGATTCTATATCGATAAAAATTCTAAACAAAAATCATGCGCAGACCCCATAGTTAGAGGTTCTTACCATCGACTTTTATCAAAGTCAACTATCACAGAAAAAGTGTTCAACAACAACGGTGACATTTTCGACTGGGGAACGATCTCATTTTGACGTTTGAGGCAGTTGCGATCTGCAGTTGTTTTCATTCGATTCACCGTGAAAATAACACTCGAAATCAGGAATGGCTGAGAACATGGATCGTGAACCAATGGGCGACATCATGGATCACGGGAACAGTTAAGTATCATTAATATTATTAATGTGAATATCAGTTCCATTTCTTGTTCGCAACAGAAGTTGCACGTTGTGAAGTATTAAGTAGTTTGTACACTGAAGTAAATAACGGAAAATGTTATGTGACAGGACAAACTGAACGCCCGCATTCAAGTTCATCGTGGTCCACACAATATCCCGACCCTTCACTTGATTTTATGCGATAAATAATTATTAATGTACAATTTTATGCGATAAATAATTATTGTACAGACATCTAATTATTCAATATTAGAAACTTGAAACAGACACCTACTTAGTTGGAATCACAGTTTACTAATGACCAATTGCAGAGCTATAGGAGAGTACAGGATTCTACTCCAGCACTACATTAGAAATTAAAATATTCAACTACGTGGAGCAGTGACGTTATGGATAAAAAATACGAGCTCCAGCAAAATACGGCGTAACATTTTGATAGGAGGCAAGCGTTTTATAGGCTTAGGACCATAAATAAAAAACAAGAAAAAGAGTCATTTAGAAGAACTGCCTAATCCGTTGGTAACAGGTCCTGCGGACAGGCCTCTGTTCCCTAGGAGAAACGAGCCGATGAATTCGGACACTTTTGAAGGTTCGTTGAGATGAACGTGGTGTGTACCTTCGACTTCGTGGTAGTTGAAGGTCTTGCACGTTCTCCTGAGAACGTCCAAAACCATTGGATACACTTCCGAGTTTTCCATTTTGAGGCCATCCGTTGCCCTAATGTTCATATAGTGGCAATTGATTTTCTCCGCCATCTCCATGACTATGTCGAGCGATGGCATCCCCAGTCCGGCCACCTGGAAAACACCAACTCTTCTTATGAAATACTCAGTTTTTTTCTCAACAAAAATGTCTTCAAAATGAAAAGTCCAAGGAATATATCACAATCAAAAATGATAACATCTGTACGTTAGGGTGTGCCGAAAAAATATTTCTCCAAAATTGGACGCGGCTGAGTCAAAAGTGGTTGCCAAACGAGTTGAAAATGATAGCTGTAAAGTGTCAGATCGAAATTCCATCATTTTGACGTTCCTCGCCCCATTTGAAAATTTCACCCTCGAAAAATCGCTAGTTGATCGAATTTCTCTTCGCTTTAGTTCATTTTTCGCTGTCAATAAACCAATACTCGTAATAACTTATCGTGGGATTGCGTCAAATAAATACTCCACAGAAATTAACAAATGAAAACCTAAATAATTTTTTAATAATTGCTTTTTTCAGAATATGCACGAACCCCGTTAAAAAAAATATTATTATCACTGCAACACTGGGGATGTTCTTTGTTTGACGTAAAGAAGTTCCCTTTTGACTGGAACTTGGGAAGTTGGGTTCTTGACTGGATCCGCGCTCTGATGAACCCATCCCGAAGCGTCTGTGACGAGTTTCACTCCTCTTTACACTGCTTGCGAATGGCATGAAAACTAGGCAAACCATTCTTGCATCATTCCATGTTCCACTCATTCTGTAGCTCTTAATCGCTGTTTTTACGAGTCAAAGGAGGTTCGTGGAAGACAGGTCCATTCAATAAAATCATAGTACTCATCGGAAGCAAAATTTAATATCGGTTTATTGAAGTCTCAAATAGCAGCAGCCTCATTTTGCTTCGGACAAGCTTTCGTACAAGCTGCCTATGGTCTGCGATTATTGCCAGTAAAATTTTCTCTGAATGAGCCAAAAATGTATTTCTCCTGGACAGCAGCATAGACGATTTTTACATTTTATGTCTTTACTATGGCACATCTCTTAAAAAGTGTGACATTACGGTGTGACGAAGAAAGCGTTACCTATGAAAAATTTCTAATGATTTTCACGTACAACCGATTCGTTGTTTTGTAGTCATCGGGCAGCAATGAGGTTTTTTTTCATGATGCCATCACTACTAGGATGAGAGCTGTCTTCCAAAGTTTCTCCAAGTCTTCAGACACAGTTTGATTTATGTCTTACAGCGTCGGGTCTTTGTCATTCCTTTCCATTGCAGATCTTCTTTAGCCCACAATCGTCAGAGCAATCCAGGATACACCAGTAATCAAATCACTCAATTCACCAATCACTCAATTACAGCTCAACAACTTCTTTAATGAAGATTCTATGACGTTTTTTGAAGCTACAGACAATTCTAGTAGGTAGCTTTCTCTCAAAACCTCCAATTGTGTAGAGTGCTGACGTGGATTTCCAGCGGGTACCTACTGCAAATCGTGTCACACTTTAGTGTTGTGAATGACCGCGCTGAAAGAGCGGTGGTGCAGTTAGTGACCAAGTTTTTGAAGGATAATAAGCAGAGTACAGAATCTGTATTACCGACCGTTAACAAAAGCACTTGTCGCATTTCCTCATCTGATGAGGAAATGCGACAAGTGCTTTTGTTAACGGTCGGTAACGACTGAAAACAGAACAAGTAGACTATGTAGAACAAGTAGACGAATGTGTTAAAGTTATTGTGAGGAAAAACCCACTTACTTTCAACCTGACATCTCTACTGAATAAGAATTTATTCGAAGTTCCAGGCGCCGGTTTCATCCCTCGCTTCATCAATATTTCCAGACCTGGTCGCCCGATGCTTCCTTTGTAGCCGGCTTCAGCGATCCCCAACATCTCCTCCACTTCATAGCACGGTTGGCTGCTTGGAGGTAGGTTTTCGTACTTGAGGAAACTAGGGAAGTAGTTGAAAATTACACTGTTAATTTTAGATTCAATTTTAACAGAACATGACAAGAGTTTTCATTTTAAGGGTTTCTCGCACAGGTCAGAGGTATTTGTCTGCTATCATGCCAATACATATTACTGACTGGCCTACAACTAGGGCAGTTCTACAAGCATTGGTTTGCACATATTCATGTCTGTAGTTGAATGGAAAGGTTGTAGTAGATAATTATACTCACTTGTCAATGCATGTGGGGTAGCCCTTCATCAGAGTTTTAGGCTGCGAGACGCGCGGGCAGGCGATGTCGAGAGAAACTAGTAAATCGATTTCCTCAGGATACACCGAAGCATACATGAATCCAACAGCTCCTCCCAGAGAGTGTCCAACGATGGACACTTTGGACCACTTGAAGTGTTTGACGATACGTCTGGTTGTGACCAGGCCGTCCCAGAAGATGTAATAGAAGGTTCCTGGTGGGAAGGGTGAGCTGAATCCATGACCGGGGAAGTCGATGCAGAGGTAGGATAACTCCTTGGGAAGTAGAGGGATGAGAGGGTCGAAGGTTCCAGAGTTGTCTTGCCACCCATGAAGGAATAGAACCGGCTGCTTGTCTTTAGGGCCCCACCATTTTCCTTAAAAAATAAAATAAGAATAATACATATTTTATAAGGAATATAAATCTGGTTAAGTGTAATCCATGGAGTACTCAGCTTGTTAATTCCATGAGGCAATAGTCAACCCTTTATCAACTTCGAGTGGGAAAATGTGTTGTCGATAAGTAATGTTTTCATATTCCTGGTATACAGCTGTTCAAAACCACTCTAAGGTGAGGTTTCGGAGCTCGAGATTTAACGAAGATCTAGACTTAAACCAGTTTTTAGACTCCGGAGTCTTTAAAATGACTTTCCGAGTCAGGGCGTTAACGAAGTCCTGAACTTAACTAGACTCTGCGGTCTAACGGCCCTGTTGTTCGACTCCGGAGTCTAAAAATTGGCTTCCGAGTAAAGGATTAACTAAACTGCAGACGAACCTACTGACTGACACTGGAGACAAAAAAAAAAAAAAAAAACCCGTAAGATTCTCTCGATATTTATCGCCATTTATTCTAGACTCAAATAGGTCTAGGACTTGTAGATCCTCGAGTTTTACAGATAAATCCCTGACTCAGAAAGACGATTTAGATCCGAGAGCTTATTTGAGTCCTTGACTCTGTAAGTCCAGAACCTATAGATCCCGAGCTCAGAAACGGCACCTAAGTGGAAGGAAATCCCGTGGTGAGTCACCATAACATGCAATCAACACTCCGTTTAAATCCATCTAGATTCAGGCTTGGGTAAATGGATCAACTCTGATTAATGGGTCAACAAGGTCAGTTCAAATGCTTCAATTAGCACAGAAGCAACAAGGAATTCTCACAGCTCACTAAAGAACTTGGGAATAGAAATTAAAATTTGGTCTGCAAGCACAAATTTCTAACGAACATGAGGTAAGTAAGTGGTTACCTTGGAGGCCTCATGCTCACTCAAAGCTGTGAACAATGCACTGTAATGACTAGCTTTGAAATTCTTCAACCCCAGAATTAACTTGATCAATCTCACTTCCGTTCAACTGAGACCACTATTTAAGATATGCCTGGCATAAGCACTTAACCAATCGAGCAGAGGTTACTCATTAGTGAATTACTCACTGACACTTACGACAAACCCTATCTCAAGGATGAATTCGCAATGGCGAGTTTTCGAAATTAAATAAAATCAATACTGGACTCTTTTTCCTTCCTATTAGCATTATGGAGATTTGTAAGACCACCGTCCGGAAATGACCAGGCGGATTAGGACGATGACAGATTGACATACCCGAGGATTGAACACTTATACAACAAAACCCACGTAACGTCGTTATGGGAGCTGGTTCACTGGACACACAAGTAACGTAGTAAGTCGCCGAAAATCGGGCTTGCGTTACGCAAACGTCACTTCTACAAAAATCGATACAACTGTATTCCTACAATAGGTAACTATGTACCTAGTTAAATACATAACTGAACCGAGAAGCGGATGTATGTTCTGTTGGGATTTCTGTCAAAGTAGGTGATGTTGGCTTCACCAGGTAGACGTTTTTACAAAAGAACAACCAAACGAATTTTATGCCATGAGATGTCCTTGATGTACTTATATACTTGAATGGAAATAGAATTATTTGTTTTGTCAGCACTCTCACCGTGTATGGTACCCCAAGGGACAGGAATCTCAATCTCCTCAAACGACATAGGAACTTTCTCCTGCGATGAGACGAATTGGGTATCGACCTACCCGGTGTCCCAACCGTCGATCTTGCGACAGAACGAAGGCGTTATCAAGCGACTCAACAATTAAATTTAAACTCGCACACACAACTATGAGGCCGAACAACGAAATCAATCGTTCCGTATGTCGTTCCTGTGTCCTAATTGAGACGGAGGGTCAGGGTCGCCGGTGGACAATCAGAGATCGCGACTGACACGAGAAACACTTGAGTGACTTGCCGTCTTCCACAATCGACGGATTCTCGGCGAGTGACGAAAGTTGGAGTGGGACGGCACGAAGGTTACTTCTCCTTATCTTGGAGTCTACGTCAAAATACAAAAGAAATCACGGCAACCTTAGCTGACCATGAAATTTCACGAATGAGACGAATGAATCACGATAGATAGCAATTAAAATCCACACGCGGAAACGTCATGACTAAACTGAGGACCCATTCAATTGATTGGAATCTCACTTGATTATTCCCACTTGGTTACTCCCACATGCATTACATATTGAAAATATGTACCTACATAAGATAAAAGTTGAAAATATGTAAGCTGGGCGGGAGCGACAGTAGCGCGTTCTGGCTTACCCCCCAGTAACTAGCTAATTCGCACAGCGGGAAATTCAAATTGATGTGATATGAGCAATCCGCCGACTTTCAGGTTCCCAAACAAAATCCGAACCAAACTAGGCCTAAATCATTTTAATGGTGAGTTTGAAAAATAAATTGGTAGAAGCGAGAATTAGCACAAAATGTTTAGTAAACAGTTAGGAACAGCTACCTACCTTTGATGTTTGCTTTGAATCACGAATCCAGTGACTATGACTGGCATGGCTGAAGCCAAGTCACCTAGAAGAGAAAGAAGAAGAAGAATTACAAACATCTGTTTGTTTACATGGTGTCAAAACAAAACAAATGTTCGGTAGTAGTTTTGCTGTTGTCTGTGGTTGTTGGTAGGAATTGATTGAAAATTACATGACAAGTGTCCGTCATCTGTCAAAAACGCGTTCACATCAGTTGTCTCGTCTTATTTGCCCCTCGATCGGTAATGCCGTCCCGGTATTTCGAACCCTTGGAAGACTACTCGATCCCGTCGAAGGCTGCAAATTATATCAAACACACAAAGGTTGGTGATTCGTGTAAAATGAAATGTTCGACGTCTTATGTGCCACTAAAGATAGGTACTCATCGGCATAGTTTGAGTCGAAATCTGTACCTACCTACTATTACATTCAATGTTGAGATTCCTCAAGGTTGAAACACTTTTCTGCATCGTTAGTGCGTAGAGGATAAGGTCTTTTCAATGAGGAATTGTTGACATTCTTTATCTTTCTGTAGGCAGGTACTGTAGGCAACACTCAACAAGACCTGTAAATAGAAGTATTGTCGATCTTGGAAGATCTGTGTGGTTTTCGGATCTAATTTCAATTCTAATTTCAGATTGTCCCCAGTCTCTACCAAAAAGCAAACGAGTTGATAAACAAATTGAAGTGCAATGTTGATGAGGCTGTTGATCACATCAAGGATGACAGTGACTACACGATTTACACGGGTTATTGCGGCATAGCTCTCTACCACTTCAATGTCTACCGAAGAAATGGAAATAAACAAAGCTACGAGGTTAGTACCAGGAAATCAAATCTTATCCATCAAATTGGACCTTTTTCTTTTCAGTGGTGACAAAAATAGACCGAAAATCCCCAAGAATATTGTGGTTTTGTTGAGTTCAAGGCTCAAATTCATAGTTATAGTTCGTTCTCAAGGTAACAGTGTAACTATTGGCTCGATTCTATGTAAAACAACACTAAACTCCAGAAGTATCCCCTCAACATTTTCTTCAACTTGCTGTCCTGAAACGTCTGCTATCAGGCCAGCTCTCACTTATGTTCTATAATATAGAACACTGATATATTATAAGCATTTTTCGAACTAACGATTCTTCATTCCCAGTCGGTGGCCATGTAAATTAGTGGTCTTATGATATTGGCTGAGATCTTCTGATCGAATCTCCATACAAATAGTACCAATCGAAGGCGGAGATTCTATTCCTTCTGAGAGGACTTTCCATAGAATGGCAAAACCGCTAGAGTGCACCACAAAAGGCAGTCAGTAGGGATATGGTAGCATCATACACTTTAACAGGCATCTCATTCTACCGGGTTTTCCAATACTACAAGGTTCTGTGCACGAGCGAATGACTCTTGCACCTGTTATGTAGCTACTGGGTCTGTCTTGTGTCAACCTCAAGACTGATTATTTGGCCTCTAAATTGGAGATCTCAAAATATCCATGTTCTATTTTCAGGTAGCCAAGAGCCTCGTTTTCAGAGCTGTTAAAAACCTCAATGGAAAGCGCATCAGTTTCTTGACTGGGGACGCAGGGCCTTTGGCGTTAGCTGCAGTCTTCCATATACACGATGGCAATCTAACTGAATCTGATCTAATCATTGACAGGTTAGTTAGTAGTATATCTGCTTTGTACAAGTTTGTAAATTACACCAAACTCTGTCATTAAATCCTCTCTGCACACCACAGGTAAATATGTTGGAGCATGGGAGTCCCATTGAGCTTCTGGAGTGCCAGAACTTCTAAGCGAAATTCAGTTAGTCAATGAGAGACAAGAAAAAATATCACTCCTCCCTATGTACTGATAGGTGTGTCTGTGTTTTAAATAAGGCTCGAGCGACGGAGAGAAAAGGTGATATGTATATTATTCATTAAACGACGGAAATCTGAGACATAAAAAAATATGCTAAAAACAGGAAAAGTGGTAGTTGCATAATGGGTTTAGGTTAGTGAGCGTGGTTGTTTTAAGAACAATGTGTAAAGATTGTTGCTGGATACTTGGTGGCTACCTACAACACTCCCCTCCCAGTGTCAACGATAACGTGCTGGGAATTTCACAAGTCGACCGCTATGCGCGGCTATTGGCGGCGCTGGTGTCAGAGTAGGGTCTGCACAAGGAAATGGTTCGGGAGGTGTGGAAAGAGGAATGTAGGAGTTCTGTGGCAGATTGTCGGGCACAGGAGGCAATAGAGGAGCAGCATCCGGATTTGAGGTCTGGTCAAGTAGGAATGCTGGCTTCAGTCTGGCAATGGAGTACTCTGCTCGCCACGGGGGGTTTGTATTTCATAGTGCGGAAGGTGACCAGGTATGGGCCAACATATTATGTTCGTCGCAGAGGACGTCTCACGGCATCCTGTTGAAAAAAACACGTGGGAGGAGGTGGGCAGTTCTGGGTGCACGTAGATTGTTGGGGTCGTGTGATGGTGAAATGGCAAGGGTTGGAGGCTTCTTAAATGGTCTCTCAGGTTGGCGACCAGAGTTGGAACGTTGGAAGAGCTTGCAGGGCGTTCAAAACAATCTAGAGAAAGGCGGACGGGTCCCCCATACAGGAACACTTCAGGTTTCACTGCCAACCCTGGTATTAGGGAACAACGCAACCCAAGTAAAACAGTAGGCAGGGTTGACAGTTGGGACTTCCAAAAGCACCATTGGCGCTGGGGTGGTTGGCAGTCGTTAGGAGGTAATCAGCACCCAGCATTGATGAAAGGCTTCGGAAAAGTTGGCAGTCGAATTGCTTATCTCTAATAACTAATGGCTACCCACACCTGCATTAGTATGTCAAACCAAAGTATAATAATATTATAATGTTGAACTGTTCGGCTGTTGGGTCCGATAATGGACGTTCATTTGTTGTTAAGTTATGCTGTCGGAAAGCAGATGATGCTGAACGTTGTTGGTTATAGTATTTAATATCTATCCAATGATGTTAAAAAAATAATTATAAAAACTATAATAATACTAGTTCCTGTAATAAATTATTCGATTCATTCTAGATAAGATTTGCTTGCATTCAATTGCGTTATTGAGCTACAGTCAACTTGCCAACGTCCACAGTTCAAGTCGGTCAGTAACATTGCTGTTATTCCCACAGGTTGATAATGCTTGAAAAAACTGCCCCTGACAGCACTCCAGACGAAATCCTTTATGGCTGGTCTGGATACTTGTATGCGCTCACCTTTGTCAATACGTTCTGCACTGGCTCAGTCATTCCTGACAAAGCAATACTTAATGTGAGTACTTAAGTATTTGAAGAGAACTCACTATCTACAGAAGCGCAAAATACAAAAATCTCATAACCGTACCTGCACATAATAATATTATTATTAAGTTGATTAATATTTGTATAATTAAACTCTCCCTAGGTACTAATTTAACTGTGCAGAATTATAATTTATCGAACATCTGTGTCTCCACTAAGAGAAAAGTCATCCAAGCTTCGATGAACCAATTAGTGGCAAACCATAACAGATAGTGGGAAGAGATTTGCATGAAGGGATCATACATTTTGGCGAAGTTAAGAACGCAGGGTTTTTGTCATGGTAGTCTCTGGAAAAGTCAACTGTAAATTCATCCGCACCTGATCTTCTGGGTTCTATTGAAATTCCCCTGCTGAATGCCTAATGAAATAATTTAGTTTAAATAGTAATAACAATGTTTCAATTTCCCCTTCATCAGGTTTTGCGGCGGATTATGAGAAATGGATTTTGCTTAGCTAAACGAAGGGGCGTGCAGTTTCCTCCTCTGATGTGGGAGTGGCACCAGAAGAACTACCTTGGAGCCGCACATGGCGTCGCTGGTATCCTGTATACACTTCTCAAGGTTGTGTAGATATGGATTCTTCCTCCATATGGTTGCTCAAGCATTGGACTTTCCTCCAATACTGACATTTGATTAGACTTTTGAGGCTTTATTGAGATTGCGCTTGTACTATGGTAGTGAATTCGTACAACCAATTTTCATGTACGTATCTTTCATGTTGTAAGTTCACAAATATTAGCCTTTTGAGTGCGCGATTTAAAGCCGTGAGGCTGAGATGCTGCCCTCAGGTAAAGTTTTGAAGAACCCTTTCTTGCAAAAGCCACTCTTAGTTTCCAGCGATTACTGATCGTTTTACTTCAACCCCATATTGACATTTAAAGCATTAATGGCATACCAATTTCTGAATCTATAATTTATTTATACCCATTCAGATTTTCTCATTGAAGAACTCAATTGGTTTTTGCCGCCAAGAGAGAATACTTGACAATATTTATTTCAACAGTACAATAAGTGGGCGAGTGATCATGAAAAGAATGCCCTAGTAAAGCCTACGCTGGATTGGTTGATAACTCAACGCTATGAGTCAGGAAACTTCATGTCCTCAGACTCCAGCCATGAAGATCGCCTTGTCCAGTGGTGTCACGGAGCTCCGGGATTCACTTCGCTATTGATTTTGGCCAGTGAGGTGAGAAATATTATACTTTACGTACATGTGAAGAGCTAGGTTTACATGTAGCGCAATGCTGGTAAAGCAAACATGCTGATAAAGAAGAATGGCAGCGGAATCATAACCTTCTCTGTCGTTAACAATGTTTTCTGCGTCGTCTCCCACTCTGTTTTGATAGCTGCTTTTTTTTAATTTCCCGTGATTTGTGCTGTATTTGATCAAGGTTCTACTTCTGATTGGTAAGTTCAAATTAGACACCGCCAAAAATACGAAAAAGAATTTTTTGAACTAAAAATATCTAATTCCAATATGACTGAACAACTAAGCTGGAGAGGTGTGCGCAGTACTTTGCTTCCAGAACTGCGCTCCATATGAACCTTGCTTTAGTTCTGTTTCGTTCCTGAACATTTCACAATGTGCTCTGGCATTTTGAAAATAACATTTAATTTTTTACGACTCGAAAAATACTACCCATTTCATGCTGACCTGAACATTAATAATTACATGGAGTTGGACGTATTTTCAAACGATTGAAGGGCTATTTCTTCCAACAGGCTTACAACGATGAGTCCTACTTTAAACTCGCTTTGGAAACCGCTGACGTCACATGGAACCGAGGCCTAATCAAGAAAGGATACTCCTTGTGCCACGGTGTCGCTGGAAATGCTTATGCTTTCTTACAAATCTTCAAGAAGACCAAAGTATGCGGTGTCTGTTCACGTTAAGGGACCATGTTATAAACATGGAAAAATTTCGAATTTAAACTTTTTTTTTTGACAGCTTGAGGTGGAATGGAAAAAGGAATGGCAACACCCACGTAGAATTACCAACAGTTGAGATATGACACCCCTCCCTCTCCCTCTCAGATGTTTGTTGCTACCATGTGGATTATTTTTTATTCAGGAACCCAAGGATCTGTATAGAGCAGCAGTCTTCATGGAATGGTGCCTCTCTTACCCGAAGTGCCAAGGACTGAAGCCAGATCGTCTCTATTCTCTTTTTGAAGGTGATTTTCTTTAATGCGATTTTTGGAATTTACGTGTCACGAATCCTAACCCACTGAGTTAAAGGGAGGCTAAAAATTAGATGAAAATTGATAGAAACAATAAATTAGAGGGGTGTTGTGCCAAATATTGTCTTCTAATATTTAAAAACCCCACAGTCATGCTGCATGGCTATAAGAGCGAATTTTCGAAGAAATAATTGGTTTTATGAAAATGTCTCCATGAACATGATGTCCATGAAGAACATCTCAAGTATCTTCAAAGTGCTACAGTTTGAGAGCAGAATAAGATATAGCAATTCTGACCTCGCCATCTTATTCAGCGTGTAAAAACCCTTAAAATGAGGTGTCACTTGACAGAGCGTTTCATTTTTGGAATTTATGGGTAAACCTCTCTCTCTCTCCCCCCCCCCCCCCCCCCCCAAAAAAAAAAACATTGCGATATCGCATTCCGTCATCAGACTAACCATGAAGAACGTATTCTTTATCTTCAAATTAGGTACTCAAGTTTGAGAACGAAATGAGATATCGCACTTCTGACTCCATCAGCGTGTTCAGCATGAAAAACCCTTCAAAATGAGGTGTCACATGTCAAAATGTTTCATTTTGGAAATTTTTGAGGAATTACCCCCCCCCCCCCCCCAAACTCCCCAAAACCCCCCTTAGAATGGTCCGATTATGCCCATCTACGAAGCCTTTCAATTGCCAAGACAGTCTTTTTGTGCAAATTTGAACTTTTCATCTCAATTCTATTGAGAGTTATCAGATTTTTCTGGAATGACACATACGTAAATATATATATAATTTTTGGTGTCGGTTGTCGGATTTTGGTATGAAAATGTTTCGAAAATTCGAGTTTTAAACATTTTGGACCGAGAACAATAGCTACATTTTCTTTGAAAATTCGCTAAAAGGGGTAAATATCCTTTTCATGATTTTCCATAACGAGCCGACATGAATGGTTAAATAATATATTATTATTATGTACTATTATTAGGACTTAATTCATACAATTGAATAGTTGTCTGGTTAGAAGATTGGGTTGGCAAAACGCCTTCTATCACCCCGCGACTTTGCCAGTAAATTCGTTTCTATTCATTTCCAGGGATCACAGGCGTACTGTACTTCCTCACGGACATCACGAATCCTCTGGATACTGCATTTCCAGGGTTCGAATGAATTGTTAACCCTAAAATACCCTTGTTTATAAATTCTAGTGAAATACAAGTGCAAATACTCGTACATCGTGGAGTTTCGATTTTCCCTTTATTGTGCGTTGGTGCTACTTCTGACTCCTTTTTGGAGCCGCCACATGTTTTAATAACATTAATTTTAATTATATTATAACCCCATAATTTAAACTTCACCCTCATGTTGTGGGTCTTTACAATTTACTCAATACTACGGAGAATTTCGAGGGTCTCACTCGAAATTTCGAGGCAACTCCCACATCGTCACTTTTGGCCAAAATGAGTTATGCATACCATCCGAGGTGACTTCTCTCGGCGGATCGATCTAAGTATAGGTACCAAGTTAGGTACCTAAGTTAGTTAACACTAGACTCACGAATTATTTTCTTAGTTATTATTCAGTAAACATAGTCATTGGCAGATGGTTTTTTCGGCTCTGCTGAAAAATTGGCAAAATGACATTGTGGGGAGTTGCCGTGAGACCCACGATTTAGGACAACGGATCCTCACAGCTGGTCCTAGTGAGTTGTCAGGGCGCCCCACAGGTGCCGCTGCTCTCCCTCGTACCAACGCCCGTTCTGTCTATATGCAGTTAAACTATTTACGTTAACTATATAAAGAGAAAAATGCCTACAAAAATTACAATTTAGATCGTATTTAACAAGTTTACGGAAGAAAAAGGTTCAACAGGTTTATTGTCAAGGTGTTAACCTCCAGTATCACCCAGTTCACCGGCAGTTGTCAATCACATGAGACTCCACAGTTTGGTACACCCCTAACCCATGTTCTCTGTATTGCTAACTCTGGCCTCTCCTCATTACGAATAAATCTTTCGCCTTTTACTAAAGATTTCCGTGGAGAGGGGCCTCTTACTGAGTCTTACTCAATTTTTTTGCAGTGCCCTACTGTCAGGCGGGGCCCATTAATAACCAAAGGTTAATATAATAACCATCAATCCTCAAAACATCAGATATTTACCTGAACAGTGATGTTCGATACTTCAAAAGATTCGATATATAGAAAACTCTTACCTAGAAGTTTTAAATAACCTGTGAGGTATGTAATAGTTATCTATAATATATATATTACAATATAATTATATTATAAACTAAATAACTTCGCCCCATCTGTACCTATGGGATACAGCTGTGGGGCTGCGCGAAAGAATCGAATGTCAAAAAAATTCAAACTTTTTTTTTTTTATAATAATAATAATAAACTCTTTTATTATCCAAATAGGAACAAAGTTCCCGCCGAGCCTGGACAATAATAAAACAACTAAACTATACTATTTTTATAAGAACCCAATTGGGGGTTAGAAAAAAAAGAGATAACGAGAAAAAAAAAAACAAAAAGAAAACTAGAATTGCGTATTATGAAAGAAGAAAGAGGAAGAGGGAGACTGAAAAGAAAAGAATATAAAGAAGAAGAGTAGAAAGAAAATGCAGTAGAAATGAAGGATGAAAGAGGATTACTGAAACGTGATGAAGAGACTATTGGTGGGTAAAATGTTCTTTTAGTGATTTGGTAATTGCTCCGAGAGTGGGGAGAGACCTGACAGCGAGAGGCAGACGGTTCCAAGCTCTTGCTCCTGCCACACGTAAGGAGTTACTAAATGCTTTAGTTTTTGCAAATGTTTGCACTAGAGTGAACAGTCGAGGGGACAAACTAACAGAAAAAATTCCATGAAGATAAGAAGGGACATTGTTCGTTTTATGGGCGACTTGAAAGATGAATCTGAAGAAACGGATGGACAAGTAATCAAAAAGGTCATAGCCCAATACAGAATTGAGGCGTTCACAGCCAGAGTGGACCATCTGACTCAGCTGAAAAACCGAGAAAATTGCGTTTGAAATTTGATCATTTTTTCATATGCATATACCTGGGGGGTTTAAAGGTATTTTGAAGAAAATACTGATGCATTAAATCAAGAATGAGTTACTTATTACCCACAGAGCCCTTTCGACCCTTTATTGCCTGCATCCAGAGATTTTTTGTGGGATGGTCCACTCTGCCTTTCTTGCATTTCGGATTCACCCCCGTTTATTGCCAAAGATAGTCCAGGGTTGACAGCCAAAAAATTTTTACAAAATCATTTATCAACATTTTATTTAAATGTGATTTGCATGTGAATAGTGTCACAGGTTTTGCAGGAATCATTAATAGGAGCGTGAAAGTGGAGATTGAATTTTGTGTTGAACACGTCGCGAAATACTTTCTCTGACACGAAATTGTCCAAATGGGAATTTAAATATTCTTTATAAATCAAACTAATGTTGTGATCAGGAGATAGATAAAGCATCGAACTTTTGTTCCTAGAATAGTGTGATTCATAGGTTGGGAACTTTTTAATGAAATTACAAGCTTAAGCAACTTTATCATCAGGTGTTTTATTTTTAGGGGTATGTTTTCCTCTTTGGTCCGTTGGTGGTGTCGTCCCACTTTTTTTCTTCATTACTCTGTCGATCCTTCCGTCAGATATCGCTAATACCCCTTTAAAAAACATTTTGCACACTTGCACTTCGCCGCCTTCAACTAATGGTAAGAAGTAGTGCCTGGTCATGTTTTTCTGTTTTCTATTACGATCTTCCACAGAAGGCTGATAGTGGCGGGAAACAGGTTGCTCTCTTACTTGGGAAAAAATGAAAGCGGTTTGCTTGTCAAAATTGGCCAACTCGTAAAATTTTTTGAACATATTTTGCTGCATTTCTTCCTGATATTTGATGTAGCATTGCCCTTTGCAGCAGGTCGGAGTCGGTCTAAAACGTTTTTCGGGTACCTCATTGCCTGAAATGCTGACGTATGCCATTCCCTTAGCCCTCTGATTTTGCCTAATCTTCTTTTTCCATCCACGCTCGTTGCGCAGCCTCTTCCTTAATTTCGGCACATCGTTCGACAAAACGCCTGCTACTGGTTGACATTCAAGGTTTGAAGAATGGGCTACCTGATCTTCTGGACAGACTACACTCACTTCATCATCGAAGCTCGATTCGGAACTAGATGGTTGGTATTCCGAGCCAGCATCTAATTAAAATCGAAAAGTCATGGGACGTAAAATCGTAAACTAAGCTATTGATCTGAATGTGCTTGGAAAATGTATCGCAGATAAGTAGTTATGTACTCGTACTTACCATACCAATGTATCTCCAAAGCGCCATCACCCTTCACATTAAAAAACTAATTGAAAACGGTCGGAAACAGAGACGATGAAAAAATAATTGGTACTGAGACGGAGAAGAAATAGTTGGTCTTGGTATCTACTCGGTAAGGTAAAAGAAAAATCAGCAGGCACAGCATCTGGAGGCAAAGGGAAGAGGAATTTCTTCTACTGGACAGGAGAAGGAGAACCATGTCGTCGTTATTGCTGTTATTCACTTGTGTGTAGGTAGGTAGGGATTTTTTATTTCAGGCGGACCAACTCCAAGGCAATGCTCGCGCGTTTTGATGAGTTTACCATGCCAGAGTGGACTATGCAACATGGTCCATTCTGGCTTTCAAAATTGATGGCTGATTGGCAACAGGACCATATGAAGAGTGCCGCTATCTCTTGGCGACTATTGGAATCGACACAAATTCCATGAGAATTCGATAGATAGGGCTAATAGGATCCCAATGCCAGAGAGAACTCATTTTCGGAAATTTTGTGGGATGGTCCACTCTGGTTGTGGACGCCTCAATTAATGTGGGAGGAGACATACCCCCGTGGTTTAAGCTTGTAGACATATCTGATGCATCCATTGAATGCAACCTCAAGTTTTCTCCTCGATTCAGCATCACAAGAATTTACATAAAGGAGATCACCATAGGTAAACAAGGGAATTATGAGAGTCTTCACCAGCAGCAAACGGAGATCCTGAGGGGTGCTATATGCAAGTCTTTTCAGAGCATAAAGCGATCCATAGACTTTTTGGCAAATGGCGGAAGTTTGGGCTGACCAAGATAAATCTGGACTTAAAATTATGCCGAGGTTTTTTACGGATTCGGAAAATGGGATGGGAACTGAATAAATTTCGACTGCTGGAAGATAGGACGTAATAACCGGTTTTGTGGTGCACAGCATTACTTGAGTTTTAGCAGGGTTCAGGGTTAGCGCATGTTGGCGAGCCCAGCTCTCAATGCTAGTCAAGTCCTTGTTTATTCGAGAAATACTTTTCAGAACAAACTACTGAGAAGTATAGTTGGAGCTCCCTGGTACATGCGAAATGATGATTTACATCGAGACCTGGGAATAGAGACTGTGAACGAAATCATCACCAAATACCTACGCGAGGAAGCATGAACATCGCCTCCACAATCATGAGAACCTGGAGATGCTCAACGTTCTGAATAACGAGGGAGAACTTCGGCGACTCAATCGAAACAAACCACTGGACTTAATTGTGCTGTGCCATTAGTGTATATGAATTATATAAACAGTGTTTTATTGAAAGCGCCTACGTTCCAATCTCCAAATTTTACAGGAAACTCTAAAAACTTGATAACTTCCTCAGAATACGAGTTTTTCCAATGAACTTTTTTTCTATGGTTGTGCCTAGCAACAGTATTAATAACAAATTGAACAACAGTATTAATAACAATTTTTGTCCATCCTAAATGGTAAAAAAAATTTCAATCTTTGATAACATGAGCTCTTTCAAAAAAAAAAAAAAAAAAAAACTGCAAATTCTTTACACAACGGTTCTTTATCTTCTTTGTACAGATCACTAGATCTAAATGTCTAGATCCTAAATGTTGGAATAATTATTATTATGAATAATTATGAATAATTATTATTAATAATTTTATCAAGTACCTAGTGAAAATCATTATAATTTATTGTTAGGTATTAATAATTTGTATTTATTATTAATAATTATTGTTATTAATTATGATTAATTAATACGATATCTGGCTGTTGGAATCGACTGGGATCCTTTGTGCAAAACCTGAATGATAGAGATGACGAATTAATTACAAATAAAATGTTCCGATATAATTCTGGGGTTTTCCTTTCTATTGCTATCGTTTCCTTTCTATTGCAATCGATGAAACTATCCCCCAAAACGGTAAAAGGCAATGAGACTTCTTCTACTTACCGTGGGAATGCCTATCATCACTACAGAAAGCCTCGTTCACGATGTAGGAAGTGGGTAGGTATGTAAAATCGACAGAAACCATCCCGACAATTATGGTAGGTACCTAGGTATTTATTTTGATGATATACAAAATGCAGTGGAGTACGCACAATTTAGCACATACGCAAAATATTTGCAAAGCCTATGGTTCGATTTAACCGATTTTGTAGTGATTTTCTCGAAAAATAGGAGTTGACCCATGGAAGAATAAATTCCTTCTTCCATGGAGGTGACCCAAAAACGGAAGAAAAAACTACTATCCATGTTCTCCATCCATCTCACTAGTATCCAGGTTCACAGCTTTCCCGCTCTTGGTTATCAAACTGCGTGATAAGGGGATCGTGAAAATGTCAATGTTTATTGGTCATAACAAATAAAGTGTCATTGGGTTTATAGACGTTCATTGGGCTTTTGTTTGATTTGAAAGCAGTAATTCATTCGTTTATCGCTTTGAAACTGTGCAGCCAAATTTCTGCTTCTGGATTTTACAATCGTCCGCAAACGTTGTACCAAACTATTCATTTCGGGTGAGTGTGACCAATAAATTATGAGTTTTCATTTAATTTAAATTCTTTAATACTATACATTGTATAGTATTAACAGTGCCTGGTATTATATTATTCATGTCTTGTCATTTAGTAGACTCCCAGAAAATATATGTATGAACCTCGTTCCAGGTTCTTGATATTTACCATTAATTAATAGTAAATATCATAATATGAAAGTTCCCAATGTTAAGATTTTCTCAGGGTCTGACTTTGAAGATTCCAAGTATTTGAGGATGTCGCTGAAATCCTTAGGAAGATAAATAGTTACTTAAGGGGCGGGCGGTTGTAGACAAGGAGTGAAATTATGACTAGATCCAACGAGAGGTGCTCAATATTGAGATTATACCATTCAGAAATTGTGGACAATTGCCATAAAATGTTGTAATTAGGGTCGAGAGTAGAAGATAATCCGAAAATTCATTCATGTTGGTTAGTAGATTTCCCGTGCGAGCTACAAAACCAGATCAGTAATCGTATCGTTGGTATCAAAATATTGTTGTACGTTTCAGAATTTCGTGGCGATGAACTCTGGTGACGGGAGTAAATATTTAACTCCTTGTCGATCATTCGGATTGAGAAGAATTAATCGAAAAACTCCAGGTAAGCCACCTATTTGGTTGTCTTGCTTAAGAACTTATGGGTGTCAGAAACGGTGTGAGGAGGATTTCCATATGCAATTGAAATGGAGCCATTTGGATTTATAATGAAACATTGTTGACAAGATTTGAGGGAGATCGAAATATAAAGGCAATTACTGCCCCCATAACTTGTTTAGGCCGATTAGCAATCTGGATACCTTTTGTATTTACTGGATGGTAATAAGATTTAGGGGAAAGAAAAAGTTGTGGAAGGGGGGGGGGATACCCCCAACATCAACAAACAAGCATACGTGTATTAAAAAAATAGGGCTGATTTTCTGAAAAATTGCGTTATTCTTTGCTTTATACATCTCTTGGTATTGTTTGAAAGTTAGTTGACTTAACTAATTCAATTTCCTCTTATCTCCTTATAGCTCCATCTGGAGTTGGCAAAAGTATTAATTCGCCCTTCACCAGCCCTCTAACCGCTGGAGCAAGAACGGTCCCATGTATAGAGAAGAAGCGCACTTCGTCGTTGAATTCTCTATGGAGCACGCCCCTCGTAAGCAAGACCTGTTTGAAGATGGGACTTTCAAAACCATCGAGGAAACAGAAGACGAAAGATCGGCCCAGTCTTGGCACTTATTTAGAATCCCCTGGAGAACTTTCCGAGTTCTCGGGTCGAGGGGCAACGCCTCGTGTGTCTCGTGAAAAGTGTGTTGGAGGTCCTAAATCTATATTAAAGTGTCAAAATGATTGGGACACTCCTGGAACCTTGTCGAAAAAGTGTCTTGTTGTTGGAGCTACTCCTGAATCAAGGCATGTCGCATGTGAAAAAGAAGGTGAGTTTGAATCACCCAGTAAGACTCCTAAAACTCCGCTGGACAAGTGTTCTGATATTGTCACAACTCCTAAACCCAACTTTGTCAAACACTCCGGTCAGCGAGCCACGTCCAATGCATCCCTTGCTAATAGTCAAATGTCTACCTCTGACAACATTAATCAAGAGAATAGTGCAAATGGTTTCCCTGGATGGAATATCGAAAGTGAAGAATCGATTTCTTTAAACTCCAGATTGAGTATTTTTAGGCGTTTTCTTGAAAATCAAGTGATGAAGTCTACTAATGTAATGATTTCTAGTCCTTCAAACGAGGAATCTCGTTGCCACAGTAGTATATCGTCAGACTCTGAACTCAGTATGGACGATCAAAATGAAATGTCCAGTTCTGAATCAGTGAACGGGAGACCTTCGGTCGAAGATGGCTGTGTCAGCATGGATAAAAACACTGGCAATGTGGGCCGTGAATCTGAATCTCTCCAATGGGATGCTTCCAACGAATCCCAAACAGCGAATAATGAGGAGGAGCTCCGTGCGTCTCATGTGTCCAAGTCGTTTGACAGCGACGAAGAGGAAACTGATGACAAGTGGGACTTGGCCTCATTGTCCCGGACCAAATGTGGTACTTATACAGTCAAACAGAATGGCACTGGGAAACTCAGCTTGAAACGTCAGTCATTTCCCAAAGTTTCCAACCGGCGCATGACAACCCAAAAGGATTTACAAATTTGTAAGTATGGACTCTAAGCTTAATTCAATTTACATTTTATGATACGTTTTAAAATTATTCGACTGAAAAATCCTACAATGTTCTAAATAAGTTACAACATCCCATCAGGGATAGAGTTTTCAATGACATAATTAGGAACCCCGCTCAGAATCTTCTGGGAATATTCATGTTGTGCATAACTTGATTCAGGCGACCGTTCAACGACAGTGACACAATCATTCACCGAACCAGAATCGAGCGATTGCAGGGTCGCCACTAAGCAAGGAGAAACTCTTGGTTGCAGGAGTAGCACTGAAGAGTTTGAAGTGAGTAATACCCCACAAATAACTTGATTCAATATAAAACCAGCCATGGCTATAAGAGCGAGTTTTCGAAGAAATAACCGATTTTATGTAAAATGTGGTGTTTGGAACATCTCATTCAACCATTTTTTGCCGAGTAACACCTCAGTTTATAGATTGTTTGTGTTCTTGGTTGGTTCTTCGAAAATTCGCCAAAAAACAAAATGTTTCGTTCCCTCAAGATTGAATGATTTGTATTCTTGCAGACTTCAAATCTCTGGATGTAGTAATCAAAGAATTTGTATAAAATTTACAGGGACTATAAATTGAGTTTCATTAAATTTATAGTCAGGTCGAAGGGCGTATTACAGTTATATAGCCTTTTGTTGAACCTCTGATATTGAAGTTGGTGTGAGGATTATTATTCACATAATTTGTTGCCTGTTATTCAATAAATTTATTCCATTCTTACTAAATTCATTCAATACGGGTTTTGGCTATATCAGATTCTGTTACAAATTAAACTTAAATGAAAAACTAGGTTGGGGAATGCTGAATAAGAGGATGAATAAAAAATTCAGTCATGCAGCTTGGCTATAAGAGCGAATTTTCGAAGAAATAGCTGATTTTATGTAAAATTTTTACTGGTTTTATAACAAAGTTTGTCTCCATTTTTTGCTGTGTAACGCCTCAGTTTATAGATTTTTTTAATGCTGAACACGATGGTGTTCACGAAGCCTTTCGATAGCCAAATCTTTTGTGCAAATTTGAACTTTTCATCTCAATTCTATGGTGAGTTCTCGTCTAGAATGACATATATATAATATATTATATCTGATCAGATATCTGATATAGTATATGAGATCAGTGAATTCAGGATGGTCTGAAAAGGATTTTGGTAAGTATAAAAAGTTTTCGGAAATTCGAGTGCTAAAAATTTGGGACCGAGAACCATTATGATAGCTTCCTTTTCTTCGAAAATTCGCTAAAATAATCCCGAGAAACACGACTTTTTCGATCCCAAAAAGTAAATCTTTACTCATCAAACAAAATGAGGGAACATGTTCACTAGCAGCAGTCCCCATGACTACGCACTTTTCCCAACTGATAACTACACTAATAACCTCGGATAATTCCAAATTGTGACAGCGGTGTTAGTGTAGTATCGATCAACTATCCTACCTAGAAGAAGATCCCGGCAGGGAAGTCCACCTGAAGAACCTTCATCACACGAGTCCCACCTTCTCCTTTTGGCATTGAAAACAGCTTTGGGAGTAAGAACGTATAGGTACTTGTATCCTTCAAGCGCTAAGGAGCGACAATTCGTTGTTTGACCACCACTGCTGTTTCTTCCTATCCATACAAAATTTTAACTGGAAGGAACTATTATTAAAAGTCGCCTTTCAGATTAATAAATCTGTACAGATTTCTTCGCTTTGCGATAAATAAATCGTAAAATTCTCACGTCTCCATTTCAGAAAATAAAAATAGACATTCAAAAATGGTTGGAAGGCGGCCAGCGAGTTATACTCGAGATCATCGAGGAAGTTCGTCTCCAGAAAGATCGAGAGATGAGCGTTATGGAGGTGCTTGAGGAGCAAGGAGTCGACCCGGACCTCGTCGGATACGATGCACAGCGGGAGGAATTCATCTCATTCGACAAATTCATCACGAAAAACAACATCAGCTGATACCACCGCCTTGGTGTCTTCGAATCATCACTTGGAGACCGAAAATCCTTTATTAAAAATGCATCACGAACTTTCGAATCAATATTGTAGTTATAGGATGGTTCTCCCATTTACATT
Source organism: Stenodema calcarata (assembly GCA_963920205.1). Taxonomy (NCBI): domain Eukaryota; kingdom Metazoa; phylum Arthropoda; class Insecta; order Hemiptera; family Miridae; genus Stenodema; species Stenodema calcarata. The sequence continues at coordinate 8,728,504 of OY986053.1, read as the reverse complement.
ATTTATTTTAGTTTTGTTTTGAGCGAAACTGGTATGAATATTTTACGTTGAAACAAGAATGAAACCTCGCAATGCTATGTTTGAGAACAAAAATGTAGATGTTGTACCTCGAGTATCCAGCATGTTTCGTGATTTGATCACAATATGTACGATTCAGAATAAAATTGCTAAAAAGGGTACCAAGCTCGACTCGCTATTCTGTTCGAGTACTCCCAAACTGAGAAAACATTAAATACCTACCTAAGTAAAATAACAACTCAGAATAATCCACGTTATTCGGCCGTCATTTCATAGAGCTTTGAATTTAAGACAATCTGGGAGGGAGAACTTGAGGCGCCCTCCTGTTGAAATTTCGTGGAACGATTGCAAATTAAATCTTCACGGTAGTGTTTTTAGCGAGTTTTTGAGGAAAATATAAACTTTTAGCTTTTAAATTACGATTTTTTTTGACATTTTATGTCTTTACTATGGCACATAAATGAAAAATCGTCACCCGGAGAGCGTTACGCGGAGTTTCTGATGATTTTCGCTTACAACCGATTCGTTGCTACGGAACTTTATCTTCGCCAGTTATCATCGTACAAAAATCGTTCACCACTCGTTGGATAGCTCTCGATTTACCTAACCATATTACGTTAACCACTGCGGAGTGCGTGGCCGACAAGCTGCGGTATGAGCGTGATTGTTTAAATAATTGTTTACACACAGGTGATCATTCTCAATAATTTATATTGTCAAGACGAATGCAAGCTTCATAATTTATGATGAACCTTTCAATTAAGTATAACAACTACGCTACTGGGGTAGGTGATGTAGTATAGTTCGAAGGCCCTTGAATCCCTTCTTTAAAGACATAAAATATCCCAATGTGTTGCAGACTCGTATGCAAGCATTTTGGATTAGTTTTCATACCGTTCTAGTTTTCTTTAGAATAAAAACAGTTGCAAAGGAGACTTTAGTAAATGCCATAACTAATAATTTTAAATTACAGCACGAAGATACGACAAATGAAATACTCGTCATTTGAAGAATGTATTACTAGATTTGTGGTCTTCTCCGTGACGTTATATTAACATTCCTCTGCTCTGGAGAGTTGAATTTTCAAAACGTTCCGAAACGTCTCAAGGACCACTCATTAGGTGTGATTGTATTTTGAATGAGCCCAGAATATATGTTTTACTAGTGAATAGGATTGAGGATGCCCAAATTTGGGGATATGATTTATTTCACGCCAGTATTTCTCAAGGCTTTCTATTCTGCGTGTCAGGTATATTGGTGTTCAAGTCAAAACCACTCAATGCGTTTCATTCGCCCTCATTGTATTATCGTACGTTCTCTCAGTTTTAGTTTTAAATTCCCGCATAACAGCTCGAGCTTCGCAATACGTTTCCGCACTCGTCAGCAAGGATTCACGTGGAGTCGTCGAACCAAATGTTCTCGCAGTCCCAGTTGACCCGCTTATTAGGTCACCGTCATTGACTCTGACCACACTTCGCATTTACGAATACAGCGCGCACAAGTTGGAAAAGTCATCTCCGCACGATGGCATGCGGATCAGCGCTCGTGTTACTTATCTCTGTTTCCCTGGCGGCCGGTAAGTTAGTCGCTCATTTCGAGTAAAATATTCGTGGAAAATTAGTTATTGCTGTTTAAATAGGTGGATTATGTTTACTCGCTACTACTATACAATACGATAATATTATTGTATTATGCTACTGTGTATTTTAAGCGAGAAAAGGGGCAGTTTCAACCAGTTTTGAACGTAAATGATCCAGAGCCAAGACTTCACTTTTTTCACATTCTTTTCCTAGCTACGAATTGCCTTGGCCAATTTTTTAAAATCCTTTAATGGTCAGCACAACAAATTTTTTCTTGAAAATTGTTTTTTGGTTGGAGGTGCCCCACCGGTGGAGTAGATTCAACAACCCGCTCGGGCACTTTCAACCACCAGTGGAACATCAACTATGATGCAATTCAACAAAAAATGAATGATGAACATCGTAAAAACTCTTCTAATGATGAACCGTAAGGAACATTAGTAGATGGACAAACGTAATTGCACACAATTGGTCTTTAAATCTCAGAAATTAAAATTTGAAGAAATTAAATCTCATGTTTTTTACCTTTTGGAGACGAAAATCATCGGTTTGGACTGGCAGCTGGTAGACGTGGTGACGGAGCTTTTTGCTTTCCCACATGGTTCGAAGTGAAGCATTCTCAAAAATGAGTGGCAATTTGAAACAAAAAACACATTATTGGTGGAGCTAGATAGGTTGTTAGATCTTGCCCCCTGGTTAAAACTGCCCCACTCTCCCCTACCATTGAACTGTTGATGAAAATGTTTGTACGCATATGATTTCACAACATTTTGATCAAATTTCCACGCACTAAGTGTGTGATGGTATGGTTCATCATCATCAATGTGTGTAGGTACATAAATCTTCATCAAAGTTTCTGTCGAATGAACTGACGGTAATAATCGGCAGCAGTTGCAGAAAGATTGATTTTGATTGTAGGTATTTAATGTTGTTCCTAGATACCTTATCATATTTTTTTTAGGTGAATGGGAGGAAGGTGCTAAACTAGTGAAAACCATCTTGACTGCTTACTTTCCGGATACTTTGAGTGATGACGAGAGCGGGATGATGGACATGAAAGGCAGTCGCCTTCAAACTTTACAGGTTAGCATAGTAACTAGAGCACTATTATAGTGTTCAGGTTGTTCCTCAATCCCCATCAGTAGGTAACGTGAATAAGGTTAATCGTTCTCAGTCCACATATGTCTGAGCATATATGGAGTGAGAACGATATTATGCAAGTTTTAAAAATATATTGAAAAACACGTTAATACTTGAATATGAATTAACATTAATCTGTTAATTTGTTGTACGCAGGAAAAAATAAACAAGTACTAATCAATACAAATAAATTATGAATATTTCATCATTCATACAATAAACAGTAAGTTACCTGTGCGTTGCACGGGTCCAAACGCATTATCGCTCTCTCAAATGATACGACTTCCTCCCAATCACTCCCCCATGGTCTCAAAAGGCTGTGTATCTAATTTCAGCGCTCTAAGCTTTAGCGCATATGAGGCACAAAACGACGCAAACGGACACACATAAGGGAATAATCCCCATCAAAATGAGCTCATTAAAAGAGGGAATTAATTAATTAAATAATTAAATTAATTAAAGCGAACCACTATTAAAATTATTTTAATAGTGGTTCGCTTCACTCCTGTACATATTCATAATTACTACCTACATATATAAATTTAAACATCACGTCGGACTGCTTGACAACGGAGAGAAGTTATGTGTATCGCCACTAAGGAAAGCCTCGTTCACGATGTAGGAAGCGGGTATTTGAAATCTAAAATCGACAGAAACCATCCCTGCAACTTGCTGATCACAATGGAGGATCAAAATCAAAATCGGATCAGCGGTTTGGCCGTCTATAGAGCACAAATAAACAGACAGACTCACTGATGAAAATAGTGAACCAAAACTGCGTTTTCGGTGTATGCACAAACTGTTTTGTAAAATTATATTTTTATAAGGTTAATAATTTGATTAATGACTTATCACAAGTGTTCTAGATAGAATTTAAACAAACATCAAACATTTACAGCACTGTATTTACAGTACATTTACATTTACATTGAGCATATTCAGTACTGCTCTGAACATAAATGGGTGAAACACTTCTAATTCCATTAAGATTTTAAAGAAAATTGATTGTAACTATAGCGTTAGGTCACAAAGAAGCTGATCACCGGTCATGAATTACTACTCAATGAAAGAATTTTCGAAGTACAAATAGTACAATATAAGGACCCAAGTGTAACGTTCCCTCAAGTGAGACTTTTTCCTTAATTTGGCCCTCTGTATTAGGTAGTGAGGGTTGTGTCAATTTTGATTTCCTTCCATCTTCATATAGCAAAAACTGAACAAATCTTAAGGGCACCACAAAAAATGTATGTTGGCGGTGATGGGGGGCTTGAACTACTGTTGCGTACATTTCCTGAATAATGAACGAATACAACGGCTGAATTGATCAAACACTTCACCTCCTCACTATTTCTCAAAATATATTTGGCTTTGTCCTAATCGACTGTCAACTTTTAAATGATTCTACCCTTCGGAAGACGAAATACTGGAGGATCTTCCTTAATTGACTTCCCTATGGGATGTGAACGGATGGGAAGTGAGTTTTCACATTTCGACAAGTTAAGGTCGATTGGGTGCAGATGAATGCGTAATGAATCGACAGGTAGACAGACACCTTCCCGTTCCCTTGTTCTAGGGTCCCTTCGTCATTGCGCTCGTAAATTAAAATGACTTCGGTCGGTAGCTTCGTACTTCTGCCCTATCATCCATCTGAAACACTTCGTATTGGATGCCCTACAAAAATCGTGTTTCCGCCGGTATGCTTTGACTCTGTAGGTCGGAAACTATCGTAATTAGTCCCGCGTGGATAGTCCATATTCCATGTCAAATACAGAATTAATTATAGTAATCATAGAGTTTTTAGAATACCTAATCTTGAAAATGTACAATGTTTTCTCGAACTTGTAAGTTCAAAATTTGATCATCTTAGATTTAATCATCTTAGATCGCTCTAAATAAAAACTGCATGAAACTATCGTTACACGGTTATTACCGACTCCGCCAGGAAATGTCAACGAAAACGTTATTAGAAAGGTTTCTAGGATTCGTTCTTGGTTTCTATCTTCAAAATTTAATTAGTGCGGGTAGGTATCTGCCATTAATAATTGCCATTAATCCTCCAAATAGAATATACTCCCAGACTAGGCTTTTAATGTTAATAGCAACTTCGTACTTGGGTAATTCTCAGAGTACAGGCTATTTTCATGTCCTCTAAGAACATGACCCGCCCAGGATGCTTCATTATCATAATATACAATTTTCCTTACTCTATTTGTACTTGGATATAAGTTCGACAATATTAAATTTTGTTATAATGGTAGTCATTCAAAATTTGAACCTTGAAAATGTTTCTGATTGACAAACAATTGCAGTGGAAGAATTTTTTTAAATAAAATTGTGGATACTCCAGTATTGCTTATTTCATTCAACAATTTGATTTGATTTTCGTTAATAATTCAATTTTTATTATTCATTTTCATTTTATTTTTAAAACTTTTAGTTAGAACTTTCTTCCACGTGTGATCTCTTCTGTATCTATATATTTTTACTAAAATATGTCAATGTAATGGTGTACACATTTAAAAAAAAAGTTTTTTAAATATTACGTAGGTACATATTTACGTATTCAATATTGTACATATTTCATTAATCTCATGCACTATCCTTAACTTAGAGTTTAAGAGCAAGATAATATCTGTTATGGTACTGTTATATTATACCAAAAGTCATTGAGTACCATAACAGTCGACGTCATTGCCACAAGACCAGTTGTCATTACTGTGACAACGGTCGCCATTACCGTAGACGCTCAAAATTTAAACTTGAAAGTTTGAGAGAGAAGAATGATTCTGCCTAGCGACTTTAACGTCACCAGGAAACCGTTCTTAATATATTTTTAGTACATTCTTAGTAATTTTTAAAATGCATGTGTTATTGACTAATTTTTGTAAAGTTTTGTATCGCTCAAAATGTTCCTTAATCTTAGAATTACCCACTTACGTCCAGGTGGTTGCGCTCAACTGTATGGCAGTACGTAGCTACATCCGTTGTGTTCCCCTCCCAATGTTCTGAAACTTAACAAGACCTTTATATGTTCTTATTTTATAAATAAGAGTTGAAAGTTATAAAATTATTTCTTTAACAGTTAAAGAACTACTAAGAATGTAAGAATTATTTTGTGTTTCAAGTTTTAAATAATAATCGACTAGTTGGATTAATTCCAATTGCCCAGTATGTCTGCACTTCTGAGTGTTTATAAAATGATGTGTAATATCACTGGCAATTAATGTCATCCAACGCCCATTATACTTAATGGAACGGACGTTATCGTTCATGCTAGAGACAATATTATTGATATTCATGGATGATCGTAGATTGTGGATACGTCATTTGGAAGGCAGGAGGAAGCTGTTAGGCCCCATTGGAAATACCTTGGTCGTTGTTTTATTTTATTTTTTCTTCCAGGACTACCTGGACGGCCGAGCCCCATACGTGACCGTTTCAACGGACCCGCGACTGGGTATCCCATACGGGACTCGCGTCACCATCCCTTCGCTGGACAACCATTTTGGTATCAAGGATGGCATCAAGTAAGCTTAGCTACCAACTCATATCTTGAAATCGTTAAGTTGAATTGCCGCTATTTTGTCAAATTCAAAGTTTGCGTTGATTATTAATCCATATCCCAGCACGATATGTGAGGCGGGAAGCGAAAAAGGAACCACTTGTCGGCGTTCGTCGAAATTAATTTATTGTTATTTTCTCAATCTGTATAGATTTATGAAGAATTTAAGATCAAAAACATCCTTGTAGGTCAAAAAATGACGAAGCTGCAGTATTTTAATGTTTTATAATAGAAAACGTGGATTTTGAGAAAAACGACCTTAATCTTCAAAATGCTATCTTCTTGTTATTTTTCAGAGTTAAGGAATGATTCAAACTGCTAAATTCTCTTAACATTTTGCTGTATGTGATCCAATAGAAAACAACGGAATAATACAAAAGAAGAATTGTAACCTCCACTTACCAAGGGGCTGACAAGTGGTCCCTTTTCTTGAAATCGATGTCGTCCCTTTCATGCTAAAACCATGAATGTACCAAAAACCAAAATTTCAGTTCGGCATCATTTGACCTCCTAGTTCGGTATTAACCTCCTCTATTTATGAAAAATTCTTAGGTGTTCTTAGTGAAAAATGCTCAGGTGCTTTCTATGGATTTCCAAGGATTTTTCTAAGAATTTTTCATAAATACAGGAGGTCAATACCCCCCCGCAAATGATGCCGAACTCAAATTTCTTTTGGCGCATTCATGGTTTTAGCATGAAAGGGACGATATTTGCTTGCTTAGGTTACTTTCGATTTGATCTTTTAGGTTTATACACTTGGGTTCTAGAGGGTCCACGGATCAATAATCGATAGAAAGTGAAAAATCGATACTTTCGACCTCCTTCCGCTTTTTCTCGGAATCAACTTTGCAGACAAGAAGTTCCTTTTCGCTTTCCGCCTCATATATACTATTCAGGCCAATAATACGTCTTGTATTTCTTGAAAGTCGTCAAAAATACGTTGTAACACATTGTACCCTACTAATTTTGGATATTCTGTAGAAAGTACATACGTACTAACTTCCCACGGTCCGACTTTTGAGGGCACCTTCGGCTGTTCATATGGTTTATTATTATTTTGATAACGGAAATCAACGTGGTATAATACTGAAAGAAGATGAATCCACTGAGATCTCGAGGCCAAACGACAATTAAAAAAAAATTACTGTAATGTCGACACATGAGCGCAATCGTTCAGGAGACTCAGGACTCATCGCTGCCCGTTTGATCGGCCTTTCAATTGTTTTCCCCTTTAAAGTATTCATTCTGTGGAAGCTTAGTAAAATATTGTACAAGGGTCGAAAACGGATTAAAATCTATTTCAGCAAGAGTTTTTAAAACATAATGAGTAGAAGGTGGTTTTTCCTGTGTAGTGGGCCTAGCTATAACGCAAATTACGCTTCGGGAAAAGATACTTGCAAAGAACAATAATCTTATTTTATTCAAAGGACAATAATTTAATTTAAACACTACCCAAATAAATTACCAACACTATAAACTGAATGAGCTTAATTTTCTTCTTTTTTTTTGTCTCCGTTATTTATTACTATATATTTAAATTTTAAAGAAGGGTTGGTTTATATTGGGCTAGTACTGATGCGTCCTTTTTCAATCACATCAATTTGAATAATGTAAGATGGTATTTGACTGAGTAGTGTTGAAAAAAGGACCGTCTGTATGTCTGTAACGTTTAGCGAACAATATCAACATGGACTAGGAATATATCGTTGGTATTGCAGTGTAGGTGACCTTAGAATATGGCTTGGATTACGAATTATTATGTTAAGCCGAGTTAATGGACCTGTTTTCGGTAGTAATACGAGTAATCGTATATGTGAATGTGCAAACCAATCAAAACGAAATGAGGTTTCCCCACATCTTGCTTGTACAAGTAACAGCCAAGCTATCCTCCCTTGTGTAAAACCACGACTCTTGGATTTTGCCTGTGATTTATGTATTAGTTAAAGAAACCGACTTGGAATCTGAGATATTAGGTTACAGTTCTATCCGAATATGGCTTCAATGAAATAGAAACGTGGAGTCTTTATATAGACTTATATGAATTATGAGGATCACTCACCGTTTTACGTTGATACTCAATGTACAATACCTGATAGGGTGAAGTCAGAGAGTACACACGTTTTTGGAACAAGAACGGACTGTATTAACACTTGGTTTTATACAAGTTAGATATTGAATCAAGAGCGTACGCGGAGACAAGTTACTCTTCGAAGCTCTGGACAGCAAGTGGGGGAGCTAGAGAGGGGACCGCAGCGAAGACCAGGGCCCTCTCCTGGGAGTCCAGAAACAGGGTCACCAATACAACAGATATATATGATCCATGAGACGGTTCATGGATCCATGGGACAGTCCATGGATTCTAATTTTGAATACCCATTTCCAACACTCCCTCCTATTCAAAGATAAGACTGAAGAGAGTATAACTACTATGCAAGAATTACAAGATTATGGCTGGAGGAGCCAGAATTCAAACAAGAAAGGTTGACACAAGATAACCTACCATAGTAGCTTAAAATCCAGCATTGGTAACATGTCAAGAGAATTGAATTAAAACAAGATACATGATCTTATAGTTTGAAGCAAAAGAAAGTTGAGTGGAGAACAAGACACAATTCACAAGTAACTAGATCACACAATTCAATTTGATGCAAGGTGTGAGATAAAACAAAATTAAGTCAAGAAACCATAATACGTTAGACTATAACGTACAGCAAGAGATGTTACGTGAAGCAAGATAATTTGGATCAATTTCTATACTGGATAACAATGTCAAGACAAGTGATCTAGAACGCGACACGATGTTTCACGGAGTCAAGATGATGCAGGCCGATGATTCAGGAGGATAGCGAGTGCAAAGTTCCTGTATTCAACTCCAAGACTCTTCATTTCCTGGGGAAAGTTACAAGAGAGTATTAGAGTTGGTCAACAAGAGATTCCGAAAGTACACAAATTTTTCAAAAGGCAGTGCCTTGGTGAAAGTGTCCGCTATCTGTTCATTGGTAGACACCCAAAGTATAGAAACATTTCCATTTTTGAACATTTCATGAACGAAATGCATGGACAATTTGACTATGTGTTTCAAGGTACGAGAGTCATTTGTCATTGCAACGGAAATTGCAGGAGCACAGTCGCATTTCAAGATGGGAAGCATATCTAATCCAATAAGGAACTTACACAAGCTTCGAATACTTGTAAGCTCCTTACATGCTTCAGACATGGCAATGTATTCCGCTTCACAGACCGATAATGCCACGTGAGTTTGCTTTTTTTGATTTCCAAGACACCAAGTCGCCAAAAGACTTGATTGAAAACCCTGTGGTTGATCGACCATTAAGAGAGCTAGTACCAAGGACGAAGGGAGGAATCTGAACAGGCAACCAAGTCTTCAGTTTCGCCTGAAAACAAAATTCCGAAATCCAAAGTTCCCTTGAGATACCGCAGTATTCGCAGAGCACACTTCCAGTCAGAGAGTGTATAGCCAATTTGTTTCCTGCTCATGAAATCGACTGCAAAAGAAATATCAGGTCTCGTACAATTTTGAATATACAAGAGAGAGCCAATTACTTCTCGATAAGGGACATCCGGAGATGATTCAAAATCCTCAGTCGATCTCAGCTGTGCAGTTAACGTACACTCTGTTGCAGGCATAGGAGTCAAGGAAACCTTTTCCTCTTGGGAGAGAAATGTCTAACAAGTTTTTAATGGCTGACTTTTGATGAAGGAACATCAGCCTTTTAGACTTATTTCTCTTGATTTCAAATCCCAAGAATTTTGTAGGTGTTCCAAGAGTTTTGATTTTAACCTCTAGCTTCAGCTGTTTGATGACTTTCAGGGCTTTCCTGTCATCGTTTGAAGCTAGGAGGCAGTCATCAACATATATAATAATCAGCGCGTATTTAGTACCGTCTTGCCACTTGAAGATGCAAGTTTGGAACGGGTAAATTTCAAAACCCATGGCAAGAAGAATACTGCTGAACTTTTTATACCACAAGTTCGGAGAAACCTTTAATCCGTACGAGGACCTTTTAAGACAACACACATGAGACTCCTTCAAGGTTAGTGGGTAGTCTTTCAGTTCAATCAGGCCATCAGGAATGTACATATGTACAGGTTTTTCCAAATCTCCATGCAGAAATGCAGTGGTTACATCAAGTTGATATAGGTGTAAGTCCAGTTTATTCACAATAGACAAGAAAACGCGGACATCACCCAATCTAGCCACAGGCGCAAATATTTCTGAAACAAGATATTCGTTTGTATCAGCAAAACCTTTGATTACCAGACGACTTTTGTACTTGATGGAGCCCTCATATTCAAGTTTCCTTTTATGTGCCCATCGAGATTTTATAATTTTGGTTCAAGGGGGAAGAGCTGATCTGGGTACAAGTTCCCAAGTATTCATCTCCTCCAACGAGTCAAGTTCATCAAGTATAGCCTCTTCCCAAAATTATATAATATTATTAATTTAAAATTAATTTATTATATATACTACACACATATTATACTTTATATAATTATAATAATATAAGATATTATTATATACCAAGTTATAAATAAGTATAAGCTATATATATAATTAATACAAACCAAAATTAGAATATAAAAATATTTAGTATAAATATATTCCCTATCCGAGGATTCCATTGCTTCTTTGTAGGAGGAAGGCTCCAGCAAGTCTACCTGACTATCTCGTTGCAAGGCCACAATTTCTGTGGAGTTTTCACAGTCAGTGATTTATTTTGGCTCAAGTTGTCGTTCATGTCAAGAATTGTAGCAAGAGGCTTTGGATAATCTTTGATTCGATCGCCATACACTATAGATTCAATAAATTTGGCATCGCAACAATTAACAAATGGACTAATGAACAGATTAGACGAGTGAGGCATTCTGTTATGAACAAATACGACATGCTTCAAAGCGTGACCCCAGAAAGAGTAAGGCATTTTGGCCGACAGCAAGTTTACTCTGATTTTATGTTTTATATCTTGATTAACTCTTTCAGCACAACCATTTTGTTGGGGAACATGAGGCTGACCAGTATCCCAAAGAATGCCCTCCCGGTCCATCAGTCCTTTCACCTCCTGCGTTTGAAATTCGAGTCCACGATCAGACTGGAGCCTGAATACGCTCTTGGGTTCAGACGCGATGGACGCTATTTCAAGCAGACATTGTTTGAGTGCCAAGTGAACCTCCTTTTTGTTCTTGAGAGTGTAAGCGAAAACGTAACGAGAAAAGTCACATACAAAAAAAATCACTACATACGTATCTCCAGTTCGAAAGTTTGAAGGGCTGATAGGACCCATGAGATCTGTGTGGAGCAAGGAAAAAGATCTATCAGCCCTGTGCCTAACTTGAGTATGCGATTTGCGATTTTCGAATCGTATTTGCTTGATGACAGTCCTCACAATTCAAGATCTGATCCGAGAACGTGACAAGTTTGAGTTCTGGTAAGAACTTCTTGGCGGCCTTCAAGTATTGCCTAGAAGCGTGATTAAGGCGTAAATGCCAGTCAGAAAGTTGTTGTTGTATAGGATCAATAGAACCAACCTCAGGAACCCTCCCTCCCAGGATGGCAGAGACTTCAGACGACGAGTGACCAGACCTCCCTCCCAAAATTTGAGATTCAGCTCCATTACAAGAAGGAGTTGTCATTGAATGGCTACCAGACTGCACAAGTGAGGTGGTGAAGATTGTACCAAGTCTGCAACGCTTGGGACCAAAATGAGCCCCAGGTGTCCCAGAAACAGATTTAGCAGGAGCAAGCGGCAGTTCAATCCACCATACCCCGTCTTTGAAATAACCAGACTTAATGATTTTACCAGTGGAGGCCTGAATAAAGTCAACCTTATCCTGTGAAAAGAAGGTATTAATTCCAACCTGAGCAATTTTTCTGACAGAACACAAATTGGTGGATAAACCTGGTGTGTACAGAACATCCTTCAAGGTGGAGACTTGACCATTGTTTACAAAATTCAAATCCCCGCAGAAACTCACAGTCAAGTCTGCAGACTCATCCCGATTGGCACATTTAAAAACACGCTCTTTAGACATACGTCTAAAATTAACCAAGCATTCTCTTGAGGATGTAAGATGTTCAGTACAACCAGTGTCCACAATTGCTAGAAAACTATTTTTACCTTCAGAAATGGTGAACGCTTTCCCAGATCCTTGACGTTCTCACACATAATTCAAGAATTCTTTCTCAGCACCCACAGAAACCCAAACCTCAGCAGAGTCTGAACCTGTTTGAGGCCCCACAATGGCAAACACGGAGTCAGGAAATTTGCCAAATTCTTCAACAAGTACTTTCGCCTGACCTAAGGGCATTTTGACAAGTGAAGATTTGTCATTGTTGCAAGAACCCGCTAGTTTAGACGACCTTTTTGGCTTTTGTTTCAGGTTAAGTCGATTTTGAGCAGATTGTGTGTTGCGTCGAACAAATGAGGGGGAGGGATTTGGACAGTTGGCATCAGAGTACCACACTTGAAACAAATTTTATTTGCCCAAGAACAAATATCCCTAGTATGACCCCTTCGACGGCAATAGATACAAAAATCAGACTTTTTAGTGACTTTAGAAGTACCAGCGGATGAGGGTAGTTTAAAGTTGACATGCCTGGAAGGAAGATGATGCTGGAATAGGCTCGGATGGATCAAGAAGGAAGAGACACTCTTGTGTCTCGACCTGTCCGACAACGCCCCTCTTCCATTACTTGAACTGATCCTCACTCTCCAAGCGACAATCAAGAGGTCGAAACCTGACAGCGTCGATTTTTCTGACTCGATACAACTCAGATGAGCGGGCAAGTCGATCAGAATGAGAGAGAGGAGCAGATAAAGCATCCGAAGTCGAAGGTACAGCATGTACAGAAACCTCTACATCCATGGCAGATTCATCAGTCAAAGGAGTCAAGTTATGATTTGTGGGAGGTTCAGAGTTTACAGTGAGAACAAGATTTGTGGGTGATACAAGAATTCCAGAGGGAGCAAGATTTGAGGGTAGTACAAGAATAATTCTTCAATTATTGTTCAATTATTGAAGATGTAGCAAGAGGATTTGTGTAAGAGGCTTGGACAGGCGGGGCAAGGTATCGATGATCTAACTCAGAACATTTTTGGTCCAATTGAGTGAGACGTTCATTGATTTGTCCAAGGCTTACCTTCATCTGTTGTTTTATATTTTCTAAGAACCTCGAGAGGACATCCTCAGACGTCTTTGCAGCCTCCAGACGCAAGTGTTCAGTTTCCTGATTGGGGACTGCAAGGCTTCTGCTCATTTCCAGTGGAGGATGCCATTGGAGGTTGTAGTGGCGAGTCAAGTATTCCACCTTCTTCAAAATCAATTAGAGAGCCGGTATTACTCATGATATCTTTCTCAATCTGTAAAGCGCAATTGGCATTACGAACTGAACAAACAAAGTAAACAACAGGTGGCAAATAAACAAAAACTATCGGGGTGCAAGTAAATATAATAGATTTTGTAATGAATCAAAGCAAATTTAGCTCTTTAAGCAAAATCAAAATCAAATTTTGATTCAAAAGTTCTTGAATCAAAGCAAATTTAGAACTTCGAAATGTACTTGAGTTCGTTAAATGTACATACGTAAAATACGTAAAATGTATATACGTAAAATGTACATACGTAAAGTACGTAATTTGAAAAATTAGTAAAATGAGCAAAAGCAAGTTTGATTCAAAATTTCAAGATTTGCTGCAAGCGTTTTTCATTTAGTCCCAAACGCAAAATTGTTAATAAATCCGGGTGAGTAATGAAGCTAGGAGTCAAAAAGGGTTAGACAAAATTGTGCACATACATGAAACCCAATTCAAATACCTCTTCTCGTATTTCTGCTTGACTGCATGAAAGAATGATCTACGACACCCGTGGATGACCAGAACAAATTATGCTTAAAACAAAATCATGAAGCATACAATTCAAGTCACCCCTTATTTTTTTTTTTCATGAATGGGGGTGATCCACTGGGCCCGCTCCCACGTTAATTGAAATCAAATTTAACACAAGTATTTTCAAGATCTTGAGCTTGGATTCGAGATTCCCCTTCAGTGACTCTTTTCTATACAAGCAGCTTCCCGCGCCGAGTCTCGTTTAGTTAGAGACTGAGACACACCGTTCGTGAATTGAACTTCTATTAAATAGAAATTCAATTAACTTAGGACTTTAACCTCAGAGGTCTTGCCCGAATCAAACACCTCTTTGTTTTGAGTACGGCCCATTTATTGTTCGGATTGTGGACGAACTGGGAAATCCTATGTATCGCCAGACGGGAATCAAGTTTGTGCACACTGATTAGCGACACGATGTATCAAGGTCGTGCACTACATAATCAGTCTTCGTCTGACTCGGAAGGCAGAATGTTTGATATATTAAAATTATAAAACATAGCCTCGCGTACTCACTCGCCTGAACGAATTGTGGGATATTTCGAACAGACATACGCACTTGCGCTGAGGACGGGTAAGCGATGCTTTCACATCTGTTTGCTGGTATGAGTGCAAATTGCCTTGATGCGATCAATCGCATCTCATCAAGAGGCACAAGTGAACGTGATTGGCCAAATCCGCTCGCACTCGAGTCACCAAGAGACCCTAACAAGAAGAATTGGTGGAGCGACACAACCCAATAGTTTGGAAAAGCTAATAAGACGATGATCTCCGATGAAAAGAAACCAACATCTAGCCCAGGGGAGTCAAAACGGAATTCAGAAACTCCGAGACGAAAATCGAAGAACGCTGTCGGCGGCCATTTTCAGGTTACGAACGACAAACGGGACGAAATACGACACAACAATGTGAAGGTGACCTCGAAGGTCCAAGCTCAGAGAATCAATTGATCATTCGCTTCAATCATTATGGGCTTTTAGTCAAGTTCCGAGTCAAAAGGTAAACTTTGAATTACAAATCATTACAACCGTATCAATCAAGCTTGAACACACGATATCGTATCCGAATATGGCTTCAATGAAATAGAAACGTGGAGTCTTTATATAGACTTATATGAATTATGAGGATCACTCACCGTTTTACGTTGATACTCAATGTACAATACCTGATAGGGTGAAGTCAGAGAGTACACACGTTTTTGGAACAAGAACGGACTGTATTAACACTTGGTTTTATACAAGTTAGATATTGAATCAAGAGCGTACGCGGAGACAAGTTACTCTTCGAAGCTCTGGACAGCAAGTGGGGGAGCTAGAGAGGGGACCGCAGCGAAGACCAGGGCCCTCTCCTGGGAGTCCAGAAACAGGGTCACCAATACAACAGATATATATGATCCATGAGACGGTTCATGGATCCATGGGACAGTCCATGGATTCTAATTTTGAATACCCATTTCCAACAAGTTCATTACTGGATTATTTCAATTGTCGCAGGTTCGAAGCGCGTGATGCGGGTCCTCACATGGAGGGAGCCGGCTTTTCACGCCTCGACATCTGCGTCCGCTCCGAACAGGACTCCTACGATGTCGCTGTCAATCGACCTGCCGAAGCTGTTTTCTACTTCCCAACAAAGCCGACAACGTGAAGGGGCCCTAAACGATATCGTCATCAAGGGTTTTTGAGTATTGTAAAATATGTAGAAATTTGAACTTGAATCACAGCATAATTAAGTCGTGGTTGCTCCGATATATCATTAAATCCTACTCATTTCCACAGCCTTGGGTACTGTTATCACTTCCAAAATTTTTTATTTGTGAGGCGGAAAAGGGACCTCTTGTCAAATATGAGGAGACCGTTGGAAAGAGCATTAAATTTCCCATCCCTCTGGTGCCAGACCAAAATCTTTTGCTCAGGTTTAACGGGTAAAATCAGTCTAAAATGAAAAGATTGTCATATCCCGAAATTTCCAGTTTTTTCAATCGCCGGTAAAACCTACTACTCCTACTTGAAAGTCTTGTACTGTTACTGCAAAAGTTGGCCAAAAAGCTCAGCTTTCCAACCGGATCCCCAAATTTGAATTTACATAGGAAAATAAGGGAGAAAATGTCGTTTCCCCGTCGGAAAACGCGTTATCCCATCGAATTCCTTGTCCTTGCCATGTGATCGCGATTTCGCCTTGATTGAGGAAAGAAAAGAACTGGCATGGCTTTCGTCCCTACTGATTGGAAATATACAATCGCAGAGGCGAAGTTGAACAAACCGTTTCTTGTCATCGAGATGCGACGAAAGATTTTACAACATTTTCATCCATTGAATGGAATTTTCATCCATTTCATCCACAACATTTACCACCTGCTAAATAAGATGAAGAGGGTTCCAGGGGGGCTTGCGAGGGCCGAGTTTTTTATTGAATAATATTAAATTTAAAATATTGATGGAGGAAGGGTTTACGTTGCTCTTTTAGGGTAAATTGGCCGATCAGACGGTTTCGCAAAGGAATTCGATCTTATTTTTGCTCTCTTTAAAAGTTGGCAAAAGTGACATAGACCCCTATTCGGCCGAGCTATTCAATTATTGAATTATTACTGGTGCATATTGCAATCGGTCTGAAAGAAAGAAAATGAAGGCTCGGATTACGAAAGTTGGAACATTTTAGGAATGACAGAGTAATTGCCCTCTAGAAGACCCAAGAAAAGGCGATGGTGCTGGTCCTCCCTGCTAAGAAGATCTCAGATCTCATCGTACGATGGAACGAGGATGGGCAAATTTCCAAGAAGAACGAGGAGGACCTTCGTGAGACCAACGAACCTTCCGAGAGTCATGGGCCCGATGAATTTATCTCCTAACGTGGCCACTCACACGTAGATATCACGACCAAAACGCTGTAACCCAACGGCCTTTCAGTAGATTTTTCGGGGCGTTTAACGACTTACGAGGTCGTTAACTAATTTCTACAATCCTCCCCAGGAAATTATTACATAGATATCTCCCATTTTCTTCGAAAAAAAAAAAAAAGCTACAGCGGTTCCTAGTCTTTGTAGAAGGGGTTTGAATCTAGGATAATAGTAGTTCCAGTTTGTTAGTGTTTGTTTCTGATGTAAAATCACTTACTTGGATTTTAGTGGAATATTTACCGAAATATCAACCGAAATCCGGATACGAATGTGTTATCCATGGATTACTATCATGTACCCTGAGCTAGATGTAAGAAAATCTCATCTCCTGACCAAATAACGCCGAATGTTCCCTTCTTTAGACGTCCACCCATCGGGTTCTGTGGAACTATCCGTTCCAACTGAATCATCATCATTAATCAATTTAACAAATAAAAACAAAATCAAAGGAGGAAAACACTGGTAACAATCAATGAGATTAATGGAAGCCAAGAGACAGCAATTTGATGAATTGCTATGTTGTTGTCGTTTACTCTCCATTCTCTTTTTATGATATTAGTTTTGTCGAAGTCGGAATTACGTCACAACCAATGTGATTGTTGCTCATGGATTTTTTACGTTACTTTGGTCTCAACGAAAAGCCGTCTAGATCACTGTTCGGCTTTTGATATTTTTTAATGTCTTAATATTTTCAGGTGGGGGGGGGGGTTGTGAAAATATTAAGACATTAAAAAATATCAAAAATCATGAATTTAAAAAAGATTTCTTCACCACTGTTGTACATCTCCAAATCAATATTTTTGAGCGATTTTGCTTTTTACTTTACCTTTTTTTTTTTTATAAAACACTTTTTGTACGCCCAAGACGTCGATGTTAGGACTGCATGATTGCCTTGATTGCCTTAGTATGGACTTATTGAGCAACCCCTCGAAATTTGGAAGGTGTCAGTCACTCTCTTGAAAATCAAGATAACCTGCCGAAAAGTTAGTGGCCGTTGGGCAATAAGGCTGGGCTTCGCCCGGACAACTGCTATACTATTGCCGATTTTTGGCTCTCGGGGGAGGTGTCATGACCCCCTTGACATCCCCCCCCCCCCCAAATCTGCCACTGCTGTTCGGTGTACAATATCCTTATGAGTCCCATAGCTGTGCGAATTAGTTGGAATTATGACCGGAAATATAGTGTTTTCGTTCTAGAAGGTGACCATCTCGTATTACAGCGGAGGAGTCGGTACCTAACTAGTTTCTTTCCCAACTAACTTCCGGGGTGGCTTGATTATAATTTATTAATATTGATCACGCTAAGTTATTCATAACCTCTATTAAAAATGAAGAAAACCAATTGATGTAAGATGAGTCAATCCTATGGTCTTCGGGGGTTTAGATAGGGGGGGGGGGGGGGTGATAAGTTTAAAGATGAACAACTTTCCGAAATCACTGAAATTCCCTAGCTATACTCTAAGAAATGTGCTTCCAATAAACGTGAATTCCATTGAAAGGCTTTTGAAAGATATTTTCGAAGAGATCCACAGATGAGTTGCAGGTTGTGTCGTAATGCAAGGACTCTTTGACATTAAATTTCAAAGTGTTTCTATTGTTGGTATACCTATATATTTCGAAGACGTTTAAATCATTATAAAAATAATAGAAGAAATTAGAATTCAGCCTAACTAGGTGGAATATTTCCAATTTTGTGGCTCGGTCTCTTTACGTAAAAAGGAAGTTTCAGAGGAAAGCTAGCAAAATACTTGAGCTGCTAAATGTAAAAGCTTAGCTGGGAAAACAAAGAAATTGTTTTTAGAATTTTCATAGTTTCTAACTCTTCTCTCATTTGAAGAAACAGTACCCAATTGGTCAGGCTTCTAAAACGTTCTAGGGAACCCCACTGCGTAGAGGATAACGAACGCTTCTACGTATGTACGATAACACTCCTCCATGGAGTGTTTTTTTTCTCTCTCTCTTAATGTCATCGTTTGGTGAATGGTAGGTAATGGGACGAATTTCCGAATGCGTCATACTAGTTTATTCAAACGATGGTTTTTTTCACGCAGGCAACGCTCTAATGATAGGTATATGAGTATGCGTCCATTTCACCTACTTTGGGCCAGAAGATGGCGGCTAGGGTTGATTCAAAAGTTGTATCGATACGTTCATGCGAGAACCGTACGCGTGCTGCTCTTGGTAGATTATTTCAATTTTGGTTCATTGAAATGAAAAATAGGCTTATTCCTTCAAAATAGTAGATAAAATAGAGAAAAACACATAAAATAACTTTAAATAACTAAAATTACTGTTCAAAAGTCCGGAGTAAAAGAACTTGTTTTTGAATTGTTCCCATGCACATCGGACAATTTTATTGTTCCCTTCACAACTTACTACCTTCCTCTATTTTTGTTGATTTGGTGCCTATTGTATCTACCAATTTGCAGCAATGACTAACAAGCAGACATTGAAAGGCGAAATGTTAACTTTGGGGCTTTTTAAAAATATTTCACCTTTTAATAAGTACATAAGATTTGTTTTTTAAACTTATATTTCCATACTGTTTTAGAGGTTTGAAGATACTTATTAGATTTTTTCCCTAGACTAGAATCGCATGCGAAGACCTTTAAGCTACTTGTCGGGAACCACTATATTCGGTATAGAATTATTCCAATAAATATCTACCAAGAGCAGCACACCAACGGTAGGGAATCCCCCGTCTGGGGTTTTCCCAAGACAGGTCAACGACTCCTTCTCACGGGCATTCCCTCTGTAAGGGATGATGGTAGGGAGAGGAAGTCCCTATATAAGATCGACCAGTCACAAGTAACTATGGCAGTCTGGTAGACGCTTTTGATACGACCTTACTCATATTCAAGCCTTCTCATACAACCCAAAAAAAACATATCCTCAAAGTTAGCCTACAATTCAGCTCTCTTTAAAATTGGGCAGTTGGTTTTTGTCAACCCTTCCTCTCATATGAATTAAGTGAACGGTGTGTGCAGATACACGTATCTGGTAACAACCGCCAACTTATTTCGCATCCTCTCTCTTTACCTCTCCTCTATATAACAAGGTGTGCGGATATCAATATCTGGTAACACTTGTTATATACTAGCACCTTTTCCTACGGTCATTCTTTTCGCCATCTTCTTATTAATTTCTTCCTCTATGTAACAAGGCGTGCAGATACTCCTATCTGGTAAAACTTGATACATATTACCTTTGGAGTTCCCTCACGCTATCTGGAAACCTTCCTCCAATTTACTGAACCAAAAATTTAGCTATTACCTTCCTCCTCGGAAGGAAAATTCTAAATAGTGAGGTACCATGCTGCATCACAGAAACTGGTCCTCACTACTTAACGATGAAATGCGCAGAATCATGCAGGAAGAAGAATAGAAAAATATAGATTATGGTACCAATTACCTTCAAGTAGCTGGAAACATGAAAGGAACATACAAATGTATAAATCTGAAGGATGTGCAGACAAACTGAATTATTACTATTTTATGAATACTCCAACATTCACCACTTCGAGATGCAACTAACTGCATAATTTTTCAGGTAGTTGTTGAAGGGGTGTCTGAAATGAAGTCTTTTATTTTATGTGAAGTGAAATGAAGATAAAAAAAGCAGTCAGAAGGACGGCTATACATACTTCCCTAAATGAGAGCAAAACTTCGGCTCAGGTTTGCCTACGTCACTAAAAACCATCGAACCCACTGTCATCACTTATTATTATTTTTCAAAGGGACTTGACTCTTTATGTACCTCTTTATTCCATCACAGGGGTTCACCTGCACAACAGATGAAGATTGAAGCCTCGTTTTTTGCTCGGGACCCAAAACCCTGGGACAGGTACTTCTTTTTATGAAGAGCGGCCTACCTAAACGTGATGACGTCAGAGATTTTTTGTTTACTAAAAGTAAAGTCTTGTTGAGAAACAAAGCATTGAGGTGCATGTAAATGTATTTTGTTCGGCCGCCTGACGTTGTTTATTTTCATTAATCTTGTTCCCGCAGTCAGGGGACCTTGGCGGGACAGATGCCGGTGCCGTTTGCCAAGTTCAGGGACTGTTTTACTTTGTTTTTATTTCATTTTTATGGAACAATCCCGGTTTAATGGTTAAAATTGTACACAAATTTAAACATAAAATTGTTGTGGAAATATATTAGACAACACAAATTTGTACAGAAATACACGAAATATATCAAGGGCATGGTAGAGAAAATATTTGTAGGTAATAGTGAAAGCGTACAAATAGAACAAACGCGTATGTACCTCCGTTTTGTCTCAAATTTTGTCTCAGTCTATATTGTCGCCGCTTCTTTACCCTTGTAAACGCTATTGCAGCGTCTTCCTTGGTAAACAGACGTCAACTATTCAATGTCACTAGAAAGAGACTGGGGCAATGATTTTCTTGAAAAGCTTCAATGGGCATAATTGAAGCTACGCGATGTAAATTGGTATAAGTACCACGAGTCCATTAATGTGCGGATCGTTAGGCCACTCCATTAACGGAAAACCATCTGCGTTTGCAAGACGAAGGGACGACTTTAAGGATGAACGGTACGAGTTCAAGATCATGACCTGACCAGTTGAGAAATCACGAGAATGAACACTCGATTAGCGGACACTGGACGTATCAATTGGTAGGTATTCAACGAAAACGACACCAATAGCGTAACGTAACGTAACTGATCATTCCCTAACAACTGGGCAGTGGTTACGGTTTAGTTTAATTTTCACGTGAGCTGTTCTATTTCCCCACCATTTGATGTGAAGCCCATTAAAATTTGATAGATAGTAGTTATGCCACATAATAACTTATGCGTGTTGTGAGGACAGAGAAATGTGTTGAAAGGTCTAAAACAAAATGGCGGTGGAAAAATGATCACAAGGGAGGATTCCCTCCAATGAAACATAACTGCTGCATGCATTAAAAAATGGAAGGGGGTCAGAATACCTACCTAACCCAAGGCGAAACATTTTCTCCAAATTTATCTAAAACGAAATTTTGACAAGTGCAAGATGTCCATTGCTCAAAAATCCACAACACTCAATTAAATAACTCCCATAATATGAAACCTTCATCAAGACACGACCCTTATCTACCATAATACGGATACCTGGATACGGGCAACTATTGTGGTACGCCTTTCGTTTTTCTCACCGGTTATAAATTCAACTTTTATGGTTACGGGGTGGGGGTAAACATAGTGAAAACATACCTGAGCTCCATTAATTGCGTTGATTATTAAATTTCAGAGTGAAATTTTGTCGTGTCATCGAATCGAGATGATAAACTTGATGACAGGACGACGACGACACTGACGGATTGTTAGTTGATTTTAACAGTAAGAAAGTACCTAGGTACCTACCTACTTACTGAAAATTATTTATATTATTCTTTATTCATATTTCCATGAACAATGATTTGAATGAGCCTTTGCTGCAGTTGTTCAATTTCCTATCTACCTACGCCTGAAAACGTTAAGTACCACTAGAGAAGTTGTAGCTACTATATCTTTCGTTTTAAAGTGACAGTTATAATATTACTATAATTGAAACATTGGTTTGAACTCTCATATTATATCCTCCAAAGTGACTTAAACTTCTGTGGTGGCCTTCTTCCGCCTTCAATTCTTATGCAGAACCACTTCTATCTTATTCCAACATCAACAATGAAGGTCAACTATGTATCATCGCGGTGAGTAGGAGGTTTACTAGACACTCGGAAACATTTTGGTATACTGCCGGATGGTTGTTTTTACTCAAGGTTATCTTTTCTTTAGCTTTCGCAAATAACTTGAATGAAACAGAATCGTGTTGCCAAATTTTCATTACAAATATACTCACTCTTTTGAAACAAATTTAGATTTAGATTTACTTTTTAACCCTAGAATGGAGAGACGGAGATTTACTCCTCACTGTCAACATGGGTAGCGCCACCAAACTCATGATATGCCTTGCATGTGCAGTGGTGGTGAACTGATGCTCCCCTTCCAAGTGGTGCTGGTTCTTCTGAAGGTCGGTGACTAAAAACTACTCCATCTTTTCAAAACCGTAGGTCGAGAGGAGTAGATATTACTCTGCATTTCCGTTCAAGGGTCCTTGGAAGGAGTAAAAATTACCCCTTGGGGCACAAATATCTGAATTCTAAATGATAATTATAGGTAGGTACTATGGATGGACAAAATGAGCAATAGTGACTCCCTTGAAGGGTCCATCAATGAAAATGTGGAGTAATATTAAATAATACTAAATATTATTTACATTAGCATTGAAGGACCCTTGAAGGGAGTCACTATTGCTAATCCGTTTCAGACCATCCTGAATTCACAGCTAGAAGACTCAAAAAATCATATGTTATTCCAGACGATATCTCTCGATAGAAATGAGATAAAAGTTCAAATTTGCACAAAAAATATGTCATGGCAATCGAACGGTCAAGTTCGTAGATGGGCAGAATTAGCCACTCTAAAGGGGTGTTGAATTACTCATGAATTCCAAAAATGAAACTATTAGACAAGTGACACCTCATTTCAAAATTTTTTACGCTGAACACGATGGTGAAGTCAGAATTGCGATAATATCAGATATAAAACCAGTGAAATGGAGTCAATTTACATAATACCAGTTATTTCTTGGAAGATTCGCTTTTCCGTTTGAAGTTTTGAGGGTTTCGCTTGAAATAGTCACTTAATATTAATATTATGAAGTTATAATTGATAAAGACCATAGTTGCTTGTTACACAGTGTGAAAGAAATTCTTTTAACCTTCGTATCTTTGGTTATGCTCAATCAATTTTGTAGAATTTTTCGCTGGCAATGCAGTACCTACCTCAATTACCTCTTGAAACACCTTTTTGTAATAAAAATTGGAATTTATCACCTTTTTCGTTAGGCCCGCACTATTGTGCTCTGCTTTGTGCTAAAGTCCACTTATGCTGGCTGAGTTCCCAAATTGATTTTCCGCGGCCGATCGTAACTGATTAGGTACTGATCGAGTTGGCTAAGAAAAGAGAAAAAGTCATCGGGATCGTGTTGTGAATTTGAGGAGGTCATTTATGTGCAGCACCATTAGGGACGTTTTGGTATCAGTAACATAAATAATAATGTTATTAAACAAAAAAATATAGGTACCTAAATTTCAAACCTTGGATTACGAACATGGATTTCACAATGTACAAGTCATGTCAAATAGTACATGTCATGTACTATTTGTAATTCGGGTCAGGATGAGACCATTTTCCACTTCTTGGCTCATTGTCATACTTTGAGAGGAATAAGGAAGGCGCATCTTGATGCACTATATTAAATCAAATTTTGACGGACGAGGAAGCATGTGAATACTTCAATGGTAGGGATTGGACGGCACTTGGTATATTGTGAAAGCTATGTCATATAGAAATCTGCAGCTACAAGAATTTAATATTTGAAATGTTTGTTACCAATGATTTGTGATGTTTGGATGTGTATTAGATGTTATATTGATGCAAGTATATTAGATGTATAATGGTGTATATTAGATGGAAATTTGAATTTAAATTAATTTATACCAAGACCACTAGTTTATTTAAAGAGTAATGAAGCGAGCACTGTAGTTATACTGAAAAAAAGGAAGAAACGACCATCTCTCCGGCACATAGCCATGTGCTAATGCTGTAAAAATGTTTGGTGAAATAAGCATGTACTTTATTGTTATTTGAAAATGAAGCATTTCGTAAATCTAACTCTATCATCTAATAATGTTATTATAATTTCAATTATAATGATGTTGAGGGATGTCGAGGGTCGGTCAAATGAAAATTGATTTATGTGCCAACGTTTCGAAGAATATATTTCTTCATCTTCAGGGCTGTTGTTGGATGAAACTGAAGAAACTGGGGACCGACCCTCGACATCCCTCAACATCATTCTTACTGACGGTCAAACTAAATCACACACACTCATTATGGCAGAGGTAGCAACCACGGATCAATCTCAAATCCCCAGTTTCTTCAGTTTCATCCAACAACAGCCCTGAAGATGAAGAAATATATTCTTCGAAACGTTGGCACATAAATCAATTTTCATTTGACCGACCCTCGACATCCCTCAACATCATTCTTACTGACGGTCAAACTAAATCACACACACTCTTTAATTATAATGTTATTATAGTACATTATACATTTAAGTATATATTTTTTTGAAACCATAAATAACTTCATTTATCGATTTTTAACTCCACTGTAGGAGCCTTGCTTTGAGAGGAGTAGGACAAATCAAAAAGGGACATGCAGTGAGCAATTTCAATTTTTTTTTTTTCCCCAGTGTATGCAAATGGTTTTGGTTCGAGTCTTTTGTTCTCAGACTTCGAATTTCTCTCTCGAACAAGTAAACACGTGTGTGGTACGTTAATCACCTTGTCGCGCTCATAGTGTAAAAGATGTGACTCCAACTATTCGATTCGACTATTTTTTACGCCCCTCAGGCACCTCGAGAGAGAGAGAAAAAAAACTGTTACATAGATCGTTTGGGTGTTGTGGCCGCCTCGGTGGGGGCAGGGATGCCGATCTCCACCTCCTCTGCCTTGTGAGGCTGGACTCACTCACCTTCATATATATACGGTATATAAAACCTGCCGATGGACGCAATCGCTATTCACAACTCAGTCAGTGAGCTACCTACCGTCCTGCAATGCAACCTGCCCTCACCTTCGTCCTTCTGGCGCTCGCCGCCTGTTCCACGTCTGCGGCCAAGTTCCGTAAGTACCGACACCATAAAATTTGTCAGACCTCGTCAATAAACATGTTATTGTTGTTAAACGTACAGTTACGTAGAATAACGTCCTGTGCTCATATCATACCTCATGTCTGAACCTTAAGGATTGCAATCCTTAACCTTAAGGACATGACATGTCATCCGTCCTGCTTTCCCAGGACATGTTTGTGTTTTGTGGTCCTCCGGTTTGGACATGAAGGATTTTGACCCATTCTTGAAAAGATTTCCCGGTTTTAGGCACCCAGGTTTTCTCAAATCCTCCGTGTAATCAATTAATTTCCAATGTAGAAAAAAAATCAATTGTATGATTTGTTAATCTAGTCGTTGAAGAATTCAACGTTTCTAGAGTATTGCTAATTTCTAGTTAATTTTAAACATTTCACATAGGAGTTTTATGTTCCTAGATTGGCAACGAACGACCAACAAATTGAAGTTCCTTCGTCAAAAATAGGTTCATTAGATCATACTTGTTCTGTACTATGCAAGAGCCAAATTAACCTCCATAATAGGTACTTAACTTCCTGGTCAGTTGTTGATCACTGACTTGTACGGTTTTTTAAAACACACCTAGTACCCCGTTCCTTCCAATAAAACGTTACTAAGAAGACCCTAACCATAATAATTATTGTTCGGAAATATATTTTGAAGGTGAGCATTTATCGTGAAGCTCCAATGTCCTGGGTGGTTTCCTGGTTCGGGTCAAATGCATTCTTGGATTTTAAATGCAAGAGCCCTGGGATGGAGATGGCAAACCATGATCGTACCTGTCTTTCATATCAAATAATCTCCGGTAGTAACTAATGATCTAGTTTATTAGCCTTGATACATTAGTCTCCAGGGCCCTATTAGCGCGTAAAGTAATAAATTTTATTGCATATAATATGGATCGAAGCTCAGAATTAAATTAGTACAACAACAACGAAGTTGTTCTATAGACTAGTTTACTTATTTTTGATTAATTTAATTTTATTAGCCTTTTGTGTGTTTTGGACTTGCTGTCCCCAATGATTCCGTCCGTGTCGGTTTTTCCACTTTTTCCTCAGACCTGTTTGGTCAACATTTATGTCATTTCAAATGAAAACCGTCACTGGGTGCAGAAAGGCCTCATTTTCTCGGGATCATTAAATTTGTTGTGGTTCATTCTTTTCAACAACAAAAAATTCCCTGCTAAATGTTGTGTTTTGGTTTATAATTTACCTGTATTTTACTCAATTTGTCAATACCTTTTAATAACGACTTTTTGTTGTTGTTTATTCCAGCCAAGGATTGGACGGCTTGTCGGAGATCGGACAAAAATGTGAACCAATGCGTCAGAGAGGCGTCGGAGTACGCCGTTCGATCACTGAAAAACGGTGAGTTATTTTAAAATTATAAAGACCGAAGTTCGATTGAAATGACAAGACAAGTGCAACCCAAGTTACTTGTACGATCGAAATATCCCGTTGATTTCCACTGAACCTTTTGTTCGAGCCTCGATCCCGCATCCTTTGAGTCCAATAGATCTAAAAGACCCACCACCTACTTCGTATTTATTGAATAATAGTGCATTTCTCAGAACGCCGTCTGAACAAATGGCCATTGTGTAGTGGTATGTATACAAATAGTAGAACAAAAGAAATAACGGCTCTAACAATAATTTAATAGCGAGTCCCAGACCACAAGAAGATTCCCACCCTTTGATTTCATTACTAAGGCTTAAATATTAACAATAAAACAATGCTTTAATTATTCAAATTGTAAGTTCTATTACAATCACGACTATAAAATTCAGCCTAAAATCACTTATCGTTAAAAACCCGTTTTAATAACCATGAGGGATGAGGATGGCGTGCGCCCCTCCTCTGGATCTGACTCTGGCTATATGTGTAGGCCAAAACAATATTTATACGAGTTAAGTTAAGTAATGCCACATTGTTTTGAGGAACAGGCCTACTCATTCTCCCAAGAACTAATAAATATTTTAGTCATGCCGCATGACCTAATGAGCAAAATTTGAACATTTAATGTTCAAAGTAAGCACCAAACAATTTCCTTCAAACTACTAGTTTTGATTTTCTTATGATTTTTATGACATGTTTGAAAGTTTTTACCTATTATACAACGAATTGAAGAGAAAGATGTAGAGAAGTATTCATTGTATTCCATTAAAAAATAACATTACAAAGATTGGAAAAAACGATTCCCCGAAAAATACTCTACTGGGTGAATCACAAATCCACCTCTAAACTTTCCATTTGTACACTACATTCCTTTATATAATAATCCTTTACTCATGACCTCTCTCCTCCTGTACTCGCTATACTCATTTATTGAGTACCTTCCCGATACAAAAACTTTGGCCTTTCTTTGTGTTCAAATATCCTTTGGCGAAGTTGTGGCTCTAATATGAGTGTAGGGAACTTCACAATTCACCTCCAACGGTTCGAATTTGATCGCCATTTAAATCACCTTTTCCTGACAAAACCAATCAGGAATCGTTGACCATTTAAGGAATTTTAATCGCATCAGGACCCAAATCGTACCTGATTGTTTCTACAAATCGATGAGAGGACTTTGGAGGAAGCTGGAACCCCCACCAAAAGAGCGATACACACGTTTTATAATATAATAAAATTAACGATTTAAGTACTTTTAGATTAACGGTTTAGAAGATACTGAGAAGAGTTGAAGGTATTCTTGGAGGCATTTGTCTTTAAAATGTTCGGGTTGACTCCTTGGCCAGTATTGATGAAAACGATCGACTCATGTAATCTTCTTTCATACACCATGTTCTTCGGCGAGTGAATACGTATTATTTACATATTTGGAATTTTTACTTCGAAGTTTGACAAACATTGGACTTTAACATTTTGGTGATCCCCCTTCAGGTAACCCTCAACTTGGTGTTTTCCCACTCGACCCGTTCCATTTCAACAAGCTGACGCTCGGAGGAGGCGATGGACCCGTCAACATCAAGTTGGATCTCAAGAATTTGGACCTCTACGGAATATCAACTGCCAACGTCCAGAGAATAAAGTGAGTGACCACACATATTTCAGCTTTTAGGTTTGTTTTGGACAACATCACAATGCTGTTTGCATACGTTGATTGGGTAGTTGAACCACCCCAAGCCATGCAAGCTATGCAATCCTTGGCTAAAACATCCTTTCACCAACTTGGCTACAATACTTATTCAGCTGATTTGCCAAATATATTGTCTTTTCGTCGTTTGAATGGGCTACTTCCGATCATCTACGATTAATTCTCAGCATCGTTTCCTCGCAATGTTCATACAATGACGTTTTGAAAGGTCACAGGGTTTGGGTTCCATATGAATTCGATGGACAATCTCATGTCAAACGAACCCTTACTTGTTGTCGACTCTTGAAATGGTTACACAATTTGTCCTGAGATGTGGACGCCACGAATGCCACTGCAATCATGTTGTGGCATACGAGGTACGTGCCACACCTTGGGGGCTTTTGATTGCATCTGTGATGTAGGTAGATTTTTTTATTATTATGAAGCAGTCAATTTAGTCCACT
Source organism: Stenodema calcarata (assembly GCA_963920205.1). Taxonomy (NCBI): domain Eukaryota; kingdom Metazoa; phylum Arthropoda; class Insecta; order Hemiptera; family Miridae; genus Stenodema; species Stenodema calcarata. The sequence goes on along the minus strand of OY986053.1, from coordinate 8,699,133 downwards.
ACTGTCCTCATCACTGCGCCATGTACTTGTTCTGTACACTAGAACCCCGACAGGCTTCAGGCCTCCGTCTCTTCGGGTTCTGAACGCTTTCTCCGTCGAAATGGCGGTCGGCTGAGCAGGTTCCAGGTTACTCCAGGTCTGGGAACAGTCGGGCGCGTAAGTCAAGGCCGCGATTGTGAACTACCTACGTCATGTGAACACCTTCGGCCCTCTAGTGATTGCGAATCCACCTGATTCCAATGAAACGCGTTCCCCACGATTCAGATGAGACCACCATTCTCCCACAACTGAATGTTGTTTACTTTTTGAGAAAGTTACGTTTTATTGAGCAAAATACAATCGTAGGGTCATGGACCCCCGCAGTTATTGTACGACCATAATCGCATGATAGTATTCTACAATACCGGTAGATAATTTAAAACAAAAAGAGACTAGTAAGAGTGCGGTCGTGTAAGAGAAAGATCTGTGAGAATTGAGAAAGGAATTATGAAGATAATAAAGAGAGCGGCAGAGGAAGGGAAATACGAGATGAGACCATTAAGGGAGAGATTACTAACTCTTCAGGCGCTCAAGGAACTAACTAACTCCACCGAAGGATTCCAGTGCTAAACGTTCTTGTAGGAGTTGGGAGGGAGTTCCACATCCTTGCTCCCGACCCCTTCAATGAAGTTTAATAAAATTTATTTTGAATGAAGGCCTGTTTTGAAACTATTATTTTAGATGAGGGACTCATACTTAAAACAAAACATAATAATAATAATCAACTTGCCAGGATAATTAAACTTTAAATTAAACTTTTAATTAAATTTTATTAAAATGACATTTAAACAAATTCATCTTTCATAAATACATTGTACTCATTTAAAGATGAACCTAATTGACAGCCATACTTGAATTTCTCGGTATTACAAAATCAAAGATATTTCATAATAAAATAATAGATCACACTTTAAAATGAATGAACGTTTACGGAATTCGGGAACAACACAATAATCAGTTTGAGAAAGGGTTGATTCAAGTTGAAGGGGTTTGGAGCATGATTAGATTTCTTCCCTGTGGTGGAGGGCTCCTGAACATCTCAGGATTACATGGTCGGCGGTTTCTATTTCAAATTCGCTGAAAGAGCACAAATTGCTGTCTATCGTACCGTCGCTAGCATCTCTTAGTGACACAGTGTCTTGAGCATAGTTGGTTGGTGTTTCGTGGGACACTCATTTTGACATTTTATGTCTTTACTATGGCACATAACTCAAAAAGTGTGACATTGTGACGGTGTGACGAAGAAAGCGTTATGAAAAATTTATAATGATTTTCACGTACAACCGATTCGTTGCTACGGAACTTCAACTTCGCCAGTTATCATCGTACAAAAATCGTTCACCACTCGTTGGATAGCTCTCGATTTACCTAACGATATTACGTTAACCACTGCGGAGTGCGTGGCCGACAAGCTGCGGTATGAGCGTGATTGTTTAAATAATTGTTTACACACAGGTACGATTTCTACCACAACAAGTGTGGGAGGGGGCGCAAAGACATAAAATGTCCCTCGTGGTTGCGTACTCGAACGAAAGCTGTACCCACTTTATGGTTGATTTGAATCACGAATCCAATGGCTATGACTGGCATGTCTGAAGCCAAATCATCTAAGAAGAAGAATCGCGAATCTCTGATTGCAGTGATTATCTTCCAAGTTTAAGGTCACAGAGGAACCGTTTTAGTACTGTATTTTCTGAAGGGGGAGGTTATTAGCTTTTTAAATCGAGATCCCGCTTGGTGGTCTCCATGAAATGTTCTCCAGGTTTTCAGCTGAAGTTGGTGTAGGGCGTCCTAGTGAGTTGATGTAATTAATACCTATAAAGCGACTCACATAACCAAGTCAAAAGCACGACCCCGCTATTCACGCGATTGTTTGTGATTGATTCGCTCGGTTCTGTAGACTCGGGAGTTCTAAAGGACTTCAAAAGGTTCAGTTAAGTAGAATTTTGCCGTTAATGGTTTTTCCCCAACCAAACTAAATATTTTCTCCCTTACATCGACGAAGTACTATGTACCTAAAAGTTTTCAATTTTTAGTGGATTTCGTGGTGGTTCCTTCAACATCTTTAACGTCAATGAGGTCGAGTCACGTATAAAACTCGCAAACGAATGAAAATTACAACTAGGTATTCTAGGACAATTAGAACTATTTGCCGGAATGATCATTTAGCAGATAACAGTTACTGGCTCAAAATATATAATGCTTCAGCAATGAGGTCACACAACCAGAAAAAAAAAATTAATAATAAAAAGTACAAGCGTTAGTAAAGGTCACCATTTTTGAGGCATTTTAAACACGTAAGATGCCTTCTGGCGTTATAATAAAATTATGAAGACATTTTATGAAGAACGCTTAATTTGAAGGAAAAGAGTACAATTGCATTAATAATTTTAATGCATAAAATAATTTTAATATGAGCATTTCCAAGTAAGCTGGATGCCAAATTCTTCCAACCCACTGCGTTTCTTAGATTCGTAAATGTGGCTCAACCACTTAACTCACCCATTTGCATTCGAATACTGTGGTCAAACGGGTGAAGTTTAATAGAACTGAACAGGAATCCTGGATCCTTGTGGGGGCTTCTATGAGACAGAATTCTCAGGAATCTAAATTTAATTATATTCTAAGAGGAAAAAAGGGAGATTAAACCAGCACTACCAGAACTTCACAGAATCTGTCGAATACTGTAACGATGGCAGAGAGTAATAAATCGTACTTAGTTGATACAGGATTTGGGAAGTGATGGGGTTAAAGGTTTGCAAAGGGATGACCTTGACCTTGGAGTCAAATCCTCACAATCAAATGTTTGGGTAGCTGTAGGAAGGTAAAATGAAACGAACAAACAACAATAAGTAATAAACCGTTCACGCACACAGGAGATTAAATTAATACTATTGTTTGTACACTTGAAGTGAATTAAACTTTTGTCTGTCAAGTTGAGGCTTTTGGTTTATTATCTTCAATAATGAACCATTGGATTCGCCCAAAGAAATTTTTTTTTATTACCAATAGAATTACTCGTTCCTTGAATAACGAACGAGTGGTAATTCTATTGGTAAATAAAAAAAAAAAAATCTTACCTTTAATTATTAAAGGTATGCGTATAATTGTTTCATGTTACTTACGAAAACTGTTACAATTTCGTTTTTCCTCCACCCAGCGCTAGATCTCTAATAGAGAGCACTAGAACTCTAACAGAAAGCACTAGATCTCTAATAGAGAGCACTAGATCTCTAATACAGGGAAATTTGTAGAGATTGGAATTCGGTGTAGATGACAGTTTATGCGTGTTAATGATTTGAGATTCAAAATTAAATTAAAACGATGATATGAATGGCTGGGCTGCCATTTTGTCTTTTTGCAGAGGCAGCCAAATGGCAATATCATTATTAATTGCAAAAACATTTATAGATTAAATTACGTTTTCTTCAAATACTTTCAGTGACTAAAATAGTTGCTGAAGACTTGTAAGTTGTTTGGAATTAGCCAGTTTTTAAGAGAAAAGGAAAAAAGTGTTGGTGCACTGGTATTTTGAGGTCCACCGGATATGAATTTCCTGATCGAATCTAGTGCATTCTTGCCATGAGAAATCAGGTTGAATGCTGATTTTATTATTACAACGTACTTTTGACGATTGTTTGGAGGTAATAGGTGCAGTATTCAATAATAAGCTCTATAATATAGAGATATTATCTTCAAATTGGACTGGAAAATTGACAAAGTCACGTTGAAAACCAATCCTCACATAGAAAAGTCCAAACTCTGTGGGATGTCTTTGATACGTCGAGTAGCTACTTTGACAAGATGAACTTGAAGTATGAACGGAATTATCGCAGAATTACATGTAATAGTAGCCCATAAAATGAGTTCGATCGGTAAGAATCTTCACTCTCTTGCCATCTTATACCCACTACAATTGCTAATAGATATTTTTTTACTTGTACATAAATAGTACCCATGGTATTACACCTGGAAAAGAACTATGCTCGATCAAATGTTTGATATTTAATGGAAACAATAGGGAAAGGAGTAAATAATACAAGTTATCAACCAATAAATATGTTAGGGAGAATAGCGTTCGGAATTAGATGGTACTACCTACTGTCTACTTGGAGGTGGCAGTCTTAGGTATAACCAGGCACAAAATTTTTTTATTTATACACTGTTCTTTGGCTGGGCCATACCGAATTAATTGCTTAATATCTAGAAAGGATGTACCTACCTGGAGGCTCCTGTAACTTACCAACCTAGAGAACGCTTTTCGCGCCATTTTGTATTTTCGCCTTCCTTTACCAACAATGGCAGCCATATAAATCGAATACGACAGAACAGTAGACGTCACAGTTTGAACCTGGTACTCGAACCAGCTGAGGTATTTAGTTTGGTTTTGAGTTGTAAGGGACTCCTCAGAAAATCTTAACACTTTCGAAAAGCTGCTGCATCTCAGCTGTGTGGGGACTCCCCGGAACGTCCTTGAGCCTCCTTTCGAAAAGCGGGTAATCCTTGACCGATGTGCGAACTCTGACCCCCGGCGACCGTTGTCACATAGCAAGGGAGCTTGAGCCAAAAGGCTCGCGAAGCTGAGGGCACGAGATGAGGCGAATCGTGGGAGACAGAAAGAGACATTTTGTGTGGTAAGCGACGTCGAGGTGACTGTTAGGGAGGGAAGGTCTGGCACCAGGACCCCGATGGGGGTTTCTTCAGTCGGACGAAGTTGTCGAGTGGAGAATGTCATATATGACATATATATATGAATCGACGCAACTGTCTCAGCCTTCTCCAACCTGAATTTTTCCCTCCCGAAAATACTTCTGGCTGTCGCCAGCTCGTTGGGGCAGATGTAACGCGATTGTTCAACACCTTGGCCGTCGGTTAGCACAAAATCTGAGCGAGATCCAGGGGACGAACCTTCAACGTTCCCGACTTATACCAGGAGACGATCGTGACACTTCATAAAAGTACCAAAAAGTACCATCTCTCGTTCATCCTACTCTCACAAACGGATCGGACACAACCCGGAGATGGAATATTCCTAACTGCCTCCGTTGCCGGAATTCTTCAGACCGTGACCCCCAGCGTCAGTCTCTTTCGTAACATCCACAAACCGTTCGTTAACCCATATCTCTAAGGAATTGCTGCTCCTAGAATGAACCCGTTCTAGAAGGACCTGTCTAATTGATTTCTTGTCTATAAATCAACCCGTGGATGTTCGAAAAATATCTACTGACCTCATCTGAGGATGTTTTGAATTTTTCAGACATTCCACCAGATAAGATGATGCGTCATTAAATATCGGTACGACAGGTGTCTGACAACCCAATGCTGAACCCCGGTTAAATATTGTATCGGTATGCTCTTTAGCCTCAGTTCATCTTTCTTCTTCAGAGTGTTCTTTCCTTTTTTGGAGTTTCCGAAAGTTATCAGGACGTTTCTGGGCCTCCTTTCAAAACATCCAACTACTCATAACTTACTCTATTTCGTAACTTTGACATTTTTCGATTCTGATGATCGTACGGATTTGAAATTCTATAAGTTGGACAAAACGGCCAAAAACCGGGACATTGGGAAATTTTATAATTTCTATTTTGACTCGTGAAACAATACCTATAATCTTGCTCTATAATATTAGGTATATAACTCAGGTTTATGAGGGTAACCATTGGGTAAAACCATTGACAATTAAAAAAATATTTGAAAATACATACTTGTACGTTAACACATCTCAGGAAAACTTGCAAATTCAATCAGCTTTCTAATGGTACTGTCAACTTTGCGATTCCTTATCGATTTCATGGAGAAGATCAAGACTGCGGAAAAACAGTAGGCACCTACAAAAATACCAGTAACTACCAGAAGATTAACAAACGGATTCTCAATTTCTTTGTGTAAATGCCGTTGTAGTGATATGATTCAGATTGGTAATTTCATCGATATCAAGACAAAGGATATCATGAAACCCTCGAATATATAATAATTATATTCTAAGAATTATTCTTACATGGTCTGAAACGTTCACAATGAGGAGGAATGTCACTTCAGGTCATATTATGTGAAACAAAGAGGAGGTGTAAAATATGGAAGTCACACTTGACTCGTCTGCCTTAAATTCCGTTAAATGGAATTCTACAAATTTGTAGAATAAAATGGATTTGTCGCTGAAGGTGATCGTTCATTCGAAATAAGGGATGTTGCACGATTTGAGTTCACTTTCGGCTGTTACTTCTTCTGTTGTGTTTTGGGGTACAAGAGTTCTGTTTATCACGACTCTCAAACCTTCTTACCCTGATTCGATGCTTGTTTTTGTTAGGTGAAATAAGTGTACAAGAAATAGTGGAAAGGGGCCTGTATTAGTGAAGATGAACTCGTTGTGGATGTGTTAAGATCACTGGACCAAAAAATAATGACAAAATTGTATACCTACCTAGACTTGTGTCGAAGGTTTCAATGGAAAATCCGAATAGGAGTGTCATTGCAGTACTCCTGAGGTGTGGGATGTGTTTTTAGCATTTCAAGGAAAACGTGATCTCGCAGTCAAAGTTAACCGAAGAGGAAGTGATAATATTGGAAAGTTTGCACGACGACCGGACTATCCCATTCATAATGAAAATATCATTGACTGAAGAACACATCCGAGGCCGTTAATATTACAGTGACCAACTGGATTATGATGAAGAGGGAGTTACAAAGAGTGGGGCGTTGGAGGTCAATCACCGACTATTTATCGCCCCGTTCGGTGGTTTCCTCAAGGGCGCTGGCAAAGACGTGACTGGTGAGTTGAAGGCGGTGACTCACGGACAGGAGTGACATACGGAAACGTGAACAGACGTAGTCCGGACGTACCTACTAGTTCAACTTGAAGAAATACGAAATACTTACATGCAGCATGACCTAATGAGGGCCGTACCCTTAACCTGTTACGTTTGCTTGGAATTTTACACGATTGATGAACCATGACCCCATACAACCCCATGAAATTCTTGTCGTTCAAGCGTTGCAATTCGAATAATCGATAGTTATCAAAGTTGACTACCACTCAGATTAAATACTACCGATTGTATAACGCAGGAGTAAACCGAAACCAGACCTCCAGCTGATTTTAACGACCTATTCTTCAATCATGAATTTTCGGAGAAAAAGAAGCTTTTGTTCTCGGTCCAAAACTTTTAAAGAGGTGGAGTTTCAAGGCGGGAAAAATTACCCATCAATTCCTACAATGAAACAGTCTGTTAAGTGACACCTGATTTTAAAGAGGTTTCAACGCTCAACACGATGATGAAGTCAGAATTGCGATATCTTAGTCCGTTCTCAAACTGAAGCAGTTTGAAGATGAAGAAACGTAGTTGTTACTCGAGATGTTCTCCACGATTAATCTGCTCTAATCTGATAACGGAATGAGATATCGCAATTCTGACTTCACCATCGTGTTCAACGTTGCAACATCTATAAACCGAGGTGTTACTCGGCAAAAAGAGACAAAATTTGTACCCAGCAAAATAGAGACATTTTACATAATACCAACATTTACTAAAACATTCGGTCAAATAGCCATGCTGCATGACTGCGGATTGTTTTAAATTTTTTCCTTAGTGAGGGTTCAATTTCAATCTTTCTACAACTCTCCGAAAGCAATTGCCTTGGATTTAACAAACTTGAACCAATAAAATGAGTACGCTAAATGAACCTGTCAGAATCGAGGCATGGAATGATGAGTATGGAATTCTTCACATATCCTCATTATAAAAATTAGCAACTTCCCCTATTTACAAAAAAAATTCAGATGGGTCATTTGGGCTTGTGCCTGAACGGTTTCATATAAATTTCATCCAAATCACTCCAATTCTACTCATCCAATTTGATTGAATGCTTCATGCATTTTAGGTGCGTGGTGCAGAGATACGATACAGGTACTGGTACAAGTAACATTAAAATGACAGACAAAAAAAAATGTCTTACCATTTGGATAAATTAATGAATAATAAGTAATAATTTGTTGAAACAACGAACCTATAAATACGCGATACGGTCAGAGTGGGAGGGGGGGATTGACAGGTTTACTGGAATAAGTAGGAAATTGCTCCACTGAGATGATCATTTTTTACAATACGATAGTTGGCACAATTGGCACTTCCAAAATCTATTTTGACTTCTATTCAACTTCAAACGTTTCAGGCAGCAAAAGATGTTGCGACATGTTTAAATCGTCGTTCTTTTCCCCCTTTGGTAACTAACTTTGGAAGTGAGGCAGCCTCCGTACCCCCCATTCCTTCCACCTCTGGATGTAAGTTCTGTACCAACCTCACCAACAGCTTCGCTATCTCCTCCCTACTTCGCCGCAGGGTCGACGAGTTGTGCAAGGACAACAAATACGAAGATTCAATAGATACGAGATTCTTTCATTCATTCAAAAAGGCGGCTTTTCAACGTGGAACCCGTGAGGATTTGAGGTTTAGTCGTCTTCAAGGGCGTACAATTGAACCGAGATCCGCCAACGAGATTGTGTCGCCCATAATACGTGAAGTTCTTGAGTATTTCTACTTCCTAAATCTGGCATTGAGAAGAAGATCTTACTTGAATACTGTACGTAAGCTTGAATACCTACCGGTCTTATCCGTATATGAACTTCGTGAAGTTACTCAAATGTCAAAAGAGTTTGTTTGTCGAAATTTGAATGACTGCAGAATTGGTTGAATTGAATCATAGAAACGCTGCCAATTTCTCCACAACTGTTTCTTTTCTTTAAAGATCACTGTTCTGTGTACAATATCCCATAACTTCATAAAACTATGGGAAGATGAACTAAAACAGTCAGTGTTTGCACGAAAAGGCGATGGTCATCTTGAGTGAAGGGGGAAGTCGGAAACTAGCTCAGTTATGAATGAAATAACTAGTTTAACTATAATTTGTTTAAATGAGCTGTTCCCGAGTATGAAAATTGGATTTAATTTCCACCGTTTGATTCACGCTCTTGTTGACGATTTTTTCGGTTATACCTTCGAGCTCAACGTACAACAAATTCGTACAAAAACTGTCCGAAAATATGGCATTTGGAAATGTTCAAACCCTATTTTGCACCCCAAGGGTTATGAACAGTTCCAAGAATCATCCTCGGCCTGGTCCAAGCCCGCATTCCGGATTTCATAATCCTCAGTTTATTTTGAATGGGAAAAGTGCGTAATTCGATTTTCGGGATCTACGAAAACCCACCAATTTTCAGCAACAATAATTATTAAGAAAACAACTATTTTGTGTTTGTGTTCCTAGTCGATTCCAATGGTCCATTATTGAAAGTACTAAACCAACATTATTCTGGTGCCACATTGATTGAGCTAATGAACTAATAGGCTCCTTCGGCAGTCCCCGCGAAATAGAAGCCTTGGCAGATCTGACTGTTTATAAATCTAGGCCGAGGGCAAAGCTGTTTTATTATTAATAAACATATGTAGATCCTTCGTAGTTAAGAAGTTCTCAAGGTACCTACCGGAATAAATTGAAAGTCCGCCAAGTTGGAAAGTCGTGAAGCTCCTCAGACAGTTAAGTTACTTGGGTAAATACTCGAGACGACTCAACTTCCCAAAGAAAGACAAACCCTATTGATTTGGCATTGTATTCGGTTGTTAAACTCAAAAACACCGCTGATTTTGATCAGAATCGAGTCAAATTTTGAAAATATTGTTGAATTTCACTTGGAAACTTCTCCGTTGTGTTGCAGAGCCGACTGGGACAACCACTACCTTGAGGCAAACATCACCTTTGGGGCGGATTTCGTCCTTCTGGGCGACTACTCCGTCAAAGGACGCGTTCTCGTCCTGCCGATCGTCGGCGAAGGAAAATGCAACCTCACGTTCCGTAAGTATCAAAATCTTTACTGAATCCCATCTTAGAATAATACGGACAGGACATGCCATCTATAGCCCGAAATCAAACAAAACTTCTCTTCATCTCCTTTTGTTTTTTAAGCAATCAACATTACACTGGTGTTTAACATCTCAGTGATAACAAGTAGGGTCTAACGAGTTTCAACAGAAACCTCATTACCGGACAAATTCTTGTAAAACTGGTAACTCCACGTTCAAATTGTTGACTTTAGTATTTAGCGTTTCACGCCAAATACAGTTCATCAAACATGTTTATTTAGGATGCACTCACTAATATTGTCGACAAAGAAGCCGACGCATCACTACGCAGTGTTTATTTTTTTCCTTTACTGATGGGAATACGTACAATTGGCATCCAAGTAAAATCGACATAAATAAACACTAAATAAGTTATTCTAATCCTTCATCACCCATGTCAACACATCACCTCCACACGGTCGGATTGAGGCTAATCTTGGTTCTTCAATAATATTATGGAGGCGTTGGTTGTTAGTGACGTGTTCAACAAACAAATAGTTAAGAAAAAACAGTTTCCGGAGTAGAAAAACCTTTATTTTCTTCAAAAATTTTTGTTTCTTCTCTACCTGTTACGTTTCATAGCTTCCGAACAAAGTTGGTTCCGTGTCTTGGCTCCGAACCTATTCGTCAGATTTTAATGACATTTTTCACGTATTATTCGGTTTGAGCGCTTGATGTTCCCCCTTTGAATTTATTTATTTTAGAAAACGGGATTAAATCCCAATTACAGAAGAATACCAAATTGCATACGTTCCGGACCGCACAGAAAGATATAAACTAAAAATAAATCCTAAGAAAAACCAAAACAAATATCTTTTGCGCTTCTACAAAAACAAACAAAAAACAAGATACCTCATACAGACAATTTAATAATTATCGAATTCTTATTAATTATTGCTATCATCATTAGAAAAATATCACATAATTTTTTTGTATTGTCCTCTCTGACTCAAAGTTAAAATCCAAATCGACACCAACATCATTTACGGGCTGTTGAAATAATAGGTAATTTGTGCGCTTATAGTCAGGCACAAATATGTCCTTATTCCTAGTGTGGTCATTGGCGACTTGAAACTTTCGAGGAGGCTGTGAGCATCGTACAAACCATTCATACAAACGTTTTCGTTTATAAACTGATAAATTTTATCAGTTTATAAACGAAAACCACATCGAATACTTTACGACGATCGCTATTGAATTTAGATTTAGAGCATCCCTCATTGATGAATCACCAAATCTATTAACATCTTTAAAATAAATAAGTTTAAGCACTTTGTGTTGTACCCTTTCAATAGCATCGGAGTGCGCTTTATACTCGTAATAGGGATTCCAGACCACTGATGCGAACTCAAGGCGGCTCCTAACCAATGATACTCGTATGTGTAGTTGCTTTGTGGTATTAGGATATAATTCCACTGCGATTGGAATAACCGTAGAGCCCAGTGAACAGGATATTCGTACCGCCTGCGATACTGATCGGATCGTGTTCTAATTTGTGTGGACTAACGACGGGCCTCTGTGCAATTAATCACGAATGAAACAACACAAACGGACGCGCGCACGTACAGTCCTAAAAACATCAGAACGATGTTGTACAGGAATGCATTCCTGATACCTGTAATTCGCAACTCCGACGTCTCCAGTATGCCTGTCTCGTTTAGCTCCACTTTCCGCCATCATCTCTAATCCATTTCGTATACACTTTTCTCCATTTCCACAACATATTCACTAGTTTTCCGTAATTTCCACCACCAAAACCACCCGATCTATTTTATAAACAAACAGTCTCCGATCATTCCTCTCAGCTGACGGCTCCGCAAATATTCGCAATCCTGCCAACCTGTTGATTCCAAGTTTTCTATGTACGCCGTATTGGCTTTATTCTTTTCGCCATTTTAGGGGTCTTATTGTTAATAAAATCTTACTGTAATTTTTGTTACAAGTTTATTTATTTGTAAAAATTAAGTTGAAGCTGTTGTGAGTGAAAAAAGTGAATTTTCCACGTGTTCAATTCTCACGTATGAGTTGCTTTGTTCTGGCACCGGGGACTACTCTTCACTTCGTTTCGCCCTGACCTACGCCAACTATCGTCTCCCGCTTTTCTCCGAGAATCGTCCGTAAAAGCCAGTCAGTTCCAGTGTCCCGCGTTTTCTTAAAACCCAACTTCGATTACGACGGACGGATTTCGGTGCAGTAAACTGCAGTACTCACCGGGGAAACACGGATCGTCTGAGAAACCAACTCCCAGACTTGGCCTACCAGAACCCCATCGTCTACCTACCTGGTATCGAACCGAATTCGGTAAGATCTTTCCATATCAACGTAATTTTCTCGTCACCAGAGAAAATTAATACCTGTTTGGAGTGACCTCATCAACTTTTCCCATCAATATCTGACACTGGGTAACTTTTCCCCGTCATCTTCGTCTAGCAGTCTACCTCATTTACTTACCTCTCGGAACCTGGAGACTTCAACTCAAGTACCAACCCCCTTAACAACAATTATAAACTTTCACACTCATCGGTTGTGTTAACACACTACCTAGTAGTTTGTAGGTTCAGTGGCCACTGCATGCTTCATTGTCACATTGTTTCAGTTTTAAATTTATTATATTGTTGAATGTTGAACCAAATAATCGTTTCACAGTTTTATTGCACTCCTAAACATCTTTCTGGTATTCCAGTGGTCCTTCGAGAATATTAAACAAATTTAACATTAATTTTCAAGTCGTGTGTTGGGTAAGAGCCTGAGCTATTTTATCTTGAAGCATCAAGGGCCCCCCTACATACGCACATTTTTGGTTGCTTCGAGCCGGATTGATCAACATATCTCCCTACTGTGATCATTATTTCAAGTGCAATAAAAATAGACTGTGATATCGAATAATCTGTGATATTATATTTATAAAATTTATAATTTATTTAATACTAATTTATTTAATATTAATTCTATCTTTCTAGCTCATAGCAATGTCACCACCAGAGGTTAATATCACTAATAGGGGATTTCTTCGTATTAAGGCTAAATATGAGTCTTATGGTTCAGAAATATCTGATATTTATGCCAAGGGGTTTGCTGCAACCACTTCATCTGCTGAACGTAATCTCTTTCGAGGAATGTTTGCCACATTAGAAAAATTATATGATAAATTCACTGACAAATGGGATGAGGCTGTAGAATATGCAGAAACTAATGAACTTACCCCCACTTTTCCTTCTGTGACAGATCAAGCTTATTTTCATAGAATCAAAACTTGCTATTATAATACACATGGCTATCATATACAGGTAATGGCCAACATGAATAAAAGTTCTACGCCGTCAGCTAATTCCTCCTTAAATACCTCTAATTCCATTGCTTCTACCTCACGAGCAATCCTTCCTAAAATACCAATCCGTAAATTCCACGGAGACTTATCCCTCTGGCCTTCTTTCAAGCAATTATTCACCTCACTGATCAAGGATGAGCAGTCCTTATCTGATGCTGAGAGGTTTCACTACCTCATTAGCTACCTGGATGGCGCTGCTTTGGATGTGGTCAAGCATCTTCCAGTTCTTGGTGAAAACTTTGAGCAGGCGTGGACTTCATTACTACAGGTATATGACAACAAACGTAAGCAGGCTTGTGTATATCTGGACAAATTGTTGAACTTCAAATCACCCACCGGGAGACCTACCGCCGACTCCCTTCAGGTTTACCTAGCACAGGTGACTGAGAGCGTGATCTCACTTCAAAATTTAAATATTACTAACTTTGCTGAATACTTACTTTGTGAATTATCCTTGCGTGGTTTGGACCCATACACCAGAGAAAATTTTGAGACGTCAATCATAGGTACTACATTTCCACAATTTGCCAAGTTGAAGGAGTTTGTCCAAAACCGCTGCCAAGTTCTTCGCATTGCTGGGGTAAAATCAACCACATCTGAGCCCTCTGTGTCATCTCACCCTGCCAAACCTGCTATTAAGTCACCAAACTCATTCACACCAAAACCTAGCCCACGACCTGCCTTGATGGCTCATGCGTCTGATCGGTCAAAACCCAACCAGCAACAGGTAACATCAAAAAGCTGCTTCATCTGTAAAGGTGATCATGCTATCCGTTCTTGCCCTACTTTTCGCAGCGCTTCACCCAATGAGAGGCTTGACCTATTGAAGCAATTTCCTGGCTGTCGGAATTGTCTCCATGTACAGCACAAAACCAAACAATGTACCTCAACTTACACCTGTCGTGAATGTGGTGGTAGACATCACAGCGATCTACATCTTTCCAACAAACCATCTCAATCTGAACAGCAACCAGCTCCCATAGGATCCACTAATCAACCTGGATTTTCGGGTGCGAGTACCACTGCCAGCAATGCAGGGGTGCTTTTGGGTACTGTTATTGCCCACATCTCTGATGCACTTGGTAACCCTCAATCCATTCGATGTGTTCTTGATCCAGGCAGTCAATTTTCATTTGTGACTGAGAAGTGCGTTAAAAAACTTGCCAAAACAACCCGTCCTTTCAGTGGCTCTATAGCCGGCGTAAACCAATCGCCACTTCGCAATGTCAAGGGAAAAATTACCCTGACTTTGTTACCTAAACACTCATCCAATTCACTTGAAACAGAAGCAGTAGTTGTACCAACTGTAACACCCTATCTACCGCAATCATCATTACCATCCAACATGTGGGATGATTATTTAACATATGATCTCAGTGATCCTTCCTTCACCACGCCAGGCCCCATTGATTGTCTCATTGGAGCTGATCTTTACCCAGAAGTGGTAACTGGAGCACCAATTACCATTCTAGCTGATGGTCCTCGTCTGCTTGACACTGTGTTTGGGTATACGGTTATTGGCAGGTTTAAGTGGGATTCCAACCCATCCCAAATGGTAGCATTGTTGGCTCATGAGGATCTTGCTCCACTCATGGAAAGATTCTGGGAAGTTGAGGAACCTGATTTGTCCACAGTTCCCTCACCTGAGGACGAAGAGTGTGAGCTTCATTTCCTTCAGACTCACCGTCGTATGGAAGATGGCCGCTATATGGTCTCTTTACCATTCAAAAACAATAACCCCAATATCATTCCCAACACTAAGCAGGCTATGAACCGGCTCTATTCTCTGGAATCTAAGTTGGCCAAATCAGATCCTCTCAAGCATGAGTATTTGACCTTCATGGAGGAATATGAGAAGCTTGGGCACATGAGCCTGGCGTCCGGTCCAGCTTCATACATTATACCGCATCATCCAGTTTACAAAGTCAATGGAGATGACCGTAAGCTGCGGGTAGTGTTTGACGCAAGCTTCAAAACACCAACTGGGAATCTTAACGATCATTTGTACACTGGACCCAAGCTGCAAGCTGACGTTACTGCAATCCTTCTAAATTTCCGGCGTCACAAGCTAGTCTTCAGCTGTGACATCGTGAAGATGTTTAGGCAGATATGGGTGGAACCAAATGATCGCAAGTTTCAACAAATTGCTTGGCGATCAGAACCCAGTGAACCTGTCCAGCTTTATGAGTTAAATACCATTACCTATGGGCTTCGATCATCTCCCTACCTTGCCCAACGAGTCATTCGTCAACATGCACTCAATTATCAACATGAGTTCCCTACAGCTGCGCACGTGCTTCTCAACAATACATACGTCGATGACATAGTGGGAGGTGGTGAAACACCAGAAGACCTGATTGCTCTTAAACAGCAACTCATCATGCTACTTGATAGGGGTGGTTTCCAACTCAGCAAATGGAGCACCAACTACCCTCCATTGCTGGAACCTGATGAGCAGTCACTCAGACAAGTGACGTTGTGTTCAGGAGACACTCCTACCACTAAAATCCTAGGTATGAAGTGGGATCCAGCTACAGACGCCTTCTCATATGAGGTTGCACCACCATCAACTGGTCTTACCAAGCGACTCATCCTCTCCACTATTGCACGTTTGTTTGACCCGTTGGGTTATATTGCTCCAGCTGTCTTTTATGCCAAGTGCATTATGCAACGCACGTGGCAGCATAAGCTTGGTTGGGACGAGGAAGTTCCACAGGAGATAGGTAACATGTGGATCCAGTTTATTGAACAGTTGCCACTATTAACAACCATATCAATACCCCGCCCATTTCCAAAGACCGATACCAGTTATCAGTTGATCTGCTTCTCAGATGCCTCTGAGCAGGGCTTTTGTGCAGCCATCTATCTCCGAGCCACTAATGGCCCTGAAGTTTTTCTAACCCTAGTCAAAGCTAAGACACGGTTAGCTCCTCTCAAAACCTTAACAATTCCCCGTTTGGAATTGGCTGGTGCCTTGCTTCTTGCCCAACTGATTGGAACGCTCTCACAGCTACAGGAAGAACTCAACATCACAGAAATCTATTGTTTTACAGATTCCATGATAGTATTGTCTTGGATCAACACCATGCCACATCGCCTCCAAACCTATGTTTCCAATAGGGTTCAACAAATAACTGCCCTAACAAAACTGGAATGGTGGCACCATATTCGAGGATCGGAGAATCCAGCAGATGTCGGATCCCGCGGCACATTACCATCATCCCTCCGTGACCATCCCTTATGGTGGACTGGCCCTTCCTGGTGCTTTCAGCCAATTGAGCACTGGCCTATTTCATCCGAGCTCGTTCCTATGGAACTACCAGAACTTCGACCTTCTCCTATTGCACTGGCAGCTGTTGTTTCAGATCAGGAACTCGTCAATTATGCCAGCCGTCACTCGTCTTTCAAGCGTCTCATTCGGGTGATTGCCTATCTCAAACGTTTCATAAACAATGCCCACATTCCAAAGCAATTCAAGAATCATCGCACCATTGGTCCAATCTCATCTGTTGAATTCCGTAATGCCAATCATCATTACATCAAACTCCTCCAACATCATTATTTTCCCGAGGTGTTTACAGGATCATCATTTAATGAAATGAGTCTGGAATTGCGTCGACTCAATATATTCATTGACCCCGAAGGGTTGGCACGTGTTGGTGGCAGATTGTCCAAAGCACCACTTATGCCAGATCACAAGCATCCCATTTTGCTCCCATCGAGCTCTTATTATACTAACCTCATCATCGATCACTTTCACCGAGAAGGACACCATATTGGTCCAACCGCTCTACTCGCCAGAATACGTCAAGAATATTGGATTCCAAAAGCACGTAACCTTATTAGATTCCTGAGACACAAATGTGTCATTTGCACCAGGTTTTCGAGAAATGCCATTGTACCCTTCATGGGCAATCTACCTCAATCACGTTTTGCGGCTGTTCGTCCATTCCTTATCACAGGAGTAGACTTTGCCGGACCATTTCTGTATAAAGAGACATCCAGACGGAGTAATCATCACATAAAAGCGTATTTGTGCCTGTTCCTGTGTATGTCTTCGCGAGCCTTGCACCTGGAGGTGGCTACGTCGCTATCGGTCGAAGGATTTCTTGATGCTTTTGATCGATTCTCATCTCGTAGAGGTTTACCCTCCCAAATGGTCTCAGACTGTGGTACAAATTTTCAAGGAGCGGCCCGATACATCCAGGAAGTCTACAATCTTTGGCAAAGCTCTGAGGGCCAAGCATCGGTGGTTCACCACACCTCTCACCTTGGTGTACAATGGACTTTCAACCCGCCATCGTCCCCACACTTTGGAGGAGGTTGGGAGATCTCCGTGAGGAGTGTGAAGGACCTATTGTGCAAGGCCTTTGGGAATCGTCCATACACTCTGCCTGAACTTTCTACTATCTTCACTAAGGTTGAGGGAATTCTGAATTCTCGGCCCATCTTGCCACAATCAAGCAGCCCAGATGATCTGGAAACTCTGACGCCTGGTCATTTCTTAATCGGCCAACCCATCACTGCCCTCCCAGAACCTGATTTGAGTGACGTACCATCCAATCGTCTGAATAGGTGGCAGCAGATTCGTGAACGCATCCAGTACTTCTGGTTGCGATGGAAAACAGAATACCTCAGCAATCTGCAAGTCCGCCAGAAATGGACTAAGAAATCCCCAAACTTGAGAGTTGGAGATCTTGTCCTTCTTCTTGACCTCAACCTGCCTCCAACCAGATGGCCGCTCGGCAAGATTATTGCGACACATCCAGGTGAAGACAACATTGTTCGAGTTGTGACAGTCAAGACTCCGCATGGCACATACAAGCGACCATCAGTGAAGATGATTCCTCTCACTCTAGAGGACATCCACGCCTAAATGAATTTGTCCATCTCAACGCGCTCCATTGCGAATTGGGGGAGTATGTACAGGAATGCATTCCTGATACCTGTAATTCGCAACTCCGACGTCTCCAGTATGCCTGTCTCGTTTAGCTCCACTTTCCGCCATCATCTCTAATCCATTTCGTATACACTTTTCTCCATTTCCACAACATATTCACTAGTTTTCCGTAATTTCCACCACCAAAACCACCCGATCTATTTTATAAACAAACAGTCTCCGATCATTCCTCTCAGCTGACGGCTCCGCAAATATTCGCAATCCTGCCAACCTGTTGATTCCAAGTTTTCTATGTACGCCGTATTGGCTTTATTCTTTTCGCCATTTTAGGGGTCTTATTGTTAATAAAATCTTACTGTAATTTTTGTTACAAGTTTATTTATTTGTAAAAATTAAGTTGAAGCTGTTGTGAGTGAAAAAAGTGAATTTTCCACGTGTTCAATTCTCACGTATGAGTTGCTTTGTTCTGGCACCGGGGACTACTCTTCACTTCGTTTCGCCCTGACCTACGCCAACTATCGTCTCCCGCTTTTCTCCGAGAATCGTCCGTAAAAGCCAGTCAGTTCCAGTGTCCCGCGTTTTCTTAAAACCCAACTTCGATTACGACGGACGGATTTCGGTGCAGTAAACTGCAGTACTCACCGGGGAAACACGGATCGTCTGAGAAACCAACTCCCAGACTTGGCCTACCAGAACCCCATCGTCTACCTACCTGGTATCGAACCGAATTCGGTAAGATCTTTCCATATCAACGTAATTTTCTCGTCACCAGAGAAAATTAATACCTGTTTGGAGTGACCTCATCAACTTTTCCCATCAATATCTGACACTGGGTAACTTTTCCCCGTCATCTTCGTCTAGCAGTCTACCTCATTTACTTACCTCTCGGAACCTGGAGACTTCAACTCAAGTACCAACCCCCTTAACAACAATTATAAACTTTCACACTCATCGGTTGTGTTAACACACTACCTAGTAGTTTGTAGGTTCAGTGGCCACTGCATGCTTCATTGTCACATTGTTTCAGTTTTAAATTTATTATATTGTTGAATGTTGAACCAAATAATCGTTTCACAGTTTTATTGCACTCCTAAACATCTTTCTGGTATTCCAGTGGTCCTTCGAGAATATTAAACAAATTTAACATTAATTTTCAAGTCGTGTGTTGGGTAAGAGCCTGAGCTATTTTATCTTGAAGCATCAAGGGCCCCCCTACATACGCACAGATGTCCTCCTAGAAAGACTATTCGCCAATTATTTAACGAACATATTTAAACGCCCGATCTCGGATGGACCGATTAATTATATTCGTCAATGTCACGCAGAGAAAAGAAGATTTGGCCTTAGGCTGACGTTTTTCTTCGAGAATGTTCCTCGCCACATCCGTCATAAGGAACTTGCCGAGGGTAAAGACAATTTCCAGATGTTTGTGTCACACCTAATCGCATGCGGTTACGACGAGCGACCGTCCTTCGGAATATTGGTCAAGTGCAACTTCGTAATAATGTGCCCCTTTTATAAGAATTATGATTTACACTTCCGGAACACGAGCGAAATTCAACTTCCTCAATTCATTTCACTCTTTTCACGCACCCCGTGACGCGCCGAACATATCGGGAATATTCTCCAACTTATGAAGTCCTGACAACAATATAATTTTTGTTGTTTTTGCTTCTTATGCTCCTGGGTTTCTCGAATCGTTAACGTTAATATACCGACTATAAAATCGGTATTTTCCTGGAAACATTACTTACACTGGTGTTATTGCTGTCTACACAAAACTGCCTTCTACGAGTCCACTTGACATGAATTGCGACCAATATCGACTCGAAAAACACGTTCACAACACCAATATTTTCTTTGGTTTCCATGAAATTTCTGGAAAAAAACAAAATTTGTCAGAATGGTCAATTTCTGGTTAAAAACCAAATTTGTCAGAATGGTCAAAACATTTAATGTCAGAATGGTCAATATTGTCGATCCATATTCTACTGTAATGCCTACATGTTTTGAGAAAATTTAATAAATGAATGAATAACATGTTCATTGACGTAATAATTGATTACCATAGGTGCTCATAAACACACATGGAACGCTTTGGCCTACAAGACCCATCAGTGGAAGTTCCGTCTAAGTTGGTCTACAGTTTTGACTTAAGCGTAGACTTAATAAGAACAGCAGCGAACAAAATATCAAAACTAGAAATAGAAAGAGGGTACGAAATATATGAAAATAAAAATGGGCGAAGAATACATAATAAATACAGATTCAAATATACCATAATATGTACAATATATAATAATATATACAAAAAATTGTTTTGTATGATATTTGTAGCTGTATACCTAGTTGTTAGAAAACCTTGATTCCCCTCATGTCCATATGGATATTTATTCATACCTGTTTAGATTACATGAGGGGAATCAAGGATTTGAAACAACTAGGTATACAGCTACAAATATCATACAAAACAATTTTTGTATATACCTAATACAAATAACGAAAAGGACTCAATCAGAAGAGCTTAATCAGTCGCAATCATTCACTGCCTGAGTTGTGGTTGAGTTCGGATCTATTTCCATTGGTTTCCCCGAAATTTCTGGTTAAAAACAAATGTCAGAATGGTCATATTCTACTGTAGTACATGTTTTGAGTACATTCGAATATCGCACGTTGAAAATTCGCTCATTTGGCCAAGCTGTAATTTTAAATCAAATTGAATCGTCTCCAAACCTGCCCGAATCTCATATAAAACTCATGTAACATTTGGGGCAGTCTTTAGAAATTTCTCACCTACCAGATACTTAGGTACCTAAGCATTTAGTTGGAAGATTTTGGGGTTCCTGATAATGTGAAAATTTGAACTTATTTTGTACATAGGTATTTAACGATTCCAACATTAAGATTTTGCTTAATACCGTGTTCTATTCTCACGTCTTTTCCTTGCCGTCTGTTTAGAGAACTTCGAGGCTCACTTGACGGGAATGGGGCACGAGGTGACCAAGGGCAAGAAGAAATATATGGTGCTTGACAAGTTCACTGTGGGCATTGAAACTTCCAGATTCATCATGGACCTTCAAAACTTGTTCAACGGTGACAAAGCTCTCAGTAAGTCAACACACATTCACTCGCCAGGCGGTGGAAGGAAGATAGAATAGTATTTATTGTAGGTAGGTACACACTTTATTAGGGTGAAATGGAGTGGGGGAGCCATACAGAAACAGATCAGTGTAGGAATAAGAACAATCAAGTTGATGAAACCTGTCAAAATCTTTCACGAAATGGACTAATGAGAGTGTAATGACAGTATTGCCAATGGCAGGTTATCGGAGAGAAGAAAAACTGTTAACAAACACTGTTTGCTCATAACGTAGTTATTCATAGCACAGAGAAGATATTGCCCTCATACAGAAGTATTTTCACGTAACCCTTACATATGTCAGTTCCTCTATTGCTGATTTCATTCCAAATTAACTTTTCTGACTCAAAATATTTAATTAGATGAGAAAATAGTAGAGAACAATTCGCATCAAACCAATCACTCTATTAATCTATTACTGTTGACAACTCTTCTCCGTGTTGCCAATTTTTTATAGTCCTCCAGTCGGACTAGTTTCGCCTGTCTCAAACTCCCTCTCCGTTTCACCATCTCTTCATGCTGCCAATATTTTCAACCTAACTTCAGATTACACAACCGTAATGACCATAACTCGTACAAAGAGAAAAAAGTACCTAGCTTCAGTATACGTCAGAGTGGAGAACTGAGAATAAACATTTTTGCCGTACTTCAAAAGAAAAGTAGTGATAAAATATTTATATAAAATCATACGAGATATTGAACTGAAAAAAGGCAAACACTGTTCCAAGGTACCACCAGGGAGACTCGACTTTCATATTCTTTATATCCTGCTACATTTTGACAAAATTTGTATAGTTTATGGGGAAGGGCTGTAGTCACGTCAGAGTTCATATAAAAAAGTTTCATAAAGCACCTTAGAATAGGTATATTGTAACCTGACGTATCTTAGGGTGCTTCCATTTGTAATTCATTAATCCAGATTATTTTAAGTAACTAGATTCAGAATAGTCGAGTTACTTCAGGGTACTGGATGTAGACAAGTGATCCAGACAGAAAATGAATTAACGATTTGGAATTCGCAGTGTCGCTTTGATAACTAGTAGGTACCACTAATAAATAGAAACGTCTTCTCAACGCACGGGGGGCCGCTCCAGCGTGTAGGCTCTCGTGAATCCAACTGAAACGATCACCCTCCCGTCCACAGAGGGTTTGATAACTTGGAATCCTTCTTAAGCAACAGAATTTGAAAGGTGGCCGTTTTCAGGTTATTGGCCCAATCCCCGTCCCCACTCGTCCTGGATCGAAATGGGTAATCTTCCTTCCCGCGGGACTCGCTCCCCAGGACCTGACCGGAGGAGTTGTCCAGCGAGGGGCCGTTCCTAAAATTATCTCTGGAAGACCCATTATGGGTCCCTGAGGCCATATGAAACTCGCTCAACTGATGAAAAAAACAAAATAACTTGAGTTAGGCTATTTTTTGCGCTATTTTCGAAAAGCATGCTCACGTAATTATATCCTAAGAGCCAGTGCGCAAAAATACATTACTTCATCAATTGATGCATCGCATAAAGTTAACTACTTTCAACTACCAATTAATTTGTTAATTATATTTCTCATAATCTGAATTGAGATGACGAAAGGACTCGGAAAAACACAATAATTATGGAGTAATATGGAATTATTTCATAATAATTACGAAATTCCTTCCCTTTCTGAATTCAGAACAGATTTGTATTTTTCCACAACGGTTTATTATTTTCTGTCTAGATCACTGTTCTGTGTACAATATCCTCATCCGTCCCACAAAATGAAGGGAAGATGAGCTAAAATATTGAGTGTTCGTTCGAAAAGGTGACCAGATGGACAGCTCCTAGGCCCACCTAATGATAGTGTGATGGAGACCATCACATGTTGACGGTGTTACGAGCTTTTGTAAAAAATATGTTTGTTGTCGTTAACCTGTGAAGTTTTGGGTGGTGACAAAAATTACAAGGAATATCGAAGAACCTTAATATTGCTGTTATTCCTTGGAATCTTTACAATAATTTAGGTGTACCTACTTCTTCATAATACAGTTTATGGGGTTTTACTTGTAGCTACGTCAACAATATTTCATACCAAGAAGTACCGATAAATATTCCAAATAATCACAAAACCGCGTACTGTTTGAATCAGCTGTTCCCGAATATGTCAAACAGTTTGATTAAACGCTCATGTTGGTGATTTTGGGTTGTTTCAACCTTCAAGCCCTCGTTATGAACCTGGTCAGAGCTTTTATGCCGAATTTCAAGTACCTACTCAATTTTCATTCGATATTCGGTGTCTACGTATCTTGAAACGTAAATCCTCCAATTCAGAGGGAAGGATGAATAGGTACCTACTTGGTTTTTTCTTGGTTTCGACTCTGACGGTAATCGTGTGGTTTTCAATTATTTCAGGCGACAACATGAACGTGTTCATAAACGAAAACTGGAAGGACATCCTGCACGAGCTGCGACCATCCATTTCGGCCGCTTTCGGCGAAGGGTTCAGACAAGTGGCGAATGCCGTGTTCTCGAGGTTACCACTCGACGTCATAGCCCCCAAATGAGCTGTCATCACTTGCCCTGATCTTGATAACAGTATGTACATAGAAGTAGAGTAGGCATCAGGTAGACCTGTAAAAACAGACCTACTTTATATGTATTTTGTATAGTGCCATACTAGGAGACCATCCCACTGGTGCCAAGTCCTCCCAGATATACCCCATTATTTTCCCCACGTCCTCTCCTCCTTTCCCCAACTCTGTGATCTGCGATTTGATTAGTTAGTGTTTTTCTTTTTGTATGTACGTACCTACCTATTATCAAATAGTTAATTCATAATGTACGATGTACCTTATTAATTTAATTTAAAATTGCGTTTGTTAATATTGTTTTGTTACTTTGTAAATACACTGTGATCTTTTTTTTTTTACTTGTAAACTGTTGTCTTCCTTATCTACTCCAAAAATCAACAAAAAAGTCAAAAATAAAGTACCAACTGCCAAAATAGTCCATTCAAAAGGGAAAAAAGAACACTCAAAATATGCCACTACTCAAAGACAGAGGTTGTACAGACTATCCTCAACATATTGTTGAGTAATTTGTAGTAGGCTTGTCCTCATAGGAAATTCATCAATGTGGCAATTGTATATTTTTTCATTTCTTCAAAGTAATCGCTGCAATAATTATAGGGTAGTTTAAGTAATTATAATTTATTTATCAACCTGCACAGAAATTAGGGCCATAAGGCCCTCTCTACCACTCAGAAAGGAAACTTGATTATACAAAAAAGAAATCTTTATTTATTTGGAGGGTTGTAGGAGGTTGTAAAGATAACGGGGTCGAGGAAAAATACCTACCCCTGAAGATGGCTTATTAAAGCCGAAAGCTCGGAAAGAATTCTCTCCCGTTTTCTTTACCACCTCCTACAACCCTCCAAGTAAATAAAGGTTATTCAACCAAGGAGGATGAACGAAACAACAACACATTATCAAAAAAGAAATTATCAGACTTCATAATTAGCTCAGAGGTCACTTTTATTAAAGTTCATCATCAAGTGTCCACTCAATCTTAATACCACTCATATTCAAATTTACTCTCATACACATAACTCATACACCTCGAATTTAAATTTACAATCATAATTTATGCATAGTATACCAATTTACAACAGAAAAATCACTCTTCATACTCAGCAATATTGCCCAAGTTAACCATCATAAGTTTTTAATAA
This sequence comes from Stenodema calcarata, assembly GCA_963920205.1. Taxonomy (NCBI): domain Eukaryota; kingdom Metazoa; phylum Arthropoda; class Insecta; order Hemiptera; family Miridae; genus Stenodema; species Stenodema calcarata. Next base: position 8,674,138 of record OY986053.1, on the reverse strand, counting down.
CTTTTCCTTTAGTCTTTTCTTAAATTTACTGATGGCCAACTCTGTATCGTTTATCGAACAGCTCAATGTTATCGTTGTGCTTGTGCACCGCTTGAACATAGAATGATCTATTAAAAACTTGGCAAATTCTTGACACAACGGTTTATCATCTTCTTTGTACAGATCAGATTAATTGGAATTGTCAGTGAGTGACAGGGAGTGGGAGTTGTCTCCACCCACCGCCGCAAGTGCTTAAATTTAAATTGTGGGTGAATGTGGAAGTGGGTGAGAGAGATAAAACCGGCAGATGTGGGTGGTTGATGAGGGGGATGTGGGAGATGTCTCTTAATCGTTACGCTCTCCCCCCTCTCCACCCCCGCCAATACTGCTAAATTTAAATTGTGGGTGAATGTAAATGTGGAAGTGGGTGAGAAAGAGAAAACCAAACGGGTGTGGGTGGTTGTAGAGGGGGGAGGTGAAACGAGGCCTTCACGACTCCCCTCCCTTCGCCGCTCCCACCGCAGTTCCTCGAACATTACGAATCCAAAGTACGTAATCTTGAAGATTTTCCAAAGAGCGCTACAACCCGGTTTTACCTTAAAAATCGTTAGAAGTACCTATTTTAAATTAAATTTGAGAAAAAGAGTTTAAAATTTAAACTCTTTTTCTCAAATTTAATTTATAATTTAATATAAAACTTGAATGTATCGTACATTTTACGATCTCAAAGAGTTTCGATAATGAACCATTGGAATAGCCCAATATAAAAGTCCCCCCCCCCCTCACTCCTCAAAATTTGAGGGCTCACGTTTCAAGATACGTAGATTTAGAAAATCGAATTAAAAACACAATGGTTTATTATCTTCTCTATGCAGATCACCCTTTACGCATTATCATTATTATTACGAATTATCATTAATTATTAATTATTTTATCTGGTAGTGAAAATTATTAATAACTAAGCTATTGTTAGTTATTAATAATTTGTATTTACTATAATTAATTATTATTATTATGATTAATTAACTTGACGTCTAAAACCATGACATGGTGCTGTCCGAATCAGCTGGGCCACTATGAACATTGAACCGATCGGCGGCCTCGCGATTCACTCTCATGTTGACGATTTTTGATCTGCTCTAACTTTGAGCCGTCATTGTGAACGAACGGCTGGTCGTACAAAGCTGTCGATGGTCTTGAAAAATTCTAAAAAATAAACTCTATCTAAATATGAACTTAAAAAAATACACCGTTACATTTGAATTTTTCGAGTTTTGAAATTTTCAAAATTTCAAAATTCGTTTGAACCCCTTCCTCTTGACCTAGGATTATGAAAAGTTTCGAGGATCATTGTGGGGTTAGTACGAACCCGTAAAAAAAATTTCGTAATTTTAGCTCAACGCTAACTGGGCAAAGTGCCGCGGACGGCGTAAGGTGTACGGCGTATGATGTACGGCGGACGAATTTTTTTTTTATTCGATTTTCTGAATCTACGTATCTTGAAACGTACCTAAACCAACAAATTTTGAGGGGGGGTTAAAAATTTTTTTTTCCTTGGTCGATTCCAATGGTTCGTTATCGAAGATAATAAACCAAAACTACCACGAGTATCAATATTATGAATACTGTTTCAAAATTTTAAAAAACAAGCACACCAAGGCGAGAGAGAGCGAGTAAGTCGTACTAAGTCTTAATTCTTTAGCTGATTTCGGTTCAATACAATATTCGACTCCAAAATGACAAAACTTCGAATCAGTCGATTTCAATTCGAACAGACATAATAATATAATAACATAATCATATTATGAATATATGATCAATATTCAACTCGAAAATACAAAACAATTCGAAAGAAACTCTGGCAACCCTAATTATCAGGGATTTAGTTGAACTGGTCCCACAGAATGCATCATAATAATATTATTATTATCATAATAATATTATTATCTGGATGTATCACTGGAATTTGCACCTTAAAGAGTCTTTGATTGTATGTCTTGGTAAACGCTCTTCTCACCTCCCTTCATAGCGTTTCGGTCCTTGCGTCATGTCGATTTTTCAGTCCTGTCATGGTCGCCCGAATGTTGTTTCAGGAATGAAAATACACCAAATCACCGTTAGTTTCTCTGACTTTAAACTGAGCAAACAACTTTACAAACTACGAGGGTCTCAAGTCGAACATTCTTATCGATTGCTGATAGCGAGGCCTCCAAAAAAGGCGGTAACACATCGAAGGAATACTGACTGGGAAATGTCCCTAGTCTCTTCTTCCTCCACGCTTCAGTAATTTGTCAACTAAATACTACCAAGTGGTGTAAGAAGTTGATAGGTTATCTTTCCTGGTTTTGTTATCTTTATGTTGTGTATGCCTGAGCGTTAGGCAAATCAGAGTTGGTTTCATAGAAATGCAAGTTAACTTGGTGTTTTATCAATCGTTGACACACAGCAGTATCTTCTTCATTCAGTGATTGCGTTCATAATACCCTCAACACAATGAATGTTAACAAGATCTTCGCGGAGAAATTTCACATCAAAGGAATCACGGACCCACTACCTTCGATGGTCATATCTCAAGTGAAACCGAAGCAGAGTATCCTCGATAGATCGTTGAGCAAAGGGAAGAACGACGTGAATCTGAGTACGTACGCTTTACTCTTCTCCGAAGTCGTCCAGTACTGTCAAAATAAAGTTCACACTGTGCCCGAGCTGCAGGCCAAACTCGGCGAGATGGGGCAGGAGGTAGGAATCAAATTGATCGATCTTTATTTCGTGAGAGAAAACAATTTCAAGAGGGAAATCAAACTCCGAAGTATGCTCCTGTTCATCAAAACGACCTTGTGGAAGGGGCTTTTCGGGAAGGAGGCCGACAAATTGGAATGCGCGAACGATGACGACCGTATTTATTATCTGATCGAGAAAGAGCCGATTGTGAACACGTACATTTCCGTCCCTAAAGACAAAGGGAGTCTCAATTGTGCCACGTTCATCGCAGGGATTGTTGAATCTATTTTGAACGCAGCCGGTTTCACTTGTAAAGTGTCGGCCCATTGGCACAAAGGTACAGCGTACAGGGTGACTTTTGACGAGTCGGTCATCAACAAGGAAAAACAGCTGGAAGAACGGTGAAGAAACTTTCGGAGTCCATTGGATTGATCCCCAAGGCCAGGATCCTCATTTCTCCTCGGTTTTTTGAAATTAATTATCAATTGAATTTACTTTCCTTTGTATAGCGTTATAGGCACTTAATAAATAAGTGTATTTCATAAATCATTGTTCTTACTTCACCCTCGCCACGAATCTCCCAAACGAAGAACAATGGGTGGGTTTTCTCATCATGTGTCAACATGATTCATCTTGTGTTGGGAATTTCTTCTTTTATTTCATTGAACCTGGGCGGGCCACATGACCACAAAACGATCGAAAACCCCAGGCACTCTGGACATTTTCAGAAACAAGGTTATACGTTGGTCATAGGATATTCCCAATCACGTAGGAGCTCAACCCTTTCTCCCGTAACCTAAGACCTTCTTATTTTTACGGTGATAATGAAAGGAACGTCTAAGGTCTAACACAACTGACTACTTTTCAAGAGAACCAAAAAACTGCCTTGTCTTCCCCAGTTTTTAAATTCTTAAATCAATGAACGTCAGCGTGCCACATATGTTTGCTGCTTCTCTTTGCAATCTGAAGAAATATAAATGCTGCCTGGAACTAACAATACAGAAATAGTAGTATGATTATTATAACATAGATTCCGACTGGCTTCAACAGGATTCGGCATGTATTGATCACCCCCTACCAAAACAAGTAGCCACCATGTCAATTAGCAGAATAAAATTTATTTAATCTTGTGTGACTAGGAACTGGAAATTTCGCTAAAATATTATTTTAGCGAAATTTCGAAGAAAAGGAAGCTCTTGTTCTCGGTAAAAAAATTTTAAAACTCGAAATTCCAAAAAACGTATATACCAAAATCCGTTCCAGACCATCCTGACTTCACTGCCAAAAGACAGCAGTAAGTCTCAATAAGAATTGAGATGAAAAAAGTTCAAATTTGCCCAAAAAATCCGACTTGGGAATCGAGAGGCTAAGTTCGTCCATGAACAGAATCAGACCACTCGAAGGGAGGTTTTGGAGAGTTTTAGAGGGGATTACCCATAAATTTCCAAATTAAACAACAAGTGACACCTCATTTTAAAGGTTCTTTTGCGCTGAACACGATGGAAAAGTCAGAATTGCGACATCTTATTCCGTTTTGAGACTGGAGCACTTCTAAGATGAAGAAACGTGGACGTTACTTGAGTTGTTCTTCACGTTTCATCTGCTCTAATCTGATAACGGAATGAGATATCGCAACTTCATCGAGTTCAGCGTTCATAGTTGAGGTGTTACTCGGCAAAAAATGGAGACAAAATATTTCATGATTATAATGCTAATACGATTTTATAATTAACACAAACGACATTGAGGGAACTCCTTTTCTTTCCAGGATGACAATTAACTATTAAGAAGACTATTGAAAGTACCTACCGTCTTTAGTCAGAGAGCATCACACCTGATGCATACCGAATAGCTATAATTACCCTATAAGATTGTCCATATTGAATGAAATGTTCTAAACATCATGTTTTACATAAAACTAGTTATTTCTTCGCTATTATAGCCATGCTGCATGACTGGATTTTTGAACTTTTACTACTTTTTACTAACTGTCACAGATATGAAGTACTAACGTGTATAAGTACAGAGAATTGAACCAAACTCTGAAAGTTGTCTGAAGGTGCGTAACTGATAATTCTCAGTTCAACACATCCAAAATATCAATATTATTTAATATCCAGTTTTCACGTTAATAATCGACTTAGAACCTCAATCGATGGCCCATATTGAAGTGATAACAAGTTTCGTTTTCTCGCTCGACCTCGTTATTTCTTCAATATCTATTTATCAAGGATACTACGTAATACATACTATGTTTTGTACTACGTTAAGACCATGCACGTCTTCACGTTCTCGACTCGTGTAGCAACCAGGGGGCCCGGAAATGTCTGTATTCTATGGCTTACACTAAATGACAGCAGACCAACAAACATCTTAAACCCATCAAGTAAAACGACTCGCGGAGTGGTAAGGTTTTGTGAAGACCCTCCAATCCATCTACAATCGTAATCACCAGTGTAAAAAAAGGAAATCAAAACTTTTGCCAATTTTATTTTATTTGTATAAGAAAGTGAACCGTTTAAATACATACACTATTTTCTTTGCAACTGTGGGTCATTAAGTATTGGAAATAAAATTTGTGTACATCAATTTGCTTCAATTCAAGTAGGTGTGACAAAAAATTGCAGATATTAGACGAGACGTTGCTTATGGTTAATAATCATCGTTACCCATTAATATTACACATTAAAGAAATACAAGAGTTTTGGGTAGTACAAATTCAATCCCTTCGACGACCACCTCCCCCTCTCTTCCTGTGAGTTTTCTTAGGTCCTGTGACGAAACACCAGTCAACGTTGACTACCTGCCCGAGAATTTCCGTACCGTCGATGGCCTCTTTAGCAGCCAGGGCCTGCTTGTAGAGGCTGTACTCAACGAGGGCGTAGCCTTTGAGAAACCCAGTTCGCCGATCGAGGTTCAGGTGGATGTTTTTGATTTCGCCAAACTCCGAGAGCTTGTCGTAGATGTCCTCTTCTTGGGTCTCTTCGTGGAGAGATGTGATGAAGAGGATCCAGCCTTCGATGGACCTTTGGGGACCTGTGCAAAATGACAAAAACAAATAAATAAAAAAGAGGTCACTGCAGGTAGAACATGAGGAGAATTGCCTTGGATGAGGTGGATAAGCGTCACCCATACACATCAAACCAACAAACAAGCATCATTGTTGCGTTGTTGTTGGTTTGCTTGCAAATTCAGTTAGCTTGGTGAGGGATACGCCCCATACGAATTAATTTTTAGGGGCCTAAAAGTAAGGATGGGTATTGATGTTTTTACCGACTCCAACCCTGGATATACCCTAACCCATTCCAGGCTGTCTACGCGGATTTTAAACAGATTACAGACTGAGCGGGTGTCTACTTTTTCGTCACTCTACCACCATAAACGTTGTATCAGTTGAGCCAGTTCTTCTTATCGACAGGTTTCTTTTTCTCGCCTCGTTTAGTAAGCCATGCCTTCCTCTAGAATGAATTTCGTTTCCTGATAGCAACATTACAAGAGTAGGAGAACCACTCAAAATCAGTACCCATGGCCGTTAGTAGAACGCGCTGTTTTCGTATTTTTGACTCCCTCAATACTAATTTGGAAGATGCAGACTACTTACTCTATTTGGTATTAGAAAGATTCTTGCATTCTTGCGTCTGTTAGTCTATAACCAACTACTACAATATCAAGAGCACCTGCAAATTGTGGAGTCCCAAAGGTGCAGTTTGAGGTTTCATCGTACCATATCAAATCTAATTTTTCACATGTCATCAATTTGGGTTATGACCAGATTCAGGTTTCAAACCTACAAGGTGCTTTATGGTTCATCCATCAATGACCGGGTTCCTCGTCATTTGATCTCAACATTTAATCACTATAATATCAAGATTGACAGGGGTTTTGGAGATACCTTATTTATTTTGACAAGAAATAAATAGATTAGTGAAACTCACCAGGTTCTTCAGAGAAGCTCTCGCGGTCTATGGACTCAAACTCGCCCATATCCTCTAGTCCCTTCCTTTCTACGGAGAACCCTCGTCCTTTTCTCTTGTGAGCCTTCTCTTTGAGGAGCGCTACATTGACTGCTCCTTCATCAGGCGAATCACCTGCGTCCATTTCTACATCCTGTTGGCTCTCCAACTCCTCGGCCTCTTCAAGATCCAGAACGTCCGCCATGATTCTTGAAATGAATACGGAAATGTCAAATAGTACCGATTACACCCGGTATTGAAAAAATACATCGACAATTTAGTTTAGTTGTATACCTATAATATTGAGGAATACCTATATCATTGAGGAAAACCGCTCATGATGTACGACAGGAAGAGCATGATGGTATATTTCACATAGTACTTACCATAGTTAAGAGAAAATCAAAGTTTTCAAGTTATGAGAAGTATCCTTTCCAGTGCGGCAAGGTGAGCATACCAGTGGAAGGAACATGTTCCGTTAATCATATAATATAGGTACGATTAACGGAACATGTTCCTTATATAATATAATTATATCATATGATAGATGATTAACGTAACGCGTTCCTTCCACCGTTATGCTCCCCTTGTCGTACATATTATGAACCCACAATTTCCTAGTGGTAGGTAATATTATGTACCCACAATTTCTTAGATCGTAATTTTGAGCCTAACAACGTATTTTGTTCAAGCAGAAAGTTCCATGTTATTGAATCCCATAAATACAGTCAACTTGTTCAATTGTTAACATTTCATTTCCGTGGGTTAAGTAAATTCAAACGTAAAGATGCATAATTCATTGCTAACTTTGCTCGAGCAATAATATAATGAACTTCCCACACATGAACACACACAACCTGCGACACCGAGGTGAGAAATCCCGCTCCGGCTTTTCACATCACCTTTAATTTGAGTATTTATTTGAATCATTTGAGTATTTACCAGCGAATATGAGGATAATATCCTGTATATTATACAAAGAATGCAATAAATTATGTCAAATTACCAAAATGCGATGTGCAACTCGAACCGACAACACCGCTTGCCAACCCTCAAGTTAGATGGTCGAAAAATTGATGTCACTATCTACCGCTGAAGAGTGAGAACTGCAATTCACAGCACAGGTTCTGAAAATCAGCACACAGGTCAAATTTATAAGGAAAAAATTAACTTTAGCGCACACGGACGAAAAGACAAGGAAATGCGAAAACGAAGCTACAAGCAATGTTGTTGCTGTTGGTTGTTCTTTTTCTCCATTTTGGTGGTTTTGTTTACGTGTCGTTGATCCAGTCTCTTCTGTGTGGAACATGGTTGAAGGACATTTTCTACCATGGAGCGAGGCGCTTCGGGCAGGGAAAGAGAAACAACAAAAAAATCATTGGCTCACTTTTAGAAACGTTGCAAATTCTAATAGGTATTCAAGAATTTTGAGTGACCGTTTCGAGAATGAGGGCCATAGGGACAAAGGTTAGCGATATTCATTAGATAGGTACCTATCGAAAATTATCCAGTTCATTTTTATTGTTTATTTTTATTATTATTGTTTGTAGTTTAGAGTTCATAACTGGACTTTTATTTAAAATTTAAAAATAAGTCGCCTAATAGTTCAGTTCATTAGAAGGAAACAACAAATGGAGATGAAGACATCCTAACCAGTGACTTCACGGTTAAAACAGAGAAAAAGAAGTAGAAGAAGATTAACAAAACAAGAACAACAAACTTGGAGTGAGCAAGAGTGTTGAGTTCTGTAATTGTTAGATAAGGTAGGTAAGTGTTTATATTTTGCTGCTAGAAAGAAGTTTCTATTTCGTTTTATCATTTACCTATGTATGTTGAAGGAGGTATAGTGGCAACGTAAACTGCAAGTACATACTTACCTCGACATAAACTTAGTTTATTTATTTGCTGCATTGAGTTTCTCGAATCGTACATTAGTCTCGGTATTAATCCTGGGTTTCAACTCTTAAAAATGAATTTTTCGACCACAAATATTCACCAAAAATACAAATATACAAATATTCTGTATGAAGATGGAAGAAGAAGAAATACGTTTATTTGATATAAATGACAACATAAAATAACAAAAACTAGACTCAATTTGAGTATAAACATTACGGCATGGTGTAACCGTCTGCCGGAGGTTCGGGTTCTACTTTTTGCAATAAATTAAAATGAATTCTTGGTAGATTAAATTATACAAGTAAAATTATATACTTCATGTGCTTAAAGAATAATTACAACTAAGAAGGAAATCAAATATAAACACTGTGTTAAAAATTAAACTGTTCCACAAGGAACTTTCTATATGTATGAAGACGGTTAGATTTTCAATGTGTTCGTTGGTTATCTAATGTTCGTACTGTAGTATGTATGCCTTTACTAAGGGGGTGTACGCACATCCATTCAAGCATAACCCATTAGACAGCGATGAGGACTAGGAACTAGTGATTAAAGTCGGGAAACAATGATATATAACGGTCATATGAGGGGGGAATATATGACATGACCTTTTCTTCCTGTTGAGAAAAGGTCATGTCTGTAACTCTGGTTTGGATGCTCTCGCAAAACAAGCAAGAACTGTCTCGTTCTTCCTTCCCAGCACAAGACTCACTTGAATCAAATAATATAGTAGTTTCATCAGATCAAGGTATGCTGCCCATAAGGAGTGATCATCACAAGCTTGTTATTTGGCAGATACTTGTAAGGGAAGCTTCCAAAAATGGCTCGAGAAAATTGGAACTCGTTTTAATCTCTATCGAGGGTCCTGAATGACGGGTATATAAGTTGCCGACGGTTTCTGGTTTGTGCTTCGCATTAAATTTTGAGAGCCTAAAAACAACGACATTTTCGCACTTTTTTCAGTTTTTCGCGTATATCACGAAAAGTACGCTTCCTACAGAAAATGTTACTCCTCTTGTTTCGGCGCGGAATTTTATGCTCTTTAAAAAGGCAAAGAGTGAAATCTTCTGTAGAATGCGCACTTTTCGAGTTATACGCGAACAACTGAAAAAAGTACGAACATTTCGCGATTTTTTAGGCACTCAAATGTGAAGCACAACCCAGAAACCGTCGCCAACTCATATGCCCGTTATTCAGGACCCTCAAGAGAGATTACGACGATTTCCAGCTCTCGACCAATTTTTGGAACTAGAGCCCTTTTTTGCACTAACTTTCTTGGGCTATGAAAGGCGACAGCTTTTCCCTGAATTGTCTGTAAACGATTTCATGTAAATAAATTCCTAAATAATTTATTTGCGCAGGATGAGCAGTGTACGTCTTGAAGTATTATGGTCTCCTGTGCACAGAGATAAGTTCATAACATGGGGAACTGAAATCTTCCTGTATGAAACCTTCGAGAAATTCGACGAAAAACTAAAATCAGATGGTGAGCTTTTTATTGTCAGAATTTTATTTCTTTATTCTGCGTATAGAATAATATTAAGTTTCTACACACTAGCAGATCTCCGTATTTCTTGGCCTCTGTACTTGACGTAACCACTACAGCCACTGTTATGGTGCTCTAGTGTTTCCAGGGCTTAATACAGCATAGGGGCAATTCTCCCCGTTCATGGATTTCACTGCTCTCCAACTTGTGCTTTGACAGATCATGAATTGCTCCAAGGTAGGCTGCTAATGGTAATGCTATTATGATTAATTAAAGTGATTTAAACCATGATCATATTATGATCATGATTTAAATCACTTTAATTCTATCTCCCTCACTATTGGAGGTGTGAGGGAAGTAGGTTTTGGAGGTTAACATTAAATTGAACCATTGCATGTGAGTCCAAACTCACCTTTTAGGAAATATCGCTGCGCGAGGGAGATAGAAGGTAAAATTACTCATGGAAACACTAACAAGGAACACAAAGCAAGAAGTTCTGTGAAATAAGTTATCCTCGTATTGACGGGAAGAATCTGCTACAGTGAAATATCAAGAATGATTGTGAAATAAAGATTTCCAAAGGGTTGGCGCCAATTTCATAAAATGTGAGGGGGGATAGGTCGCATCTGTAGGACAGGTAGATTATGGATCATAACGGTTTTTTATATACGGCTAATCCCGCAATCTATCCTAAAAACAAATAATTAAGTCCTTCCAGCAGGCATCGGAGAAAATTAGGTTATAAATGAGAGAAAAAAAACTTTTCTGTCATCAAAATCAGCAACTTGAGTTGTGGGACAGATGAGGGAGATAGATGTTGACATTTTAAGTTGAAATTAAATCGAATAACAAGCTGAAGTTATCTATCAACCATTGGATGCAACTGAATTATTGACAATTTCTCGCAGATACATGTCTATGTATTCGGAACATAACCCATACTGTTTGCATCTAACACTTATTCTGCTAAATACCTACTTACATCCAATGTTTTATTTTGTAGACATTGAGCTATCTGAGAATTCGGGAGCCAGGCTTTTGGCTACAAATTCAAACTACCACTATGTCAAGTGCGTCGACATATATCCCGTCAAAGGAAGTGAAATCCTTATGGCTATTGGGCAGGCCAATGGGAAAGCCTCTCTCACCAGTTTTGGCCCATCAAGTTTTGACTGTCTGGGCGTCAACGGCATGGACTTGAGTATGTATTGCATGTTATGTTTTAACGAATAATATATATTTTTTTTGGCTCTGGGTACTTTCTCGGAGACAAGAGAAATAGAGAGGGAGTCCATGGAAGGTAAGAATTGCTGGGGAGACCCAGTTTTCCACTTATGGTGAGAAACACATGTAGATGGGAGAAATGTCGTTAGATGGGGTCTTGTGGTCGTTAAGTACTCAACACCGTGCCGAAAAACTTATCCACTCCAAATATTTGTCACAATTGTCTACCGTAAGGATCACCCTGGGTTATCCAGATAACTTCTCTGATATTTTCTTAATTGTTTCATGGCAAATATTAAATATATAATAGATTCTCATAACACTGTAAGAAAAGTGAAGTACTGGTTTTGAGGCCACACCATAACTTACTAACAGAGTTAATTTTACAGTTCCGAAACATGCGAGGCAGTGTAACGTGGTGTCGTGGTGTCATAGCGATCCCCAATTGATAGCCACAGGGCTAGACCGCTACCGCAGCGACCATTGCATCCTGGTGTGGGACATTAAGTCGAGGTCCGGCCCTACCACAACAGCTGAGCTTGGGCTGAGTGACATGGCGCATTCACTCACTTGGCTCCCAGATCACCACAAAACTCTGGTCGTAGGCATGAACAACAAAATGCTCAAGATGGTTGATTTACGAGGTAACAACAGGCCTAAACCATTACATTCTGCATTTTAATTCTTACCACGATAGAATCATCTGATATTATTACTAAGGTCGTTTCTGTTCTCAGACCCTTCCAAAGCTTCTAACTCGTCTCAGACCAAAGCAGTTTATGGAGTTACTGCTTCCCCATACTCAAACTGCATGCTCGCCAGCTACGTGGAATCGCAGGTGGCTATTTGGGACATTCGAGCTTTCGAAAAGCCGGTTCTTTCTCTCCAGCAATTGAAACCCATCACAAAGATCTTGTGGTGTCCAACCAGGTACGTCAGCGTTTTCAGAGAACAGTTTAGATGAATAACTCATCTCCATTTATTCACCTCAAAAATGGATAGCGCTCCAAGTATTACACCGAATGCGGGATAAACAGCTCTAAGCTAATGTACAGCTAGTGTACTTGTAGAATTTCACCAGTTTCATCTTCACTACTCATCAGAATTTGGCTAGTTGTGCTGATTTCTTGACCGTATGATTGATGAGTTGCAGTGCATTCGGACATTAGCAGAAGTAAAATATGAGTACTCAAACTTGTTGAAACAAGTTGAAAATGCCAGTCCTAGAAAAGTGATGCTTCCTCCCTTATAATTATGCTGCAGATCAATATAGTTGATACAAATGATTTTTATACCAACCTAATATTCAGATCATGGGATCCAATTTCTTGAAACGACGAAATCGTATCAAAATCCTCGTTACATTCAAGGCCTTACTCAGTCCATTTCAAATGTTGATCAAGGTTTAAGTACTTTGTATACTTGTTGCATTTCTACCTCAGTATTGATGTGCTAAATTACTATTTTCATAATGGATCCTTAATCAAGAATCTATTGATTAAGGAGTTTTATTAATTGAAATGCATTATGTATACAGTCAGGTCAGTTTTTGGGCCGTGTAAGTACTTGGCCGCGTAGTAGGCTTGATCAGCCATTGAATAGCGTTATTCAGCCATTAAATAGCGTTATGTATTTTGTTTGGGAGTCATCGGTCCAAAATTTAAGTTCTTCGCACTAACCTTTGGAATTGAACAAGTAGACAATTATTTCACACAGAGGATAGGGTTTGGACTGGGTGAAAACCTAAACACAATTTTCCTCCATGTTATCGTGTTTCCAAAGTGGCTCATAACGTTCTCATTCGTGCTAATTTCTAGGGCAGTGTCATTTGGATTATTTTTATTTCAGAAATAATCTGTTGGGCTCGCTCCAACGTGACAGCAAGTCCATCTACCTCCACTACATCCAACAAATGGAAGAGCTTGATCACTCAGTTGTCGAACGAAGCATTAAACCAGGAGTCTCGGGCCAAATCACATCATTCTCTTGGCACCCCAATGACGAGAATCGGCTTCTGGGTATCACCCTTTCCGGTGAGTTGAATTGGAATGAGGTATTCAATCAAGGGGAGGGATTTTGTGTGATAAAAGCTGGAGTTGATATAGAAGGATAGGAATTGGGTACTGTTGTTTCCATGGTGTTTCCTGAGGCTCCTTGTGCCTCTCTGTCAGCCCAGTGACACATGTGAGGTTCGATGGGTCTGAGTAGGGAGTGTTGCAGCTTTTTTCTCGCCCAACCCATTACTTGGCCCATTCCACCCGATCCCATTTATTGGTGAGACTTACTCATAGGTGCCTCATGAAAGTGTCAAATTCTGTCTGTATGGCACCATTGCAAGACATTACTGTAGGCACGAACCCCAAAGAGCTTCCTCAGTCGAGTCATATTTTCTATATGTCGATTTCCTGCAGTTCAGTTACTCATCAGGAAGTCTCTGCTGAATGCTGGGGTGATGACGTCAACTCCCGACCTCTTCTATGCTTGGCGTGCTATACTGTACTAACTCTTTTGGATTTCTCCACTACTTGCCCATTTTTCCTCAGGTTCATTGACCGACACATACGTCTCAGAGAGAATCACACTGAACTGGGCTCAGAGTGCCAATATTGTATGGACTCATGGACAGCGCACTCTTCAATCCGTTTCGTACACTGATTCGATCTATGACCTACTCGGGGACATATCCTGGGTTATGAAAAAGCGGGCATCAAAAGGTTATGGCCTTCAGGTAAAATCAATTTTCGTAAAGATCTCATTTTGATTTAATTAAAACTTGAATAGCTGGCAATCATAAACTACATTTATCTGCTCATATTCTTCAGCGCCATGGCGAGAGTAGCTACGCTATGTTAAATTATGAATCATATTTTTTTCAGGTCGAATTAGAATCCAATGCAGATCTGGTTGATGATGAAGATTTGAAATTGATCTGGAACTGGTTGGGTGCAACCAAACGACTCACAGAAGAAGGAGCTATAAGTTCCACAACCAAACACCCTGGCATTCGGTAGGTACTCACTACTGAAATCATTCATGAATTTTATATCACTTCGTCTGAGTATGATTGTTGCTGATGACAAAGAACATAGTATTACTTAATATCTAATGCAAACTACGAATCACCTGCAATTATAAAACTACACTAAACACATAAATGTTTATAATTCTTATATTGAAGGAGCATTCTGGGAATGGACAAAACAAACTCACTAGCCATGAAATCGGAACTGGCATTCGTTCCATATACTGGTATCAGTTGCAACGCTAGTGCCAAGGTTTATAGGTAAGTTGGCTATTGTTTGTTCATACATTTTCTGTGGTTCTATTGGACCAATTTGTTAGTTTATTTTTAGGCCACACAATTTTTGCCGCGTTTCTGTTCGTGCGACAAAGCAATGAAACGCACAAGAAACTTCAAACTGACGAGGTTTTAAAAATATTTCGCTTGCGTTTAGATACCGTTTATGAGAAGATTTATTTAAAACTTCTATTTCTTCTACTTTCAACTACGATGAAGGGGAAGATTAATTTGAAACTTGGGCAAATCCAGCATAGTGCAACTAATAATTACAATTAGTACAGTCGTTTTTTTGCCAAATGGCTGCAATGGAGATTCACCAATGGAGATTTTTCGTTTTTCCAGGAGTGAAATCAGGGATATGGCCCTCAAGCTCTGCAACTGGAGTTTTATCCACTACCCTGCGCAGCTCATGAAAACTGTGGAAGCACTTGAAAGTGCAGGTAAGTCCTCCCAATGTCTCAATTTGTCGTCTATGGGTGACCTCCCATCATAGATCTGACGCTATAGTCTATTTCAAACAGCATTAGTGTTGAGGGGCTAGTACTGGAGAAAGGGGCTCGGCCAATGACTGGGCGTTGTTTACCGCGGCGATGCCACATCTTGCTATGGTAGCTTAAGGTAGGTTCCACTCCCGGCCACAGTATGGCAACAGTGTCTGCCCCACCACCTTCATGGCGTGCTCGCGCCAATACTAAAGCAGTTTGAAATAGCCTGTCCTATATGAACTCGAAACTCCAGTTATTATCAGAGAAGAAATTCGATTTGAATAAATAATTCAATTATTGCTCCTGCCATCAAGTTGGACATCGTTATCACTTTGCTCGTGTCTGAATTTCAATTCGAATCCGTTTATAATTAAAGTCCGATTTAATAAGCTGCTTTTGATTATGCAAGAAGAAGTTGGCTCATGATAGACAGACAGCAGTAAAAATCATCCTGGTGGCACTTCGAACCTAAAGCTGTCTAACGATTTGCACCCCTATATCAAACACTATAAACCTGATAACACGGATGAGTAGGAACTCCAGACCAGTGAACTCAGCAATGTACATTCCCCATCATTCCGAGATCGCTTATTAGCGGACGAGAAACTATACTTTGTGATCATAGAATACCTAGACCTCCAGCCTGGGAGACATTATTTGGAGCTACTGTAGATCACGAATTCGCTCAATTTTGAATGTCTCTCGCTGAGTCCTTTGACTTTATAAAGAAAATTTTTAATTTCCGTTGGGGTTATTGATTCCAGTTATGATTTAACCTTTATTTAAACCTTTGCATTTATGTAAACCGTCATTTAAACCTTTTTTGAATAATAAAAAAATCGAAGGTCTTGATGGTTGAATTCAGTAATTATTTTTGTATACAATTGATAATAATAATTATTATTGATATTGATTAATGACCATTTATGAGCACATGTAAATATAGACATTTCAATTTCACAGGGGAAATTACAAAAGCTGCTGCTGTTGCTGTCTTCGGACTTCAGTTGAAGGCAGCCATTGACCTTCTCTCTGTCACAGAGTATAACACCATCTCTATGGCGCTTTCAGGTACGGTGGTTTAATATATTAATTTGAATGATTTTCGTTGCCTTGTTTCAATCACAAAGGTAATAATAACAAAAGTGGGTGGAGGGTAGAAGAGTTGGGAATGTGCATGGCGTTGAGCAAACTCCTTCCTTTCTCGATACTCATGTGCATTGTTGCGACAGAAAAGTGGTCTAAATTCATTTTCAGAGTCTTTCATATCATGAAAGGAATTCCTGATTCTGTGGATGGGTATTTGTTGATTGATATCTACAAAGTAGATTAGATTGGCTTTTTGATATGCCACTCAAATGCCACATGCCCTGTCGTGTGACACATGATCCCCCCCCCCACCCTACCTGAAGTGTCGATCTCTTACTGCTGGTCTATGAATGAATTTGACTTTGTTAACCAGATTCGTGTCATATTTCCAGGATACAATAGTGATAAAGAAAGCGTATGGAGACAATCTTGCACTGCCTCCAGACTCAAGTTACAGGATCCATACTTGAGGGCAATTTTCGCATTTCTAACTGCTGATTCCGACAACTACAATTTAGTTCTGGTGAGTCTTGGAATGAATGTATAATGTTTTTCGAGTAATCTTACAGCAGCATAGTATTAGTGTGCTGTAAAAGCTCCCTAGGAGGGGTTGTCATGATTCTTCGTGTTGAGCCCATTTAGCTCTTACAAGCAATGACCCAAGTCAAGTTCGTCATTTTTTTTCTATAAAGTACATTGCACGTCAATTTTCACATAAATATCAATTATAAATTGGGAGTTTGGAAAAAAGGCTTAGGGTGGCGTAGAGGTAGTTTACTGGTGTGAAAGTAACTCATCCTGTAGCGTGTGGAAACACGAGGTAGACTTGTGTGGAAAGCATTCCCTTCCTTATGTTACACCATTACCACCTTCTTCCACACTCAACGCCCTTTTCACAAATACTTGAACTAAAATATTCCAATTGTCATCTTATTGTTGACTCGCTGAGATACACGATTGCGACAGGCTTTAACCTTCCAGCTTGAGTTCGCCCCCTAGTGTAGTATTGAATCAAGGATATTAACTGGGAGTTGATGGGGATTGTTGGTTGCGTTCTTGGTCCTTCCCTGAAAATATCTACGTATATAATATAATATATATGGAATTAGACCATTATAATATGATATTATCATATTATAATGGTCTAATTCCATGAAACTGAAAGTTTTGTGATTTTGATCTATCTACCTGCATATAGATTTTATTGGTACAGATGGTCATGTGAATTTTTCTTTGGTGCAGGAAGAAGAAGATATGGCTGTTACTGATCGAATAGCATTCGCATTGTCTTTCCTCTCGGACTCCAAAATGATGGAGTACTTGATTCAGCTAACAGATAAACTAACAGCCGAAGGGAATTTAGCTGGTCTGATACTAACAGGTTGAATTCAAAAGAGATTAATGATGAATTACTAGATTTAATTTAATTATCTTAACCATAATATTATGGTCTTTCAAAATTGAAATATGAACTTTCTTCCTACACTTTTCTGAACAATTTGGTCCATTTTTGAACGGAATGAGATGTCGCAATTCCAAAATGAAAACAGCGATTAATTAATGATATAATGATAATATTAATGATAGTAAATCAAATAACGATGAAATGCAAATGGATATGTACGAGTCTGGGAGATTGGAGGGTCGGAAAGTAAAAACTTCCATAGTTCAATAATTGAACTAAGAAGTTCAATAATTATTATTCTTTTTAATATCATTCCTTCCCTAAAACGATAAACATTTTTCATGAAAGACCCACTGAGTCGAATGGTGGCACTCAGATCTTCCAGACTCATTTTATCGTTATTCTATTGATTATCATCAACTCAAAAATCGCCAAAACTTGTTAATTTGTCCAAAGTGATCCCATAAAAAACAACCACCGGTCGGCCAACCCCCCAGATTGTAGGTTACCTCGACAATTTGCTCATTAGGTTAGTTACGCTACATGACTGAATCTTTATCTTTGGTTGAATATTTTCAACTTGCCCCAATCACGGAATTACTCTGCTATTTCAGGGATGTGTTCGGCGTCTCTTCCTCTACTCCAGCAATATTTAGACAACACTGGAGATGTACAGAGCGTCAGTGCCATAGCAATGAGAGCCTTTCCTACAGGCCTTCTCGAATGCAACCGCTCCCAATACTGGATCAGCTCGTGAGTGGAGTCTTAATTTCGATGAGTTTCCTTTGATTTATCTAATAATGTTTCGACACGACCGGTAAAACTGTTTAAATTATATACAGGTATCGGGAGCTGGTGGATATGTGGAAGATGTGGAATCACCGAGCTCAATTCGACATCCTGCATAACGCTCGCACATCCACGAAACCCGAGCAACAGATTTACGTGATGTGCAATTTCTGTGGCAAAACGTTGTCCACTAACCAATTCTCACGGAATAAGGGCCCCTTCCAAAGAGCTAAAGTATGTCATTTGATACCTGTATGTTCTGGCATAGTTTTCCAGTCCGCCCAATTCAAATACAGTTTATATAAAGCGAACCTATAATGAATAATTCTGACAAATCAGCGTACTCCGCTGGCACCCACAAACTCAGGCAGGGTTGGATCCAGAAATCAATTCTGGAGGGGTGAGGGGCTAGCACATGACCTACGTGAACAGCAATGTTAATTTTAAATAGGTAGGGTTTGGATGGTTCAGGGAATTTAAAGATGGTTAGATACGTTAGTGATTTTTAGGATGGTTAGTTACGGTTAACCCTCTGCCCGTAACATCCCTGACAAACTCGCCACCACCGCATAGGCCATCTTGGACATGCGTAACGTGATTATGATTAGTATTGATGGACGGGACAGGAAGAAGGGGAACCTGCAGTGCGAAGCCATTGTTCAAAGCGCCATGTCAATACCCATTGCCAGATCCGATTATTGCCTTGCGCCTCTACACAAATGGGTTTATTTTTGAAAGAGAATCTTTTGTTGAAACCTCTTACAGATTTTGTTCTCCTCAAATAACTGTGTATACAGGGTAAATGATTTGCTGAGATTGTGAAATTCCTTCAAAATACTACTGATAAACTTACTACCGAGTTGATAATACGAGCTGATAATAATTGCTCATAGTATACCAGGTTTATTAGGTATTTTTGCTAGTATAATCCCCCTCCCCTTCGTGGGGGTCTCTCTCTCTTACGGCATATACCCCCTCAGCAGGCCCACTTCTGGGTTAAAGGCATACTATGGCAGTAGTGGCACCCCATTCAGCTACCAACAGTCAAAATTATCAATCTCAAATGTTTACGGTTTTTAGGTATCATGCTGCCCTCACTGTAGAAAACCACAACCAAGATGCGCCATCTGCCTTGTAAATATGGGGACACCTTCTCAGTCCGACGCAGTAAATCCTAACTCAGGAACTAAGGTAAGTTGTAATTACTTTTCATCTGTTGAATTGGCCATGTTTATGAAAATATGACACACACTTCAATCACTTCGCCTCGTACAGATGTTTGATTAGGCAAAGAAAAAGAGGTGGAAGCAATTGGAAGCATGATTCTGGCCCTGGGTTTTCATAATCTGATATTGTACTTGTTTTAAAACTGTTTGGATGATCCGTTTATACTCATACATAAGGATCTAAATCAAGGTGTAGCTGAAAAACTAAATCTGGCGGTTTAGTATGGATCCAGGGGACTCAGTAAGCGAAATGTTCAATACGCAAAAATTGTCAAAACGAGGATGTGTGTAATTTGCAAGTACCTAATTGTTTCTGAATTTAGAACAAAATGTTTGGCAAGGGGTTTTTTATCAATTGATATGTTGGAATGGTCCACGCACAAAATATTGTTCTACAGATTTTGTAAGGGATGCGAGATTTATCGGAATTCCCTTGTTAGTGAATTCAATGATTGGTACCTCGCATGTGCGAGCGTTGGAATATCTCGATCTGAACTTCTTTTGTATCTCAAGTTTATGGATAGATAACATAATGTTGTGTTGATGAGTTAGCAAGCCGGTATTGCTTGTACTTTTATTAATTCGTACATAGATATAGTATTTTCCCATCGAATAAAACTTAGGTAGGAATTGGCTGTAAGTGATACCGTCTGACATTAGCGTTACACCGCATTAACTTCTGTATGGGTGTCTTCTCTGTGCCACGTTTATATGGGGGTAAACAGCGTTTACTCTCATTACACTAACTTAATCGATTTCAACAGGTTTCATCTTCTTGACCGTCGTTGTCCCTAGACCGGCCTAATTTGTTTGTTAACATTAGTATTATGTACTAATTTATTTTTATTTAATTAGCTACTTACTTGCATAATTGGCTAACATGAAAATATGCCAAACTTGAGTAAATTCCTTATAGTTTCATTCTGTTTCTTCGTTCACTTTGTGTAAGGTGTACATTTCATTATCATAAAACATGTTGTCCTTTTCTTCCACGAGTAATTATTAAAGGTATGAAATAACTTGCCACCAGGTGAATCCATTCAGCAACTGGTACACGTGGTGTCAGTCGTGCAGACACGGTGGTCATTCTGAACACATCACTCAATGGTTCCAGTAAGTTCAATGAACAATTCAAGTAATCATGCCTTTTTAGTTCAGTGGCTGGCCAGGCGGGTGGACCTTAGTGATCATTTGGTAGAACGTTGGCATTACGAAATGAATATGCCACCTCATTTTTGGCGTTTCAGAAATGCCTGAATTTGGTCCTTTTGGCGAATGTTCGAAGAAAATGAAGCTATTGTTTTGTTCTCGGTCCAAAAATGTTAAAACTCGAATTTCCGAAAACGTTTTATACCAAAATCTGTTTCAGGCCATGCTCGTGGAAAATCTCGAAAGGCCAAGTTCGTGGATAGGCAGAATCAGCCCACTCTGAGGGGGGTTTAGAGGGATTTTAAGGGGGGGGGGGGACTACCCATAAATTTCGTGACTTTGGATTATCTTAAATTACGGGCGCCAGCCATGCATGTAAGGGTTAACGTTATCCTCAACAACCTCTTATGTTTTGTAGTAAATTCATGTTGGTTTGATTTCCATAGTTATTTCCTACGTTGTATTATAATATAGCTCTCCCACCAGAATGTTGCATGCTAGGTGGGCACTTATCAGCTTTTCCATACTCTAAATTATTCTTTGACAAAACTAGGCACTACATTGTGACTTCTCAAAACTTGTATTTGATTTATCCGAAAGAATTGCCCGTTGGGTGTTTGGGCCTCAATGGAAACGAGTAAGCAATAGGTAATTCATGAGCCACGACATCGACATACCTTGATATTCTAGTTGTCAAGTTACTGAACAGATACTGGAAGTAACCTACGTTTACAATTTTCTAGGGGTCACCAGGAATGTCCAGTCACGGGTTGTACATGCCGGTGTTTGTCGCTCGACGCTGCGAGTAGTGGGGCCTCCATTTGACCGAACAGCAAAGCTGTTGATGAGGCTTAAATTCCCACACGCCTTGTATTACACACGCCTTGTATTGTACTGCATGGGCGTTCTACGAATCGATACGAATAAGGTATAAAAGTATTATCATACTTCGTAATGTCATAGTATTTTAATGATGAGGCAGAGATCACTTCAATATTACGCCGAGGATCTCCATACCTGTACTTTTATTTCTCAAAATTCGAATAATTTATGGATTGGAGGCACAACAAATAATCTGGTTGAATTTACTATCAGACCACATTTATGAAATTTATGAGTATAAAATATCTACACGGATGCCTGTGTATTCTGACGCAGAATTGTTGTATTCGGTAGGACCTGTGCACTAATGTTTCCTATTTCCACAGGAGACTGTAGATGGTTATATGAACGGAAACCGGTTTTCTCGTATTAAATCCACTACAAGCGGAAGATGTTCTCATCTATTTCACCTGAGTCGACACCGAAATCACGGAGAAAAAGTAAATTTAAACAGTTTAATTATTGAGATTTATTTTATACGTATAATTATTTGTTTTATTGGCACTTCGACTTTGATGCCGTGGAAATCATCGTGGAAATCCGTAACCACGTGGAAAATGTTAATGCTGAATTTACATTGGGAATAAATCCAATCGGAATTTAGTGAATATCACATGAATACCTGTGAAAGTTACATTTCTGGCGTCCCACACTCATATTTTATTTATTTCTGTTATTTAAGTAAATGATACATACATTAGGAATCTAGAAATTAGCATGTAATCGGAAATGTCTGATGGAAATGCCTACCCCCATCCTCTAGAGTTACCTAGGAATATAAACGTTGTATCTTGTCCCGTAAGGTACGAAATCTCTACTTAAATTTAAGATCAGTGATGATGAATGAGACTGAAGTTCTTTTTATTAATAACAGCTATGAATCGACAATATTGTAACCAAAGTAATTCGGACATTTTATGGTGCTACTTTTCAAAGCAGTTTTCGTTGGACCTATCATTATGTTTTGCTGTGATATTTGTCTCAATAAACTATTTTTCCTGATGAGTATAGTGTAAACCTAATCAAGTCACTAATTATCTGCTTTGGGGGTTTGTACACTCACAAGCATATTGTATACAGTCCAATGATCTGGGATGAAGAATAGATGCAGTATTTGTGGGGTTAGATAAAGATCACAAATAATAAAATATATGAAAATAATTAAATGCAGTAAATACACAACTGCACATATAGACGAAAAATACAATACAAAGGTATCATCCATTAAAATAGTATTACACCATTTTTTTTACAGAGGATTTATGGCGTGGTCGACCAGAATCCAACGGATCTTGTTGAGTAAACATCCTTAATGATATTTGTACATGAAATAAATGACGACTTGAATGGTTTTTAGCTATTTTTCGTTGGTGTTTTGATGTAAACAGATTTCATCTCCGAGAAAGCTTGAATACCGTATGAAGCTCCTTCTCTTCCGATTCCCGACATTTTGTAGCCTCCGAACGGTGCTTGGGGTGTGATCATGAAGTAGCAGTTGACCCTGAAATAGGATTTAGTCGAGTCAAAAGCATAATTTATGAGTGAAGGTTATTTTATTCTTATAGTGCTGGTATGAAGGGTTTTAGGTATTTAGGTGATTGTAGAAAATAATACAATTAGGTTTGTGCATACCATACAGAACCGGCTCGTATGGCCTGAACCAGCGTGTGGATGTCGTCAACATCATTGCCAAAAACGGAGGAAGCGAGGCCGAATTCGGTGTCGTTAGCTCTCTCTATCACTTCCTCTATCGTCTTATAAGAGAAAACTTGCATCACAGGTCCGAAAATCTGCAATATAAATATTTTCAAAACGATCTTTCACAATATACACAACTGTTCGTCGGTAGCCCAGCTAGCACAATTTGTTGTGTTTGAGTCTTCTCTTTTTATAAGCATTTTACCGATATTCCCTATTCCATACGTCGCAGATCACTAATAGGGGGTTTTCCGTTTCTTTTATTTTTAACTCAATAAAATCAGTCTGCAGTAAAGCAAGGAACTCACTGTTACTTCGAATTTAAGTTTGGGAATAATGGGCTTTAGAGTCGTTTTAGGTTTTTAACCCAGGTTATTGTTGCTTGACATGTCGCCAACATAATATATAATGTAATATATAACCAAAAATATTATTTGTATAATGAAAAAAAAATATATAATTTTCCCCGCTAAGATAAGATTTTGGTCATAACTTGGTCGGTATGGTGTCCCATGAGGTCTCCCAAAATGCCTCCTTGTGCTCGTTTACTACAGTAACTCCCAAATGTAAAATATTTAGATTTCTTGTTTACTTACTTCCTCCTTTGCGATTGTCATGTTATCGGTGACGTTAGTGAACATTGTTGGTTGGACGAAATATCCTGGTCGATCAATCCTGTTTCCGCCCACCTCGCATGTAGCGCCTTCTTTCTTCCCTTGTTCTATGTACCTCATCACTATTTCCGCTTGTTCTTTAGTTGCCTGCCAAGAATCGGACGTAGTTGTGTGAAATTTCAATCGTGTACAAATTGGTCATATATCATGTTGGGTTTTTGATGGGCGAAGTTCTTGTATATTCACCTACTGATTCCATGGTAGGCTCCAGGACCTTAACTAAGTCTGTATTGGTTTTAATTGTTGATGGAACAAGATCGGCGGTTTCACGATCGAAAAAGAACAATTGTATCGTAAGGAGCAATTACCATTTTCGTAGTTCTCACCTGTGGCCCGTGTTCTACATCCAAGTCGAATGGGTCGCCTGTTTTCCTTTTGGATATTCTCAGTTTCATTTTGTCGACAAATTCATCGTACATAGATTCATGTACAAATGTTCTCGAGCCTGCGCAGCAACATTGGCCCTAGAAATGGTACGAATCAGATGATGGGAACTCATTGAAAAAAAGTTACTCAAAGGGCTCTTGGATGCGAAAGTACCAGAGGCTAAAAGATTCGACTCAAATACGAGTACTTATGACGCACAATCTTCTGGGGTAAAGTGTCAAATAAGGAGTGTGATTCGTTCTTGTGGCACTTAGCCCATGTTTTACTGAGTAAAATATATGGTATTAAATGTTAGTTATTAAATTTTTAATAATATTTAGCTTTACCATGTTGTGGAAGGACGCGAAGTGAGCGTGTTCAACAGCTTTGTCCACATCAGCATCCTTCAGAATAATGTTGGGAGACTTCCCACCCAGCTCGAGAACTAGTCTTTTCATATTTTGCGCTCCTTTTCTGTAGATATCCTTTCCTACCTTAACAAAGTATACGCGATGGGGCGTATTAGTAATAATTTTTTCAACTCCTCTAGGTATATTTCAGTAACCGATAGTGAACTATGGTGTAAGTTACCGGGGTGGAACCGGTGAATGATATACAGTCTACGTCAGGGTGATCGACGATTGCAGAACCCATCTTCCCTGGACCTGTCACGATGTTGACTACTCCTGGAGGGAATCCTGCTTCTTTGACTAACTCACCGACGTGAAGAGTTGCCAAGCTGCTGTATTGGGAAGGCTTGATAACAGTTGTGCAACCTGCCAAGTACAAGACGGAAGGCAAATAAAATAATAGAAAAAAAGAGAACAAAGTTGACCAGTGCAGCCCCACACCTGCGCTCCTCCTACTGAACTGCTTTGGACTTGATTTCTATTCTCTGATACTCACAGTGCTCCGCCATAATGATAACCACAGGCATCGTCTAAATGCCTGAAACCGAAGCATGTTCCCAGTCTTTCAATGCTGGTTTGAGCTCTGCTCGCAACCAGCCTTACCTGCAGCTAGCGACGGTGCCAATTTCCAGGCAAGTATGAGAGTGGCGAAATTCCAAGCACAGATACTCCCTACCACTCCGACAGCTTCATGTCTGGAGTACGCTATGAAGTTGCCGTCCACGGATGCTGTTGTGCCGTTATTCTTGTCAGCATAACCAGCGTAGTACCTTCAAAAATAACGAAACCGGTTACGTTTCATTCTAGTAACATAAAATCCTCCATTTTATACGAGGTATCAAAAATAATAGGTCGATTATGAGTGTTCAGATAAAGTCATTTATAAAACTGTCCCCAGAATCTATTGATTAGGACAGAGTTTTTGCTTTTAGCAATGTTTGTACGTTTGAGCTCTCCAGTCTATTACCATAGGTACTATAGGACTATAGGGTCTTGGAATTTATAAGGAAAGAAATCAGTTTTTTGTGTCTCCTGTAAAATTAGAAAAAATGGGTTGGATCATATTGTCACTTCACCCTCGATTTGTACATTAGGTAATAGAATTTGTGGGGTTCAATTTTTGGGTTGCTCTGAATCTTTCAAGACAGAAAGCTTCCAACCACCACTAGTTCATTGGTTGTTTGCGGGATTCGTTGTTGTTCTTAATAGAAATCAATTAGGTCGGTACCTACCTGATGTTGCGTATAGCCCAAGCGATGTCACCTTTGAGTGTAGCTAAGTATACTTTGCCACTTTCGAGAGTTTCCAAACTCTGGAAAAATGTAACAGAATATGAATAAGATTTTTGGAGAAGTGTGAACTAGAACTACAATAGTTTGTCAATAATATCAACTCTCTTATTGTGTATTATTACTGCTGACTTACTGCTAGTAGCGATGCGTCCCGCGTCATTAGATCTGCCAGTCTATTGAGCAGGAATCCCCTGTGAGATGCGTCCATCGTCCTCCATGTGGAGTTTAATCGAAAGGCGTCCTTTGCGGCAGCCACAGCTGCGTCCACATCCCCCTGTGTGTTACAGGATTACATACATTTCAAGAATATTGATTCGTTTGAAAATCACCATAATTTTATTATTGATTGATTTATTGGTTACAGTTGGCAAAAACACCAATGTGGGAAAGCCACAAGGATTGCGTCTACAGATGTACTTAGAAACCCTAATGTGCTCCAGTCTAATACGATATTGTCTGCGTGCGGGACGTGGGTTAGTTTATAATTCAAAACGACCAAGTTGAATCTACTCACCCTGTCACCAAGCGCTAGTTCTGTTACGACCTGCTCATTTGTTGGATTCCTGACGGTGAAGGTTTTTCCAGAGGAGGCGTCCACCCACTCATTGTTGATGAACAACTGAGGACAGGAAGAGAAAGAATTGCCATTAAAAATCTAGGAGCTCTCCCAGTAAACGTTTATCACTTTGGGAAAGATCAATTTCATCTGCCACCTCAAAACCACCAATATTAAAATATGCATGAATTTTGCCTTCATGTTTGCAATTCATAATATGTTATGAGTTGCAAACATGAATGCAAAATTCATGCATATTTTAATATTGGTGGTTTTGAGATGGCAGATGAAGTTTATCTTTCTCAAAGTGATAAACGTTAATGATCACAGCACTTAACTTCAATAGGATATCAAATGTACCAACAAAAAACAGTATCGCAAGTAAATTTCGTCCAAGTCCTTGCAGCCATTATGGGGAAAAGCCAAAAATGTGCTAAAACTACTCTTTTTCTTACACTTCCAACCGTTCAGTAGCGTAGCGAGGGGGAATTGTCCCCCCTCCCCCTTCCCTCACGAAGTATTTAGACGTATTAAAATTTTAGTTGAAATTGAGGACTACTTTTTCCCAAATGTTTGGGAGAGCCAATTTTTCGTTGGGAATTGCCTGTATCTCGTAGTTGAGCAAATTCGAAAGAAAAAATTAAAAATAACAATAAATACATTGTCCACTGTAGAATAGATGCAATTAATCAATTTAATCAATCAATTTTTAATTAATCAATTTTTGTTTAAAATTTTGAAAAAAGGTGGTAATATGGCATTGAACATACAAAGGTCCAGCTGAGCAGGGGAAAAACGAGATACTGCGTGGGTCTGAACCAAGGTATCTTACTTCCTATTGCTGAAATAAAACATGATTTAAAACTCTAAACGATTTATTACCACAATAGGTTCTAAAATGTTGAAACCGTGAAACAAATTATTAAAAATTTGTAAAGTACTTATTTGACATTTGTTTTAAATCACTGCATTTGCCTCAGATTGGCTTGAGCTGATGGACTACAGAAACTCTTCAAGTATTAGACGTCGTCGGATTTTGGTTTTGTCAGTGGGAGGCTTTAGCAAGCTTGCAGCTGTATGTGGTTCTGTGGTATATTAGCCGGGGATGATTTTTGTCTATTTTCACGTCGCTCATTGACCTGGTCTTCAACGTTAATGGAGTTTGTTTCCATAGATCGGATTTAAAAAATTCGCACCTGTCTTTAACAAGGTAGTTGTCTACTTTTTCAATGATAGAGGGCTTTGGCTTACACCAGGCAATTTTGAAAAACCTGGTTCAATCGTTTGGAGTTTCAGCTTCAGCCTTTTAGTTTAAAAAAAAAAAAAAAAAAAAAAAAAAAAACCTTTTAATTACAATCGGGATGAAGGGAGTGCTTAGTAGGCCTTGAGGCGAAGAAGTACCTCGTTTTTCCCCTGTTCTGACTTGACCTTCGTGTGCGACATCCAAAAATCTGCCAGCTCTATCTAACTCATTTTTTGGGGAAAATCGAGTTACCTACCTCGTTTTTCCCCTGTAAAATAATTTTTTTTTTCGATTATGAAAGGAATTAAAAGTAGTCTAAAACCCTCCATTTAGTACCTACTCTGTATTGAACCCCCAGGGGGCTTTCGGGTTGGGTAAATCCTGCTAAAAATCGTCAAATTTTCACTCTCCCCATGGGACTTGTAAATTACATACCTATCACGGAGCGCTATGGAATGTAAGTTGTGTATTGGG
Source organism: Stenodema calcarata (assembly GCA_963920205.1). NCBI lineage: Eukaryota > Metazoa > Arthropoda > Insecta > Hemiptera > Miridae > Stenodema > Stenodema calcarata. The sequence continues at coordinate 8,645,837 of OY986053.1, read as the reverse complement.
GTAAATGAACTGAACTGCAACATGAGAATGGTTTGTCCAAATCCTTAAAGAGCGGGGAACACAAATATTTTGGACAGCTCAAGAGCGCCGTTTTAAGGAAAGACATTGCAGTAACCACTTACGTCCGTCAAGTTTCTAAACGATAAATCTCCATACGACTCTTTCGGTTCTTTATCTAAACGATTCGTACAAGCTACAAATCGTTAGATAAAAGGCGGCCTTCAAAACACGTACCTCTACTGGCGATACTGAGGTATCCTGGGCTAGTGGCGATAAGTCTCAAACTTTCTAAAAAGCTCTTCCCATTTTCGGGGGGTTCTCCGATCTCTACAGAGAACCACAGTCAGACCACAGATATTTGAACGGCTGTGTAACTAACGCACTACTCAATATAACGGAGAACCAAGTACTTTAGTCTTAACACAGCTAAAGTCCAATTTTCACGGAATTGGACCATTAAGAACGATTGGACGAAAGTAATTGCAAAATTTCCTCAATTACTTAGGTACCTACTTGAAAAACAACGGTTCATTATCTTCTTTGTACAGATCACCCTTCTGTCTAGATCACTAGGTCTAAATGTCTAGATCCTAAATGTTAGATTAATTATTATTATCAATTATCACTAATTATTAACAATTTTACCAAGTACCTAGTGAAAATTATAATAATTTATTGTTAGGTATTAATAATTCGTATTTACTATTAATAATAATTATTATTAATTATGATTAATTAATACGATATAATTCTGGGGTTTTTAATACTACGTCGGTAATAATTTTTCTATAAAAGAAGTACCTACCAACAAACATTCGAAATTACCTTCATTTCCGTAGCACGAAACGCACCTCAGAACAACAAACTCGACATCACTTAAGCCATATGATGTTCCAAAGAGCTTGTTAGTATGAAAATGGACCTGTATTTCAACAGTTTGATTCACGATCGTGTTGTGAGGCACAATCTTTGAGCCGTCATTGTAAACGAACGGCTGGTCGTACAAAGCTGCGGATGGTCTTAAAAAATTCTACGGAACAAACTCTATCTAAATACGAAATAAAAAACATACCGTTCTATATGAATTTTTCGAGATATGAGATTTTCAAAATTTGTTCCCTTGATTCACCCTTTCCCTCAGATCACGTCAGAACACAAGCGACCGGCGGGCCATTACGTCAGAGCCTATGACGCACGAGCGTATGACGTAAGACGGCTGGCAGGAGGCCAAAAAGTACGTCAGAGCCTATGACGCACGAGCGTATGACGTAAGACGGCTGGCAGGAGGCCAACAAGTACGTCAGAGCCTATGAAGCACGAGCGTATGACGTAAGACGGCTGGCAGGAGGCCAACAAGTACGTCAGAGCCTATGACGCACGAGCGTATGACGTAAGACGGCTGGCAGGAGGCCAACAAGTACGTCAGAGCCTATGACGCACGAGCGTATGACGTAAGACGGCTGGCAGGAGGCTAACTAGTGCGTCAGAGCCTATGGCGTATGACGTAATACGGCTGGCTGGTGGCCAACAAGTACGTCAGAGCCTATGACGCACGAGCGTATGACGTAAGACGGCTGGCAGGAGACCAACAAGTACGTCAGAGCCTATGACGCATGAGCGTATGACGTAAGACGGCTGGCAGGAGACCAACTAGTGCGTCATACGACGAGACCACAATGGGGGTTGGTCGAAACCCATAAAAAAAATTTCGTAATTTCTGGGCAAAGTGCCGCGGACGGCGGACGGACGGATTTTTTTTTTAGTCGATTTTCTGAATAGACGTGCCTTGAAACGTAAACCAACAAATTTTGAGGGGGGGTTAAAAAAGTTTTTTCTTTGGGCGATTGCAATGGTTCATTATCGAAGATAATAAACCAAAAGGAATTGTAATTGGGGTCGGCAATTACAATTACTCATTGATTCAAAGTAATTGCAATTACAATTAATTACAAGTCATTGCAATCAAATTACAATGTGGAAAAATGTGTTGACGTATTAAACTCGGTGGAAACATACAAAACTAAAAGTTTCTTCGTATGTATAGATATAATATATTTATACTTGAATAATGGGTATAAATATGTAAATAAGTATATTATATTACATTATATTATATGCTTCCACCCTCAACCCTACAATAATACCCATTATTTTAAAATTAATTTTAATTACAAATTACAAAAAATTGCCAAGTAATTTTAATTGCAATTACATTTTGCCCAACTCTGTCCTATTGACTCAACGGCTTGAAAAGTTGTTATCAATCACCTTCGGCCTAATCAGAGCTCTCACGCTTAATTTCTTGATTCTTAATAAATTTTGAAAGGGTTTCGATTTGTGAACTAAATAGCTAGATAGTTACCTGATTTATCAATGTAACTAGTTGTTATATTATCTGAATAAACGCATGGAAAAAAAAAGTAAATTTTGAGGGTATACATTTTTCTGAATTGATTTTGATGGTTGGTTATTGAAAATGATGAATCAAACGCCCTTTAACTGAAACTTTTGGAGATACGAATTATTGAACATGCTCGACTGAGTGTTATGAGGAGTGTTTAGAGTTATCCCTAGCCCAAATGAAGCCAAATAGTGGAGGAATGGATTTATTAACTTATTTTCGAATTTCATTTGTATAGTCTGAGAGGTAAACCAACCGATTTTGAGAGGGTTGACAAAAATTTAAAATAAACTCAAGCCAACGCTCATTGTCTATGTATTTTACTTCCACGTGTTTTGGTGCTATTACAGTCGAGTTCAATTCACAGTGTGCAGTCGATAACATTATAATTTATCATATTACGACATGAAGGTTCAACTCGGAATTCACGCAAGAAGAAAATGTCAACGGTGAAATACTACGAGTGATTTCGTAAGAAGGTTTAATTTACTCACTTTGCCCGGTGGAAGTTTTGGGTTTCTATCAGGCAGCGGTATTGTGGACTGGCTTCTGGCTTGGAACCGTCTGGGCAATTTCCTCAAAGACCTCAACATCTTTAGCTGTTGCTGTTTCCTCGTCTTGGGAGAAACTGAGCTCCTCGAAGACGAAACGTACTGATAGTAGGCGAGTAACGAGAAAAGCCCCCCTCTAAATGCCAACGACTTTTTGGTTTATTATCTACGATAATGAACAGGTGGAATCGGCCAAGAGAAAAAATGCTGACACCCCTCCCCCACTCCCATCAAACTTTGTTGGCTCAAGTTTCTAAATAGGTACGTAGATTCAGAAAATCCAATATCCGTCCATCCACTGTAAGCACCACTTTGTCCACTTAGAGTTGTCCTTAATTTATGAAATTCGGGTTGCGGGCTAGGACCAGCCCAAGGTTGATTCTTGAAACTTTTCATAGCCCTAGGTCAATAGAAAGGGGATCTAAATTAATTTTGAAAACATAATCTCGCAAATTTCAAACAAAAGGGTATAGTTTTCGGCCCACATTTGAATAGTTCATTTCAGAGAATTTTATTACCAGCCACAATGAGGGCTCAACGGAGTAGATAAAATTCGGCACTGGGGGCCTTTTGGATAAATTTCTGTATGTTTTAGCCACTCAGCTGATCCGATGCATAGGCAACGTCAAGTTAATGTCCTTAGGAGGCCACATGCCAAATTGCAGCTTTATAGTGAGAATAGCATATAAATTAGCTTTAGGAGCCACTCATCTGATTCTGGGCCTATTCTGCTTAAAGTGTAAGTCCTAAGGAGGCTCCATGCCAAATTGAAGCTTCATAGTGTGAATAGCATAGCAATTAGCTTTAGGAGCCACTCAACTGAATAGCGTAGAAATTAGCTTTAGAAGCCACTCAGCTGATTCTGGGCCTATTCTGCTTAAAGTGTAAGTCCTAAGGAGGCTCCATGCCAAATTGCAGCTTCATAGTGTGAATAGCGTAGAAATGGGCTGTAGGAGCCACTCAGCTGATCCTGGGCCTATTCTGCTTAAAGTGTAAGTCCTAAGGAGGCTACTTACCAAGTTACAGCTTTATAGTGTAAATAGCATAGAAATTAGCTTTAGGAGCCATTCAGCTGATCCGAGACCTGGGCAGCCACCAGTTAAAGCCCTAAAGGGGCTACATACCAAAGAACAGCTTCATAGTGTGATTAGCATAGAAATAGATTGGCGTAACGAACGGACGGTTTCAGCCAGTTAGGAGAAGGCTGAAACAAATTCCACGTTGAAATCGTCAATATGAGCGTGTATCTAACAGTAGAACTCCGGGCCAATGTTCGAGTCACATGTAGGACGTCTCGAAGATCCATTTTATACCAAATGAATAGCTCGATTCATTGCGAAATCAAACTTTTTCGCTTAACACGCTCTACACCCCAAGTGTTTGAAACTGACCTGTGTCAGCTAATACAGTTCGACGTTCCGTTTTGATTAGATATTTTCGATTAAAAGTCCACTTTTCAAAGTTTTAGAGTTGAATTTCAGTTGTGTGGAAGATCCTTGTCTTATAATATGTATAAGCAGGAGTATTGTAGGAGCAACATGACGTAACTTGACGTAATTTTGAGGTTTTGAGCTTACTACATTGAATGTAGTACATTCAAATTTTTGCGCTTGGATCCAATGATAAAATCAGTTTTAATATTACTCCAACGGAGAGCGGTCAAAGCGTCAATGAAGCATCCTGGCGTATCTTATTGATTGATAACATGGCGTACCATCTCTTTTTTTGTCCCCCCCCCCCCTTGTGAAATTGGAAATTTTGAGATACGCCACGTTGCTCCTACAACAACGAATATTGTCATTAGATTCATTCGAATTGAAATACACCTTTTTCGCGTTTTTCAAAATCCAGGGTCCATATCGAAGGTTTTCTGTTCACGCATCAGGACAACAAAACGAGAGATAAGCACCTACCATCCAATTGTTGCCTAATGCACGTGTGGGTTGTTTTTATTTATTTTGTAATTCCACAACGTGAGGCGGAACGCTCACTATTTTGGAGTTTTATCAAATAACACATTACGTACATGTATGTAAGTTTTAAATCGGCACCGAATATTCTGCAAAATGGCGACGGTTCTACCGAAATACTGCATTCCTGGTAAAATAGTTTTCGTATTACAGTAAATTCACCTCGTCAGATCAAGATGTTTATGCAGCTCTTATTGAAGTCTGTATACAAACGACAAATATACCTATTGGGTGTGTACGATTCGGTAGCATCTCTCAAAATTTGTATTCCATCTGGTTTACGAATGTTTAGCGAAGTGATGTTCGATAACTCCGAAGAACTACCTAGTTGTTACCGGCAAATCCTACTTGGTTTTTGTTCCATAAAAATGTTGAGAATAAAAATAAGCCAGAAGGGACTGGTCCTCTTGAATTAATGTAATTTCATAGGGTGCATTCGAGCTTGCATGGTGCAATTTCATCCAAAAATACCTTTATTTCTGTGAACACAGAATTTTAAGGCTTTTCTAAGACTGCTCTTTTTATCCCAACGAAACATAACATAACATAATATTATTACCGACTGTACCTATTAATTGAATGTGTGCATGATTTCTTCTATAATGTCATGCGAATTTGTTGTTTGTAGGACAAAGGCTTTGTGCTTCTGACAACACACATATTCCAGGAGCGGGGGCCTACGAACGAAAGGGGTATATTTATTCTAGCGTCGCTGGAATCGTGAATCCTGTGGTTAAAGAGAGAGTAAGTTTGTAGTGTAATATGCCTTACTATTGAGTTAGGCACATGTTGGCATGTGGTTAAAGAGAGAGTAAGTTTGTAGTGTAATATGCTTACTATTGAGTTAGGCACATGTTGGCATAATTAATTCAGGTAACCTTATCAATGATCAATGCTTTTCTTGGATAAGAAAGTGAGCGGACTCTAAGTAGTTTGCGAGCATTTTTGCAGGTGTCTCTCGATTATTCCCTAATTGTTGACAGTATTTACACTATTCATCTTCAATGATGAAGTTCATTAGTGCTAGCAGTTGTGCCTACCCGAGCCTCTTCTAATTACTTCCTGCACCAACCTAAAACAGTAGTATTACTATTTTATTTCACATCAAAATAAAATAATGTTTTTTTCTAACTTTCGAAGCCATCCGCCATGTATTTGTAATACACAATTGAACCTTGTGATTTAAAATACACAATTGAACACCTAGACATTTATAGTGTTCCAATGAACAGACCTTCATCCTACTTAATAAGCCTAAATAATATGCCAATTGTCAGCAACAAACTCCCGTTCTTCTCTTGGTAGTATCAAATTACGTTACAGCGATTCTATTAATTTTACAATAGGGCAACCAATTGCTTCCCATATTTGAGGAGAGATGTGTTGAAAAGGTCCTAAGACAAAATTCAATGTGCGGATTGGTCTTCAATGAAGTACCTACCTGATCTGACCGTGGAATATCAACTCTTCAGGGAATCAACTTGCTTCAAAACGACGACGAATATTTTTAGACTTTGAATTGTTCCATTTGAATTGATGAACGCCTTTCTTGCTTTTCAGACGTACGTTATTGGGATTTCCACAAATAAGGGTCATCACACCGTTCCAACACCTGGAGACATTGTTACTGCACAGGTATGAGCTCCCACGACACAATTATTATGCAGCAGCTAGAAATCTCATATGAAATTAAATTAATTTCATATCATTCAGGGCCCAACCCTATGTAGTTATGCCAACCCGAAAGTGCCATCGATATCGGTCTTCCAGAACTAGCATCTGAGTGTGGGAAGGATTTGCAGCCACACATAAACCAACAGCTAATTAAGTGCGTAGTGGGATTTAGATGTTGGTGTATCCCTCAAGTGATTTTAATGCTTCCAATACCTACGTAGAATCGAATCATGGTTAGTGGTTATTGGGATTTTGGGAATCGAATAGTGGTTATAGGGTTTTACCATAACATGGTGGTAATAACGTATAGTCTGATTATGGTCTTATTCACGTTCTTGATTGGACAACATACCTCATTGCTGTCTTAATTTTGGGTGTAATCACAAAATCGTTTTGTTTTTGTTTTAGATAACTGTAATTACACAACGGTACGTTCGATGTAATATTCATTGCGTGCGAGACACTCCCCTAGAAAAGACACTCAGAGGACTCATCAAAAGAGAGGATATCAGGGCTATCGACAGAGACTCGATTGAGATCCATAAATGCTTCAGGCCTGGGGATATCGTTCTAGCGAGAGTTGTATCCTTTAGAACTCCACGAGTTAAAATAATATCACATCAGTTTATGGTGGTCAAGGTTCCAAACTCTTCGAATATTTCTTTGAAGCTCAACAAAGGGTGTGTTAGGAACAATTTACATTTGAAACATAATAAGTTATTCCTATGTTATTCGCTCTTTGGGCGAACTTACGAAGAAAATATGATGTTGCATTAGCTTCCAAATGTCAAGTACAAACGTTTTTGGCAATTATCCCGATGGTTTCGTTAGGCGATTGAATCCAATGCTAGATTCCTTTCTTTTATACAACATTTTGTAGTACAAATAACTTTTTGTTCAATTAAAAATGAATAAATTTCTTACTCAAATTGACCAATTGGCGAATTTTAAAAACAATGTGCCATTGCAGTGGCTTTAAAATGTGTAGAACACTCCAAACTGTAACAGACCATTTTGGACAAGATGCACAATTTTGGAAAACTATAAGCGGTCAAATTTGGGTTTTGTGAGTAAAAATCGTCGAAATGCGTAAGTGACAGAAAATGACACTACAAATGGGTCTTGAAATTTCACTCAGAGAGGACTTATTTGGGTTTTAGAAACAATGAGCTGAATAGCTATGGTTCGCCGATAACAGTTAAAATAATTGGGTCTTGGAATTGAACTTTTTGAGGAAAATATAAAAGGAGTTGAATTTATAGGGTATAATCGGTATAAATCAAGATTGAAGGCGGCCCAACGGTAATGCCACTAACGCCTGGAGAAATAAAAAGAAGGTACTGTTTTCCATGGATTTTGGAACTAATGGACTAGTTATGGTGTTATCACTTTTGCCTGTTGGACAGAACATGTTGGTACAGTTTTGGGGTTTAATCTAACTCCTCTCTGGTTCCTATCTTACTTTGACAAATCGCTCATAAGATCTTTTCATCGCTGAATGGAACTTCTCCTTTTTCAAATCTACTCTTAACGACAGTAACTGTTCAGTAGGTACGTAACTAATCCTAAAATTCAACTCTCTAAACCAACTCAAATCAATAAGTTATTTTCAAAACCTGAATTCAATTTGGTACATCTGTTTCTTTGTCCTCTGATAATGTTTAATTGATCTAAATTCACGAATAGGAATTTTTGTGGAATGGCGCAACAGGCGTGTCTTTATTCTGTTTCTTAGGAGATTGTGCCAGAAAACCGTTGGGAGTGAGGGTTAAATGACGGGAAGAGAACGCAAATTGAGCTCCAACTTCTGCTCTTCATACTTGTGATTTCAAAGAACATGTATTTTTTTCTCTCTCTCTCTCTATGTAAAGTTACCTTAACTTCTGTTTCTAGTTACCAATCAAAGAGCTCCAATCCTATCAGTTGTCCACAGCCGAAAACGAACTCGGGGTAGTGCTAGCCCAGAGTGAAAGTGGTAAGTTGTGGCTTTATAAAACTCATTCACGGATAAGTAGGCAGTTGAAGTCTTCATTCTGAAGCCCAGCTCTTAATTTTGTGAATTTTACGGATGGCGACCTGGAACGGAGAGAAGAAAATTTCTGATTCATTTAATGATCACATACGAATCCGTTTCAGGTTTTGTGGGTGTGTAACCTTTCTGTACGCAATTCAGAGAACCACACACGTGCTGTCACATATGCTAATCATTGACGGAGCATCCCATCTCTTGATTCATGGCGCCAGATTCCCCCACATGGGTCGTCCAGAGAGTTCACCCGTGTTGCTGCTGTGCTTGGTTTTGCCCAACAGCACTTGGCGTAGTGCGACCATGGACCTCCTCTTGCTCTTATACTCAAGTTTGCTTCAGTAGATTGCCAACAAGTCTTCCGACTTCCCCTACTCCTCAAAGTGTGGTGACTGAAGTACGCCGGCGATCTGTTTGCTGTTACGTCTCCCTCTCCAGACATCTTGTGTGTGTACCTAGTCGGGAGTAGTGCCTGAGGGGTGAGGGGTCAGGCATCATTTCTCTGACTCCGGGCCTGTGACCGTTCGGACTTCTGGGGACAATGGAGCAACCAGCATACTGGATAGCTCCCATCCCCTGGTACCAGATCCAATGCAATCTCCTAAGCATTACACCTCCCCCCCCCCCCTTCCCGTTGAGGTCAGATTCGTGGCTGACGCAATCCCCGGTCCCTGGACGTGGTCAAGGGATTCTGTAAGGGGGAGAGGTGGCATCACCATGGAACGTGTTCCTTGGGTATGTACCTCGGCATGGGAATTATGCTACTAACTCGGGGACCAACATCCATAGTTGGTTGTACCCGCTAGAAGGTTCCACCGTGACCTGCGGTGCTTAAGAAATCAGGTACCATTCAGGCGACGAGTTATTCGCCTGTTTGGGCTCCCGAATGGTGAGTAGACCACTCTATCTCCCCCAGGCTCATCTGGCGGGCTCTGTATCTTCCCTCCTCCTTGCAGGTGTGGGGAGAAGCGTAATCCGGTGGGAATCGGTTTTCCGTAATGCTACTCTTCCATCTTGGAAGAAGAGCTAGGACCACTACTCAAAGGGTGGACCGGGCTTTGTAAAGCATAGGGGCCTGCGATTACCAGAACTCCCACGACGTCCGCATGGCTTCTTCAGAAACTCTGTGCTTTGTTTTGGCGAATCTTCATACTGGTCTATCAGCGCTTGCAGTCGTCTGCAAAAACGAACCTATTAGATGAACTCTTGCAGGAAAAGTGTAAAAACTGGATCCAATGCCCAGAGATCCAAAGATAGTGCCCTTGTTTCTTATAATAGTAATCAAGGTGGATATTATCCACCTTAAGTTTGGGTAGATGTCAATTATTCTCAAAATATAAATTAGTTGAGACCCTTTATGCTCTGAGGATAGTGTACACAACACTTAATACCATATTAATAAAATCGAGGTAAAATGAATAAAGTGGTGATGTTGCATTGCACACAACGGTTTTATTGCTTGGCAGTTTGATTTCTCTGGACTCTAAACGTGTTAAAAAACCTATAGTCACTCAAAGTCTCCAATATTTTTATGGAGGCGCTCCCAGCTCATAAACACGATAAGTCACTGTGAATGTGTCTGCAGAAACAAACCTACAGCTTCCCGCCAAAACGAACTCTAGGTGGCCAACGGGGTCTAAGTGTTTAATTGTTCTAGATGAAGTTGATTTTGCAACCTGAAGTCACTCAAAATGAAGGACAATAATTATTCACTATAATACATTTCCAACAACTGATCCCTCAAAACTTCGAGAATGCCACTTGGACCCGTGTGCTTCAGGGCCCTAATATCATTCTCGTCATCAAATAAATTTGTTTCTGATTATTGAATTGTTGTCTCATTTTCTCAGTGTAAATGAACCGCGGTGAAATCACCACTATTTTATTACCACACAATTCTAGTAACCATCTCTTGATGATCTTGCTGACGATTCGTTCATTCCTTCTTGCAGGTGAGAACTTGATTCCCATCAGTTGGACAGAAATGCAGTGCCCCCGAACGTACGTCAAGGAACCAAGAAAAGTGGCCAAAGTAATTCCCGAAAACAGTTAAAGACGTCACTGAAAAATATCTTTCAGTGTTTTAATATTGTGTAACCTAACGTTAAATATCCCATAGATAATTAGGAGAAAAAAATCGAATTAAATACCAATTCTGGAAACTTCAAACATTGGCTTTTATTTGACTTTTGAGAGACATCAATGATGTTTTCAAACATGGTCGTCATAAGGCTACATCTGAAGTGTGTTGCCGTGTGCAGACCAATCCGTCCCGATTTTGTTAATTCAATTTTTTCAAATTGATGTCACCACCGTCGAGAGAAAATTTAGTTTATTAATTACTCAGCCAAGGATCGACCGATTTCCATTTGAAAAACGACCATGTATTCAGTTTTTGAACAACGAATTGAAGTCAAGTTGTTATTTTTGATTTCCTGAGCTTATTTTTCAAAATTCGATGATTTGGACGTTTGTTATCCTTTGGAAGATCGTCAGCCAATCAAAATCCAGTAGATGGTTGGCCTGCCATACTCTTGGAGCCAATTGTTGCACTCATTTTGATCTCACAGAAGATTGTTGAACAATGTATGAAATGTCCCTGTCTAATCTGCTTTCTAATTGTAGAAGAACCCACAATTTCCGTCTCATCTTCTTTTTGTGAAAAACTTCACAATGCACATCACAGCAGCTACCCCCGAGGCTCCAACGTATTACCTACAGGCTGATCACATAGCCCCAGAAAACAGTAAACTAAGTACGCCTTTCCTGCAATAAATGTTACCCATCCGTTGTAATTTCGCCTTCTGAACACGAATTTGCTTTTAGAATTTGGCTATCACGTCACAATTCTTTTCTAACCTCAAAAAATAAGTAAAAATCGAGAAAAACTCACTTCAAAAAACAAAACATTTTCATAATATTATCCGAATCCATATTTACATGTCTACCAAAATCCAAAAACCCCTCCATACCAAATTTGGCTCAAATCGGTTGACTTACGAAAGTTCTATCCATTTTGCAATTCTGACTTCAGATGCGTGTTCAATGTCCCAAAGCAACCCTTCTATAACAAATTTGGCTCAAATCGACTGAATTTTCAAAAATCATGATTGTTGAGGTTAGAAAAATAATGGTCTGACACAATTCTAGCGGTCGATTCAAATTGAATGGGTCCCCAAGTATTCAGCCGGACACCAAGTGTCCCGTGTGAACAAGGCCTAACTATAGTCACGGTAATATTATAATTGTTTCCTCAGGACTTGTTCATTACTTGAAATATGATGAGCAATATCAAGTCTTTCAGGTATTTGGTTAACATTATCACGACATACTGTGGTCGGTACTTGAATAGGATACATATTTACTTTTTACTATATTAGTTATCAATAATATAGCCTCCTGCCTCAGTGTGCAATAAACCGATAGTCATTACGTTTGCTAAATATTTTATCAAAATTAGTTACAAACTGATGGGTCTGACGTCACTGTGAGGAACTATCTCGGAAAAATCTTCTCGAACGAACACACAATATTGGAGCTCATTACTCCAATTATTTCGTGTGTAATTGGCTCACATGGATGTTGTACCCAGATTAGCGAGCTTGACAGAAAATAGTACGCCGTAGTCAACATTAGCAGCGGTTTTCTCTAGAAGCAAGAAGTTGTGAGCAGTTGTTATGTACTAACTACCAACACTTGCAGTTTACTAGTATAGTGGAGAAGCATTTGAACTCTATCAACATAAATTGTTAGTTATAACTCAATTTCAACTTGGTAGCTGCTATAAATAATGGCATCTGCGTTTTGCCCTTTTCTGCGTAATCGTTGGGTCGTTGGCTATTATTTAACAATCAAACATGATCGTGATTCATCCCGTGGGATCCACATGTCTGTTCACGCGGTTGTCACGAACGCACTGCTAATCATTTAATTACAATCTACTGTTTTGAGATGATTCCTAATCACTCGAGACCGCCAGTTAGTTAACCAAATGCAGGTTCGAAATGCGGGTTTCTAATGAGATTTCATTAGAAACCTCATTTATCTATTTAAGATAAATATAACAACCCGTTTCGTATCTTCTATCTAATCTGTCCGATTCTAACAATTCGACAGTCAATATTTTTTTCGGATTCCGCGCCAGTTAGTTTCCGGTTGAGAAAAAAATGGCTAGGATAGATAAGATGTTCAATGACGATTCGTTTCAGCAATAAGTAGGAACTAGCTAATCAATATTACGTGAATGGTACATGCCCTCTATCTATCAAAGATCCTTGACATTATTACGTAGGTACCCGTCAACCTACCAATACATGTCTGTGTTTGTTTTGAGCATTGAAGGGCAGCTGAAATACACTTCATGCGATCAATATGATATAACCGAATCACGGCAGTTACGAGCTGGGACTAGTCCTTTAAGAAAACGAGCGAAATTGCTTATTTGCTCCTGCTGTGCCAGGAAAATGGTTCGATGAGATTCGTGAAGGCTCAAGAAACAGGGGTTTTGAACAAAAAGTGAATTCGTCAAAAATAAAATTTAAACCCCCCATAAACATTTAAACTGAAATTACACTCTCGTAATGGTAAATTTGATCACACCCACCCAAACCAGAAGTTTACTGTTGGAATCTCATTGAGGGCTAATCTCCAAAACGTCTGTACTGCATACTTTAAGGGAGCATCCGGGTCTTAACTACTCAAACTACAAGACGTCACAAAATCTTTAAAAAAAGTACCATAGGTACCATTACATGTTCTCCACAGAAATATTAGAAACTAGAGGTGGCGAGCTTTATTCAGGAATATCTGGAACAAGGGAGAAATTCTCACACCCCTTAAACGGAATTAGGGAGAGTTTTCTCTTCGTGTGGAAATCATTGAGGGATAACATCGCGTAACCTCCCTTGTAATGAGCACATTATTTTGTTTCCGAGAATGAATCCAGGTAATAAAATGAATAAATTCATACGTATCTGAAATCCTTTCCAACAGGTTAGGAAAAATTACTATCCAATTGTCCGTGAATCACAGTGTGGATAACCTCCCATCAGCCTTTTGCATTCTCACTCAGGTACCTGCCAATATCGCATCTCGTATAACACCTACCTAATCAACAATCAATTCAAGATATTGTTGACAGATCCCTAGCAATTCAACACAGAATTCATCAAAGAGAAAACCACAGTAGCATAGGAACCTTCGAAATGTTCTGCTACCACTTGTATGCAACACATGCTTGTTTGGTGATAAAACCCCTGTTTCCTACAAATATTTCCAATAAATGCGCCTAACAAGTGTTGAAAATCGCCAATTGATCAGATTTCCTCCTTGAGGCTAATTCTGGAAAATATTGGAATTCCAAGTAAAGGCCCACCATCTGTTCATAGAGTTTATTTTGTACTTCCTACATAAAGCAACTTCTCGGAGGAAATATATTAAAATAATTATAATACTTTGAATTTTATCTCACATTGAAAATACTAATTGGCCAACTAACAAGTCAGAAACATTGTAATACGTGAGGAAATTTCACTGGATTTGGACATAGGTTTCAACAGTACAATATTCCTATTACTTCTTCAAATTATTAAACAAATTCTCCTTAGGTGAAATATAGGTGTACGTGAATCTATCATGGTATCCAATCAGCCTTGTCTCATTCATGTTCGTTTGTACGTAATGAGAATTTAAGTTTTCATTAATTTTCAATTGATAATTGGAGGAGCAAGCCAAATAAATGTTTCAAACTTTGAGCGTACAAGTTTCCTCATGAACCGAGTAATGAACCAATGTAACCACAACTTAATCCATATTCGAGTTCATTACTTCCCAGTTTCTAAGAAGTAACATGACATTCTCACTTAAGACCAGTATCAATTTTATGGCACCATGTAGTCTCTCAGTTAGTGTCTATAAAATATTGAAAAATGAAACTTCCCTAACTGCCAGAAATGATATCGACTGCAGGTTGCCATTGTTTGAATTAAGTACATTTTTATAACGATATCAATCATTATTGAGAGTGTCAACATGTTCAGCACGGATGACCCCTAGTTTGTCAGTGAGGCGATAACAGAAAGAGAAGCCTGAAGGTCGCCTGTTTCCCTCCGGTAGATCTTTAAATTTCTTGGAGATTTTGAGGTCCCTGTACAACGGCATGACGAGCATCTCGACTTTACCGCCTTCTTCAGCAATCCACTTCCTGAGAGATGCCTCGACTTCCGTCCAACCCGGAGTGCTGCTCGCGACTGCTGTTCGTACTCGAGGAGCTTGCGGTGAAAGGTTGTACCACTTGGCTGGTCCCGCAAGCCTCGACGGTATCAGATGGCCCTTTTCGTCTGTTGGAAGCCTCTCCATGACTTCCATTTGCGTTTCTGTCTCCCCTCCAGGGCTGAACTTGAATTTAGGATTGTGGGCCCAGTCGCATCCTATCATATCTTTGGTAATGTCAGCTTTAATACCCAACGGCACCCTCGCAGCTCCTTTAGGTGTTAACATCTTGAGATAAGCTGTACTCGTGACTGAATGCCAAGTCTCATCTGCCATGGACTGATCAGAATTGAATTCTCTCTTGTACTTTTTGAATAATTTGTGGAGCCTCTGACACTGATCAGGACTTTGTAGTTTGGTTTGCAGCGATGGTTTCCCTTGTAACATCTGATCCACTTTCTGTTGTCTTCCCATAGTAACGAGGTTCAATATAGAAGATATCATACTTGTGTTAGCAGAATCATCCAAGTTCTCTTGGACAGCGTAAAATCTGACCTCGGCCGCCCTCCCGCTCGCCACCCAGGAGCAAATTACCAGCAACAATCCTACCAACATCTTTGAATTCTTGAACGTGTCCACAATTGTACTCGAACGCCCTGTTCCTCTTCTATTTTCGGTTGATGTATCGATAGACTATGGGCACTACGACCCTTTGGGCAGCTCCTGAAACACCATTAAAAATATCCTTTCAACCTGAGGTATGGGTGAATGGGCCCTGAATGTATGGGCCTGTGGGACCTAAAGGTATGGGCCTTTGCCCTGTTTCATTCAATACAAGGAAATCAAAATACCTGTTGTGCTATCCCAAATTTATCATGAAAAATCGTTGAAGCCCCGACATCCAACTCGAATAGAATTAATCAAAAAGGCAAAGATGTGTGTAACGAAGTGAGCTCCTTAACAAGGACTTGACTACCGTTTCAGCCACTCATTTACGGTGTCCAAAAACTTGAAACACAATATTGAATACATTATGGCGTGTTTTAGGTTTTTTACAAAAACCGTATGGCTTGAACAAGAAATTCTGGCGAAGTTTCGACGTTGGAACTATGTACATGATAGCTTGGGTTGAAGAGCGAATTTTCCAAACCCTACCAACTAGTGGGCAAACCAACACCAAACGTCTACCTCTTTGAAATTAATAAACCACATTTTTTTCACAGCTACCGGTCCATTTTTCTGGTAGCTGCTAGAGTTGAAAACAAGTTAAATGCAAATCTGTTTCTTGGTAACATGACCAACATCAATATTCTGTAACCAAATTCATAAAGACCAGCTATTACTGGGACCATTACTAGGGGCCCATAGGGTACTCATAGTGTTATTACTAAGGTTTTAAAGGGCATAAATTCAAATTTCCCAACATTATTTGTAGTCCCAACATTATTTGTAGCTACTGAGGGGCTCCTCATGATACCGAGTCTGCAGAGCATTTGTTGGATTCTTTACCTACTTATTTTGTTTCTTAACTCAAAACTTGACCCACTTTGAGTTGGCCCATTTTCAATCGTAATTATATTTCTTATATTTCTTATCGTAATTGAGTACTAATATTTTTGCCAAATTAACGATTTTTCCATGTAGGAATGTATATGACATATACAATCGCTACATTGTAGCGATTGTATGGTCACTTGAGTGGACAAAAAAATGTTGGTCTCTAGGAATAGAATTAAAATTCTCTGAAACGAGGATTTATACAGAAATATTTATGTTTTCCTCGGATTGAACGTTAACATTACGATTTTCCTAAGAAATGAACACTTTGATTCTTATTAAACCAAGAGCAGCACAGGCCAGTAACTATTCATAATATGATTGTAGGCTTACTATCTAATATGATAATAGGCTTACTCAAGTTGACAGGACTTCCATGGCGGTGATGAGTTGGTTCTTGAGCACCAAAAGATCTCCGTATTCGCTGACAAATTCTACTGCGACTGGTTCGTAACGGGGAGCGCGTCGCGGTATCTACGATTCAGACAAGGGCTGACGAGACAGGAGAGGGGCAGGGCATCTTCGGTCAATGATTTTATCATCTTTATCTCTTTGAGTTATTGTCTATGAAAGACGGGTTCCGAAGGAGACTCGAAGCCGACGGTCCTGTCAGGGTTATCCCCGGCACTAAAATACGCTGCGTTACCTTAAAAATATCAAGGTCTTGGGGAGACTTGGGATTGATGGCAGTCGGGTGAACACTGGACGAATGTCCGGTTTTATCCCAAACAATTCAGTTTTCTTTGCTTTTAGTTCGTGCAACTAGATCCTCCCCAAACTGCCAATGTTCGGGATTTTAAAGTAGAGAAGCGGCGTTAACTCCCGCACATGTCGTCCGCTTTGCGAATATCTAATCGATTTTAATCTTGGATCTGGACGAAAATTAATGCATCTACCGAAATTGGTTTACTCAACATGCAACTGCCCAATTTTTTCGATTTCTTTTTGCGGTGATTTTCACTCGTCCTGAAGTGTGTGTTATCTGTATCGTGTTGACCACACTCGTCTGTACACAAATTCTTACGCGTCTAATAGTTATTTTGACTATCTTCGTTTGGTTTCTGCCGCTTTTGCTTTAGGAGTTGGCCTAAAGTCTTGAATTTACCATCATATTACAATTTGAGCAAATAGTACCAAATACAAACAAATATACGAAGTTTGAATATTTTCTTGATAAACATAGAGTAGAAACAAATTTAATTTCAACTAAGAGTTTCATACTTAATCATAAAATTTTAAATTCGGAATACGAGCTCTCAGAGTATGATGCTTGAAACATTTCGTGACCCTAAGTCAATAGGATGGTGTGCAAAAAGAGGTTAGGTAACAGTGTAATTTCAAAGGGGAGCAGCATACCTTTGCAGCCCCTCCGTTTTCAGTCAGCACAATAGTTTGGAAAAGTTTTCATCCGCACGTTTTCCGAAAGTGGCCGATCATTACGAAATAAATCATTCGCGACGAAATCGTGGAAACCCATGTTAAGAAAAACAACAGTATTTGGAAAAACTCTGCAAATTCTTGACACAACGGTTCATTATCTTCTTTGTACAGATCACCCTTCTGTCTAGATCACTAGGTCTAAATGTCTAGATTAATTATTATTATCAATTATCACTAACTATAAACAATTTTATTTAGTACCTAGTGAAAATTATTATAATTTATTGTTAGTTATTGTTATTGTTATAGTTTATTGTTATAATCATTCGTATTTATTATTAATAATAATTATTATTAATTATGATTAATTAATACGATATAATTCTGGGGTTTTTAAAAGAAGTACCTACCGACAAACATTCGAAATTACCTTCAATTCCGTAGCACGAAACGCACCTCAGAACAACAAACTCGACATCACTTAAGCCCTATGATGTTCAAAAGAGCTTGTTAGTATGAAAATGGACCTGTATTTCAACAGTTTGATTCACGATCGTGTTGTGAGGCACAATCTTTGAGCCGTCATTGTGAACGAACGGCTGGTCGTACAAAGCTGCGGATGGTCTTAAAAAATTCTACGGAACAAACTCTATCTAAACATAAAATAAAAAACATACCGTTCTATATGAATTTTTCGAGATATGGAATTTTCAAAATTCGTTTTGAACCCCTTCCCCATGACCTAGGGTTATGAAAAGTTTCGAGGATCATTGTGGGGCTGGTCCAAACCCAGAAACCAAATTTCGTAATTTTAACTCAACGCTAACTGGGCAAAGTGGCGCGGACGGCGTACGGACGGATTTTTTTTTATTCGATTTTCTGAATCTACGTATCTTGAAACGTAAACCAACAAATTTTGAGGGGGGGTTAAAAAATTTTTTTCTTTGGGCGATTCCAATGGTTCATTATCGAAGATAATAAACCAAAATCATCTATTTCGACTGAAATATGAGTACTCATGTCGACTGAAATCGTGGAAACCCATGTTAAGAAAAACAACAGTATTTGAAAAAATCATCTATTTCGACTGAAATATGAGTACTCATGTCGACTGAAATCGTGGAAACCCATGTTAAGAAAAACAACAGTATTTGAAAAAATCATCTATTTCGACTGAAATATGAGTACTTTGTTCGAACAAAACAATACTTGTAACTGACGATGGTTAATCACCGAAACCGGTCTAACAGTGTACTCATATAGACGATTTTTTCAAATACTCTTATTTCCTTAACATGGCCGATCATGCATCGCCTCCCCACGTCCCTCATCGAGGGTTGGGTTCAAGCATGGGATGAAACTGATGGCCAAGAATCTTAAGAACACCCGAAAATGTGGCTCTAGTGAGCGCAACAGGCAAATAGTCACCATGGCGCTGCGCTCGAAAGCGTGCAATTACATTGAACATGTCGAACACCTCTGCAAACCATTGTCATTCCATCCCTACAAGATGCTGATTGCGCCAAGAGATGATAAACCGCTCCACTTTTTTCAGTTCGGACGAAGCCCACTTCCACCTCTCAGAAGCGGTTAACAAACAAAATTTCCGGTATTGGTGTGACAGGGACTCCACCCCCCAAAAGTCACTGTATGGTGTGCCATTTCAACATTTTTTAAAAATTAATATCAAGAATAGAAGCTAAGCTCATTCGGGATGTATCTACCTTTACCCCAAAAAAAATTAAATGGGTGGCCGGAACAACGTTGTATATCCAAAATGTGAAGAAGTGAGTTTTTGGTGGAATATGGTTGTATCCTAGAATCATATTATTTCCTTGGAATTTGAGAGGTACCTAAGTAGGTAGTTTGTACTGCAAGTGTAATGCTAAGTAATAAATTATTTATTGCATGCTGAAAAGTTAGTTTTTTGGACATACAACGTTGTTACGGAATAATGATTATAATGACAATAATGTAAAATACAGTGTAGAGTATCGTGGAATGTGTAAATTATGAACTCCACTCAGCGACTGCAATTACGCCATCTTCAGGACGGGAGACTCCTGCCGCCCGAGGCTCATAGGCCAGTTCACTTTGACAATCGGCCCTGCGGTCTTGCGGGAAATTTTCCTCCTCTAACTATTGGCATTTACTGTCTATTGGATTGTAGTGTGGATCACCTGAATTCGTTACCTCCGAAATCTTTTCGTGACAATACGATTTATACATTTCATCGCTCGTTGCCTTCATTTCAAGTCATCACGTCAATTAGGTGTACGGGACGACCGACCCCTTCAAACCCTCCACGCATGTTCCTTCTGCAGTTTTCCCCTTCAGATTGCAAAACCACGAACATCGGTTGTTCAACCCCTAAAACTTGGAGCCCAGGTACCATCCTGAGTCCCAGCTACTATCCATCTCTATCTGCCATGGTTGGCTCTAGACATACGTTTTACTCATTGCTCATTCCGGGGGGGAAAAACACTTTTTGGTCATTTGGCCAAATTGGTGAACTTACAGATTGATCAGATCGATTTAAGGATTCGGGATGGGTGTCTACCAACAAAACTAATTGTTCTGTCGATTCAAAAGGTGTTTTTATTCAGATTTTATACAACTATCTGTTATGTTCTGCATCTGGGTCCAGCGCAGAGCAGTCTAAAATAATAGTATCAGTATTTATTTCATTGAGTTAGTAAGTTGGTGGGTGGTGGGATGTTGGGGGGGGGGGGGGATTCTTGGCAGATGAAGGAAGTAAACTTATTGCACGTACACATTCAGTGAAATGATATCGTCGGTGAACCAGCAACAGGCTATAAGTCAATTTTTCGCCAAAATGAGTTAGACATCATTCCTTATTCAGATTTTCGCGCCAGATCGACTGGAGAAGTCAGTTTCTCGAAACAACGACTCCCTGGGAAGTTAGTGATAGTGTTGCCAACAAGCTATAATTCAGTTTGAAACCAACATGCTATACGTCAGTTGTTTTACAGTGCAGTTGTGGCGAGGCAACGACTCCGCATGGAAGATGACAAAAGTTTCGTAAACAGTTTTTTGTCTCTCCTGAAAAGTTGGGAAAAATGAGTTATAGCATGTTGCTGTTTCACCGACGATATCAATTTCAAGGTCACAACGATACGAATTTCCTATCTCTAATGACACCATATATAATACAATAAAATACAGAGCACCTACCTAATTTACACACTCGAGATAAATTCTCAAAACTACGGTGATGACCTGGAAAATCATTCATTTTTTCTTCTTATGTTTCTTTTTCTTGTCAACGAGATCAGGCTTTTTCGAGATACAACCCTGACAGAACCAGTCACTCTCTGGAGCCTCCTGTATCCCCACGCAAACGTAGTGGTACCACATGTCACAAGCGTCACACGCAATCATTGGGCTCCCATCATCCGGCCGCCCGCACGCAGGGCAGATCCACAACTGGTTGGATTCCATCGCCTCAGTCTCTACCTGCAACGATCAATGTGATTTCAACTTGTCAAGTTACATGAATTGATTCGGAGATTACGCATTGGAACAGGCATTTCCAGCGTATCTACAAACAAAACACATACTCGAACGTATTGGACGTCCTATTTTGGTGGAAGAACAAAGTACGTATCGAGTATTTCCCCACAATTTCCGCATTACGTGTCAATATCTTCAGTATGAGGTCAATATCTGCGGTTTGCTAAACTATAGAAAATTTTGCATGCAACAAGAGTAAATTGTGTATCTTCAAAGATTTGGTTGACATTATAGTAAGGTTTACTTATTTGATGGAAAAATGATATAATAGGGGTCCTCATGGTCCGCCAAATTCGACGTCGAATCTTTGAAACTTGAGTTTCGAAGGGAGCCAATTCGCTTCGACTTGACGATTCGATTTGTGACAACTAAAGGCGTTGTTCGGCTCCGCCTCAGTTAGTTTATTAGTTCCCCAATGGAGCGACACTCTTGCTCCATATTAAATCAATTCATCCACATATCAGCCACCAGTTCTAGTTTATAATGCTCTCTAGTTCACGCCCATGCCCACCTGGCGGCCAGTTCCGTATAGTTCCCTGGTCCATGCTACATCTTAAGTATCCATCCTGCATGATGGCGTGTAGGATCTACCCCAAAGCTAATCAGTGCTCACTAACCTAGTGGTTCAGATCTCTCTCTTGTTACTTATTAATTTGTAATCTGAAAACATCCACGCTCAATTAAATTTTGTTCAAATAAAGTTAGTTCTCTTCTTCACCCGCGGTAAAACAGGCGTCGAAACTCAAACATTCCATGTCGAATAATTGAAATGCAGCAGCGCTCGTTGCGGCAGCTTTCCAAAGCTCGTGTTATAGGATAAGAACTCCCCGAATAAGGATAAGATTTGGTTTTCGCACCACGAATATCCCTAATATATCATATTATAATCAATGGGTAATAATATATAATCATAACCCAGCAGCTAAATGTCTTCAGTTTAATGTCAACTGCAGCTACGGCAGTTGCCCGAAGGTGGCAGAATATGTAGGTACAGCACTGAGTAAAAAGTAAGAAACCTTAACCTTACCTTAACCACTGCAGTCGTGGGGACAGTCAGGGGTGCCACTACCTTCGTTGGGAGAGGAGATTCATGAAGCTTCAGATGAGCATTCGCGTCCACAGCTCCTCCACTTTTCGACAGTTTTGAAGATGAACCTGCCACATAAAGTGAGAATAATCACAATATTGAACAATTTTTCAAAAAACTAAGTAGACATTCATTTCTACTCTAGTTTTACTTCCCAACGATCAAAGCTGGAGAAAGCAGTGTATAAATGCAAGAATTGTATAAAACAAGGTGCTCTTCAAAATCCAAATGTTTACAAGCATTTAGCATTTTAGATATCAGGGTTCCGTGTTTGTAGGTACCCAATTCCTTGTGACCACCATAGATTTTGTAAATAAAAGCTAAAATGCAAAAAACTCTTGCCAGAGATTTTTTCTCAACTGTTTCACTAGTAGCTGGAGCAATTCAAAGAATGAGTGATTCTTGGCCACGAGTGCCAGAAGTTACGAATAGAAACCGATTTCTTCAATGCTAATCTGTGATTAATTTCTACAACACTCAGCTTGCTAGACGGGTTCTGGACGTGGAACTTGTATCCTTGGATGGATTGCACTGTTCATGTCAAATGTTTATGATAGCTTGGGACATCGTTGAGTTATATTAATGCTCAAATAGGAATAAGAAGAAAGTAACAAGGATACTAATAAGTGGAATTGTGAAGTTGAACCGAAAAAATTATAAAACTCATTCGAAATGAAACTCATAAAACGTCATTCAATCTGCGACTAGAATTAGAGGACAAACATTTATGGGAAATTGTATCTACTGAAGATGGCACAAAATTTGCGACATTCTCAAAACAATAGCTTTCATACTGATTGCAAGGACTATTAAAGAAGAATTACAAGACATGAATAGATTATGAACAAATTTGCAACGTAATGCTGAATGGTTTGCCTGATGAATATGAAACATTAATCAGTATTATATGTACTTTTAAACGACGAATAAACCCCAGAAAAACTAGAAAGCTTGCTTTGAGGGGAATACAAAAGGAAAACTCTAAAGAAACAGGAAGTTATTTTTCAAGAACCCAATGCTTTATTTGTCCGAAGGAATTTGGATGGTAAAAATGTTGATCATCCACGAAAATGCTTCATTTGTGAGAGAGTGGGACATATAGCGAGGAAAGAATTTCTTGAACATGAAACAGTAGACCTTAGGAGACGCCAACAGGAATTGGAGGACAGTGTAGGATGGATCAAGAGAAAATCGGACAGCTGATCAACAGGGGATGGACGTTCCCGAGTACCTTTATGGTGTTTGGTGGTGCTAGGAGTTGAGGTTTGAGATATTTGGATAATTCGAGGATACCAAGGAAGTACCCCCCAATGGGATTTTGCTATGTGTATCTCAAATGGGTTCATCGAATGTATCAAGAGAAAATCGGACAGCTGATCAAACAGGGGATGGACGTTCCCGAGTACCGTTATGGTGTTTGGTGGTGCTAGGAGTTGAGGTTTGAGATATTTGGATAATTCGAGGATACCAAGGAAGTACCCCCCAATGGGATTTTGCTATGTGTATCTCAAATGGGTTCATCGAATGTATCAAGAGAAAATCGGACAGCTGATCAAACAGGGGATGGACGTTTCCGAGTACCTTTATGGTGTTTGGTGGTGCTAGGAGTTGAGGTTTGAGCCGCATCAGATGAGTGTTTCTTGAGAGATTCCACTGCCTCTTCTTCCTTCTTCACTAAAGGCTTGAACGTTATCTTGGGATTCGGAGATTGCTCCCTCTGGGGATCTGGCCCTAATTTGAAAGTGATTTTCGGAACAGAAGGACTATCCCCTCTCTTCTCTTCTTGGCTCTGAGTTTCTTTCTTTTTTTCTTTCTTTTCTTTTTTCAATTTTATCTTTTCTTCCAACTTCTGTTTTTTCATTAATTTTAATTTCTTCTTCTCGCTTTTCTCTTTCTTCTTGATTTTTTCTTCTTTCTTGTCCTTCTTCTTCTTAACTTTCTCTTTCTTCTTATCTTTCTTTTCTTTCTTCTTAACAGGAGTTACTGTCAATTCTGCCGGAGTTGGTGTAGGAGGAATGACAGGTGCACTTGAAGTTGTCGACAAGGAAGCGGATGTCGTAGGTGTAATGATTTCTTTCGGTGGCAGGGGATGCGGCAAACCGACTACGGGAGGATGAGGGATTCTAGATACGAAGGGGTCTGAAACGCGGATCTGTGGTATTAAAGGATTAGACGCCAGATTTGGAGGTATAATGGTAGGACCTGATGGATAACCGAGGAAAGAAAAAGGTGTGTAATGATCATCGGGAGCATCAACAATGACTTCCGGAGTCTTAGGTTTGGATAAGATATTGTCATCAAAGATTCGACTAGACACTGGGCTGCTAATATACTTATCCCGCTCTTTCTTTTCCTTGTGCTTCTCCCTTTTTTTCTTCTTATGATCCGGTGTGATTTTTGGAATATCAGGAGTTTTAGGCGTTGCCGGCAGCCCAGACATAAAATCATCCCCGAATGACCCCATTGTTGGTGAATGGAAATTCTCAACATCCACTGCAACATCATCTCTTTCTTCCTTTATCTCCGAAGGAGGAATGAAAGGCTTCTTAGGCGTTTCAGCAGATACTAACTCAACAGTCACGTCCTTCCCGAGTTTGACTCCAATATGCCCGTCATCTTCCATCATCTTCCTGATGTCCGGTCTTTCTGTGTCTTCATCTTTCACCTTTGATATCTTCTTGAATATATTCAACTTCTGTTTGTCAGGTTCTGCCGTTAACTTGATGTCTGGAAAAACATCAAGGGGGGGGATGTCATCAACGACAATGCGTTCTTTCATTTGTAATGTCTTAGGGATCTTAGCTTTGGGCAAACCTAGAGGAGACTGTCCAATGCTTGCTACTGCTGGAGAGTTGGGCCGTTTTGGCTTGTGTTTCCTTTCCGCTTTGGGAGTTGGAGTGAAGGAATTGGGAGTTATAGCAATCGCTTTGGTAGCTCCTGGCTTGAGTGCTTTGAGTTTGTTAGTTTCTTTCACTGTAGTCAATTTTTTAATTTGACTATCATCCGGGATTAGACTTGGGGTGGATAACTTGACACCACCAAGAAGAGCCGGACTCAAAATGCCCAAATTAATGGGAAGATGGTCATCTTTTTCTTTGGTTTTATCTTTTTCCACTTTTTTTGAAGGGTCGCTGGATTTCTTCTTCTTCTTCTTTTCTGGTGGAGGTGGAGGCAAAGGTTCCACTTTGGGTTCAATTAGTACTTGAGGAGGAGGTTGGGGCGAAGGAGGCTTCTCTTCCGGTTCTGGCTCCGGAATTATTGTTCTGATTTCAGGTAATTTACCTTCACGAGCATGCGACAAAAAGCCAGAAGTAGTCATCATGACACTACTGATTTCTCTCAGTTGCCTCGTCTCCTCTTCAGCTAATGCACGGGCCCGTCGGATGGCAAATGACTCCGTTGCAGGTGTGTCACCCCTTCGCTTCAAACCACTTCCAGGACTGACGGACGTAGGATTGTCTCCAGCAGCAACATTAGCAGCTTCAACCTGAGGGGGCGACGAAGCCCCCGACAGTTTGGAGGATCCTCCTGTATCATGCTCTTCCAAGTGAGGATACATAGGAGGCAAATGCTCGTGTATATGTACAGGCCTTGTGACTACTTCTCTGCTACCAGGCTTCAAAAAATTCAAACTTGACTCCTTCGGGACAGGATACTTAGCAATTTCAGGGCAATTGTTGTTATCAAAATAATTAACGTACTCCTCCAACTCTGGGAGAGAAATATTCAAATCCATGAAGGCAAGTCCAAGATGATCCAAATTCGGTTCAGTTTGATTGAAGAGGAAAGCGTAGTTATTTGTTCGTTTGCACAACCCAAGAATGTAGTCACTCAACAAATCCGTAAGTATTTCCAGAGGAGATGAATGTATTGTGGACCAACCGACGTTCAAGCACGTCTGCGCCACAGCTACTCGTATCATTTTTCTTGTGTAATCGTCCATTTTCAACGCTGTAACACAGAAAATGTAAAACACAACGATCAGTTGTCAAATAAAAAACCAAAAACACAATAAATTAAGTTTCTCTAATTACACATTGAAGGATCTCAATAATAACTGGTGTCATTGAAATTACATTCAAATGTCAGCGAACAAACTTCGAGTGACACTCACTCAATAACCCAACGTTCATATAAATAAAATAAAACGAAGTAGGTATGTTGTGCATGAAAGTTCTCCCTTGCATAAAAACCATCAGATCACGGAGATACCAAGGGCATGTCAATCCCTTTATTTTGGGGCTCACAAACGACTTTCATAGCTGAATTGGGTTCCCAGTTCTGCTTTCAACAGCCAGACATACTTTGACAGCTGTGTTTTACAGATCGATGAGCCCTTCCACATTGGACCATCTCCAAGCTTAGTAAAGGGCTTCTTCACATCCCCAAGATTACGAACATTCCCCATACTGATTGTCTGTCAGGAGTCTCGGTCGGCAGCTCCTTTGGCGTTTTACCTAAGAATACTACGATTCAATGGACGGTCCGCCCAGAAATGGGTGAGCAGTCCTGGGTGGGCCTGGCAGAAAAATTCCGGCCGGCACTCGGCGAAAGGCTTCTGTAGCACCCCAGCCCTCCCTAATGTAGGTCTCCCTAATTAATCTGATATTTGAGCATCAAAAGCGAAAAAGTGAGCTTATAGCGTTAAGTTATTCAAGTTCTTTGTTGATCTCACTACAAAAATAAAAAACACGGAGAGACCCTCGTGAGAGTCTCGAACTTTGACATGAAAATGACACGGTAGTTTTTGGGAAATTTGTCCGCTTCTTCTTGTTCCCGTGCACGCAGACGTCTTGACTGTGACAATGGATGACATGGTCACTATACTTTGCAAACCCGAGATTTATTCTCTGGGACCCTCACCAAGATTGGTAGTGGGGGGATTGGTCAGTATAGAGTCCAGGTTTGTTACAAGATGCAGTCCAACAGACTGAAGTAATCTTAAAGACGATTGCATAGGTATTTCAGACAAAACAAAGACAAATCTGAAAGTTGTAGTTGTGTTGCTGACTACGTTGTCATTTTTGGTTTATTATGTTCGATAATGAACCATTGGAATCGCCCAAAGAAAAAAAAATTTTAACCCCCCCTCAAAATTTGTTGGTTTACGTTTCAAGATACGTAGATTCAGAAAATCGAATAAAAAAAAATCCGTCCGTCCGCCGTACGCGCCACTTTGCCCAGTTAGCGTTGAGTTAAAATTACGAAATTTTTTTTATGGGTTTCGACCAACCCCACAATGGTCCTCGAAACTTTTCATAACCCTAGGTCAAGGGGAAGGGGTTCAAAACGAATTTTGAAAATTTGAAAATCTCATATCCCGAAAAATTCATATAGAACGGTATGTTTTTTATTTCATATTTAGATAGAGTTTGTTCCGTAGAATTTTTTAAGACCATCCGCAGCTTTGTACGACCAGCCGTTCGTTCACAATGAGGGTTCAAAGATTGTGCCTCACAACACGATCGTGTATCAAACTGTTGAAATACAGGTCCATTTTCATACTAACAAGCTCTTTGGAACATCATATGGCTTAAGTGATGTCGAGTTTGTTGTTCTGAGGTGCGTGTCGTGCTACGGAAATGAAGGTAATTTCGAATGTTTGTTGGTAGGTACTTCTTTTATAGAAAAATTATTACCGACGTAGTATTAAAAACCCCAGAATTATATCGGATTAATTAATCATAATTAATAATAATTATTATTAATAATAAATACGAATTATTAATACCTAACAATAAATTATAATAATTTTCACTAGGTACTTGATAAAATTGATAATAATAATTAATCTAACATTTAGGATCTAGACATTTAGACCTAGTGATCTAGACAGAAGGGTGATCTGTACAAAGAAGATAATGAACCGTTGTGTCAAGAATTTGCAGAGTTTTTCATCCTGTACAGCTCATCTGCCACTTAAGGTACGTCCGTCCGGTTAACATGAAACTATTCTATAAAATCTGACGATTCCAACGAACAGTGATGATTACCGTGGGATGCACACAGACGGAGTTACAATTACTTAGTTACGGTTTGGTTGTACTTGAAAATCATGCTAAAAGGAGGATGTCACAAAATCGTCACACAACATCGGAGGGAGGCTAGAGCAAAGATATTTTCATGTAAAAAAAACCAGTCTTGTTCATTATTGACTGACCCTAGCCATACGATCTACCTATCCATGTCAATACCAAACAACATTGTAGAAGAATTTGCAGCATCGTTTGTTTTCGAATTATTGAGGCGATGTTTGTACTTATACATTTTCTATGATCGAGATCGATCGATGTTTTGTTGTTGGATTCGTAACGGAAAGCCCTTTACAGTTGATTGGATGACACTCTTGCAATGAACTGTTGCAAGATTTCTTTCGGTAAGAATGTTTACCAAGCACTGACACTTTCGACAAAGGGGTTTCCAAGGATTCAAGTGTAGTTCAACTTTTCATTGAATAAGCCACATGAAACTTGTTTCAGCTACCCTCGTCGTCGACAACATTACTACACATACTTTTACGTACCTAGGAATCTGTTTATGGAGTTGACATTCAGTGGTCAGTTATGGTAGGACGCCAGTGGCTTACGAGCATGGCGGTTCTTCGTGATCTATTTTCACCAACGGGCACATTTCTACTCCAAAATCAAGTCATCATAATTATAATTATTATAAAATAAAATGGTGTACACACTTGAAACTCTAGAGATTTCCGAAATGACTAGCGACGCTACCACCAGTGCACTCACCCGATATGGATACCACAGAATACTACTATACTACGTATATCTACACTCCAAACATGGATGCTACATCCACACAGTACCTTATTCTTCTTCCACTTTTTATTTAACGTCTGGGTCCACCGAATTGTGAGTTTAGTTCAAAGAGGTGAAGTAGATGGGTAAGGACGAACTGGTTTGTATTGACGAATTCAAAATCGTCCAACAAATAAATTCAGCCGTTGATGAATGTAAAATTGTTGAAATGATCAAGTCCTGTCTGCAATTTCACCTCAACTGGCCGGGGACAGAGTCTCGCTGTAAATTTGTTCTGTATTTTCAGAATCTGAAATACCTACTATGGGTAGAGCTAATCAGAGCTAATTTCGTAGCTTGTCCTCGAACATGTCAATTCTCATAAAGACTCAAATATGTACATTACCTACTAGGTTATTAATGTGAAAAATTGAACGGTTCACATCTCTCTGAGGATCCGACCTGCATTTCCCCCCTCGTGCTATTTCAACTTCCCTTCTTTTTGGGGGAATACAAACTAGTATGACCTTCTGAGTGGGGTTTTCAGCTGTAATAAGATTAAGCATGATACCCTAGACAAGGCTTTGTTTAACAAAAGACTCAAGTAGTAGTAGTATAAGTCAACCTAGAAGTGTCCGTATTTCCATGCTAATAGATCTCAGTGTTGCCACTTGACCATGTTATGGGTACGAGGAAGTTTTATCCCCATTTAGCACACGATTAATCCAAACTCCATTTCTCACGACCATAAATTTAAATCTTGGATCACCCGTTCCAGTGTATACTGTTAAAAGGATTAAACAAATGAACGATTTAAAATTTATTGAAGCAAAAGTTATTTACAATTTACGATGTTTTATGAAGTATTGTACTTCCTATAATATTAGCGGAGTCCGTAGCACGACTAGCTCATTTCAATTCGGTGATCGGCTCGAAACCGTCGTTTTCGATTTTGGCTTTGAACTTGAGGTATTCTCTTCGTCTGTCGAAGTGTTTGACCTGAAACAGAACAAGATAGATTGCTATTGTTAGATCATGCATTTTACCCATGTTATTCTTGTTCTCATAATGGCACAAATAATTTTACCAACTTATTTTATTTTGCATTGAAAAGCTTATAGTTGGAATCAGTAAAACAAAAATATGATAGATTCTATTGAATGAACTTTTCATGATTATTTCATTCAGTGATCATGCTGTTTTGCATACAGATTGTTCCTATTTGATCACTGCAATCAGATCACCAGCTTTGGCGCCTTTGCACAAGGGTAATCCTATTCAGCAAACAGTCCTGAGAGAGATGATATAGTGAACAATATGATTAGGATTACCCTCGTGGAAAGGCGCTAAAGCTGTTTATCTGATTACTGTGTGGAAACAATGGCTGAGAGGTTTTTAATAGAGCGTAATCAAGATGGCGCAGAACTGCATCAAAACAACCAATAGGTGACTGATGGGAGACCAGGCTGACCACCACAGCAACCATGCAAGTTGTACTGGGATTCAAACACTCCCCCGCATTTCTACAATAAGTTGAAGCCATTTCAACACAAGCCTAATTGTCTTAATGAACGTGAATGTCTGTAGCAAGCTTACAGCAGACATCACTGAGAACGTGCCATAGAAACAGAATGTCAGTAAGACAGTCTGAGACAGCGTAGCACTTTTCTTCAGCACTACTGAGAGCAACATTCGTTTGGACCTCCAACCCACAACATTTTAATTTAATTTAATGATAAAACCTCTCATACTCATCCTATCGTTATCATTTGCAAAATCTGGATCAACCTACGCAGACTCATTGCAATACAATTTATTAATTAGGTATTTAATACCTAATGGATCGTTTGAGATGAGACCATTGAGTGGAGCTATTCACATTTTTGAACTGACTTGAAAAAGTTATTCAACAGTGAGTATAAAAAATTTATTTTTAGCTATTAAAGTGAATTAAACAACGTGGCAATACTGACCCACTGAGCAGGACAAGCAGCAACGTAAAGTGCTCTCAGTTCGCTGCAGGGGTTTTTCTCTTTGGGCGTCGACTCATTGGCATTGAGGCAGTCCCAGAACTGATCTCTTTGCGCCCAACATTTCTCTCTGCTGGGTTTGTCAGGGAACGACATAGGTCTGGTCGATGTCTGGCACTCTCCTGAAAACCAAACCAATGTCACCGTGAGAGTTACTAAGGATAAGGCGGACGATTACGCAGACCAAGGAGGAGCATGGGTGAGGATGGCGCCAAGTGACGTTCTCCATAGATAATCGTGGTGTTGAGGACATGTCAGAACTATCCTAAATATACCATGCATGTGAGGCATTAGACGCTACAGCGCCAGTTTCTACATAATTTGTTAACTTGTTAACGTCTTCTGCATTTTCTTCTTGGCTTTTTGTCCCTTTTTTATTTGGGGGGTTGTTGGAGGTTCACTGAAAAGAAAGAAGGAACGCTTTCGGCTTTATTAAGCCACCTTCAGGGCTGTAACACAGAAACGACATTGTCGGTAGCGTTGACTTTAAATATTTGGAATTTAAAGTTAACGCTACCTACAATGGTTAGATCTCACAGCAGGTTGTCGTTTTTGTGCTACAGCCCTGAAGATGGCTGTAAGCCGAAAGCTCGGAGACAACGTTCCTCCTTTCTTATCACTGAACCTCCTACAACCCTCCAAACATAAATTGTTGTACTTGTGGATATGATATGACAATTCACCATCATATCATAATCATATCTTAAATAATCATTAAGGTAATATCTCACCATCAAACGAACATGTTACCAGCCCATGACCCACAATATACAACAAAGCCACACTATTTGCTGCATGATGAGGTCATAAAGACCTACATACTCGTAAATGGCATGATGAAACAACCTTCATGGGCAACCGTGATAACAACACAGAGAATTTGACAACAATGTTACGTTGATGGCGCAAGAACTGAGATTGTTAAAAGTATGGTAAAACTGGGGAATGCAATCTAGCACTGTATACTTCTCACAGCTACAACCAAGACAAATACATATTGTTATGTACGAGTACAGTCTTGGTTACCACAACCCAGGGCCACGAGGGCAGCAGAGAAGCTGACAGGCTGAACTGGGTTGGACCAATAAGAGACTACACAGGGCCATCACCGGCTGTCAATTCGCGATGAAAGACAGCACAAATATTCGCTCCAAAAACAGACAAACACGAATAAGCCCCCTTACCCGGTCAATCTTGATATTTACACAAACAAGAACCAAAATAAAGGAAATAGCAGGTGTTCAGTTTGACCTGGTTCCCACTCAGCGTCTGTGAGTTGGATTCCTCACTCCTGATAACTACCCAAGTTGTTTCGATCTGAAGAACGCACCCGCAAAATATGAATGAGTCGGGAGTACAGGAATAGATGGTCTACCCCCAACTTGATCCCAAATTTATCGCCTCATTTTCCTAAAAATAATTTCAAGTATGTCTATTAATACTCACGTTATTTATTTCTCGTGATATCTCCAAATAGGAACCTTAGTATATCTCAAAAAGGGGCATCCGCTTTGCTCTGTGAATCCGGCAACGGTTTTGATCTCCACTTCACTCGAAATAGGATGAGAGACGAGATCTAGAGGACAGAAGAAACACGAGAAATACAGTAGAGGCAGGTGGAAGCGACTCGATCCTCTAAACATGGTGATTTATGTGAGAAATTATACTATTTTTAGAGAAAAATTACGATGAGTGAAAGAAAGTGTTAAATTGTCTCACAACGATACGAGGGTCCCATGCGATTGACGTCACTGGATAAAAAACAAAACTGGAATGCGAATACTTTCATAGCGTTCTATTACACTTTGCATAGATCTCACTGATGTTTAATTATGGAAGGTCCCACAAAAATTTCAACCGAAACAGGGGGAAAACTACTTGTGTAATTGCATCCCTCCAGGAATATAAACTATAGAAATCTAGAACTAGTCGTTTTAAGGACACTCAATCCGATGGCCAAAAAGAAATTACGCGCCTGTTCTCAACTACACACAAATTGATAAGCTCCTTATAGTCAAGTTCAGTAGCGTCATATGGTACAACGACTTCTTGCCGGTAAGAGGTATTACTACGGCCCAAAGTAGCACCCACTGTATATGCATACTCTTAGCACAATATTACCTTATCGTATGCCATACCTTTATACAGGATTCATACAAAACTCTCGACCGAAATAATTCGAAGCTTTCCAAAGTACCAAGATCCGCAATTTTAAGTGAAAGATGTGAAGTTTTGTAGGTGAACTTACGACCGACCGGAAGATGAGCGAGAGGTACCTACTTGTAGAGCCTTGCTTTGGTTTCTATCGGCGACCCGAGAAAATTCTAAGCTCTCTCAATACTCCAAACTGTGGGAATTTAGTACCTAATTCGACATCACGTATTCGGCCCTTCCACCCACCATTGAATCATCGGTCTTCAGTCAATCAATAGTCAAATGAATTCCTATGCTTCCTATGCTCAAGTCACTGAATAACTTGTCAACAAGTTTTACCCCAAAAAAGCAGACTGGAAATGCAATTGAAATGCATTGGTTCAACTTACTTTGAATTGAATAAGCTCACAAATAGGCGGTAAAGTTAGTATTCACATCAAATTTTCCACTCATCAGATCAAATCTCATGCACTATGGACCAAAGATAGAATTAATAAGACAAAACGAATCGGTATATTGAAAAACGTTACTTAAAGGAGGAGAGTAGAGAAAATATGAGTCAATAATGATTATCAGTAGTTATCTATTGGCCTTCTTCTTCTTCACTTTTTCGATATACTTGACTGGGCCGGTGCATTGTAGGTCGCAAGTTTTGACTATTCCCAGATTATTTTCTCTTGATCATAACCTGTACCTTCACTCTTTTCTCATCACCATACACAGCACAATTTAAAACTGTCCAAAATTCGGACGTACTACCATTTGAACCACAATCATAAAATATAACAAGGACATAACCTTCATTCACCAACGCTTATCATGACTGCAGCCAAGAAATTTTAAACAAGAAGCAGAAGAAGAAGTGGTTTCTTTCCATTTCTACGGGGGCTAGCGTGAGGTCTGCCGGGGATTTAGACAGTTATTTTTATTTTACTGTATGACGGAATTTATTGTATGACTACCTTTTTTACTACTTAGTTTCTTTAGACCCGCGCATTATTCTGTGTAAATGGT
This sequence comes from Stenodema calcarata, assembly GCA_963920205.1. Taxonomy (NCBI): domain Eukaryota; kingdom Metazoa; phylum Arthropoda; class Insecta; order Hemiptera; family Miridae; genus Stenodema; species Stenodema calcarata. The sequence goes on along the minus strand of OY986053.1, from coordinate 8,611,494 downwards.
GGGTACGTACGTGACATTGTGTAGTTCGTGATGGACCTGTCTTTGGCTTGGTTGTTGAGTTGTGGAGTTGCTTTTCTTGGGACTGTTGTACTTCGCGAAATCTACATGTGGCTTAGGTGAGTAATCTGTTCTTTGTCTTTATTAGTTCAATATATAGGAGTAGGGTGCCCTATTTGTTCACAGACAACTTGTGAAATGTTACTGCCGTGTATGTATTTTTGATGCCGCCCGCCCTCGTGTGCATAGGTTGACGAGTTTTATGTTTTCGCGCGCTGATCTCTATCGAAGTACCTACTTACTGTTCATGTGGTAGGGTTTGAGGTTTATCACTGGTTACCTGAGAGTAGGATTGGGATTTCAAGTAGGATTTTGGGATTTTGATGCCTTGAATCGAAAAACAGGACAATACGGTCAAAATCCGGAATTTTATTATTCCTACAGAAAAAAATATCGTACTTATCTGACATTAATCAACTCATTTGTCAATGAGAATCCGTTGGAATCTTCTGTGAAATAACATTTTTCAACCCCCACCAACTTCGGTACCTAAAAGACTCCATAGCACCTCATCTCCTACACAACTACAAATTTCTAGTTGAAGTAGGCGATGGAGCGAGTAATGGACCGACCTGATAAAGGATAATATCCTTTAATATTATTATACTTACTAGATATTTACTATGAGATACGCTCAGATTGATTAGGATCTTGATTCTTAGTATTCATTGGCCATTAGGAGGAGTAACGCGGGAATTGCAACTTCACCCTCCTGCAGAAGATGTTATCTACTGCTGCTCGTCGTTACCTCGCAACAGTGTCCATACTTGTACTAAAAGACCTCAAGATTTCAATTTATCGCCACTTCAACGATATGTCATGTCATAGTTCAGCACTTGACTCTTGCTTGAGGAAGTACGTTCAGGTACGAGTAGTAGTAAGCACTGAACGCCCCAAACCGTCCGACACTGCTGGATAAACTGACTGAATGTTGAGAAATACCACATAACTTATCAAGTATAACGTGGGGGGCTTCGATGAGTATAAAATCTTTTTCACATCCTCAATATTTTGCTCAAGCTCAAAACATACCTACATAATCGTTACCTACACACCGACAACATTAATACACGAAGCGCTATGTTGTCTGATTTACCTTTATTAATCTTGCATAGTGTATTCTAAACAACGGGCTGTCGCATCCTAGAAAGATTAGCAAAAAGTTAATGCAGTATGACCGACTAATCGAAGTTTCTGCCTTTTCAGTTATAAGTGATACAGAATGATTATTTATACTCATAATTCTAGGCTCATCGTAACTCACCTAAATTATGACACAGTTACATTAATTCAGTGTTGTTTTTTCCTACAGGTATTTGATGCCCAAGTCTGTGGAGTGCTGGTTCTGCATGCACAAAACTGAGGTTCCTTACAACCTCTGGAACAGCTGGCATTGCCCAAAATGTGAGCAATACAACGGATTCACACTTGTAAGTGGCTTAAAATTTATAGGAAAGGAGCGGGGGATGGGGAGCAGCGTAGCACCAATTTCACGACTATATTTTAGTATTAAATAAATGTTATGAGATTTGTATTTTTAAAGGATGGCGACTACAATAAGGTGATTGATCAGCAGTTTGATTCAAAACTGAACTTCTCAGTTTCCACGTATGGGCGGTGCAAGAACGCTTGGAGAAAGGAAAATTCCCTTTGCAACAAATGCAACCGGAACCAAGAGCTCAAAGTGGAACAGCTAGCTAAATTTGTGCCACTCAACGAACGAAACTATGACGCTGAAATAGATCATTTCAGGTAAGTCCATTAATAGTCCATAATAGTACCTACAGATCAGTTAAGTTATAAGTTATTATGACATTTGCAATAAGTAATGTTCAATTATTATGTTTTCACGGTTTGAATTGTAGTTAAATTCCCATGTTATAGAGCACAGATTGAAAAAGCCTATGCGCTGTGTAACCACTGCCAGACTCTATTAGATGCAGTCTTGAGGATGGAAAGAGAAGAATATGGTGGTCCCCGTCGCCTCAACACAAATTTCATTCCCAAGGTACTTTGAAGACGGCCAATTCGTGTTTTTCGATTTTTTTTTCTCCAAATGAGCCAGTGATGCTACCCTTAACCCAAGGCTCATTTCGATGATTCGTTTCTCACCTTACATCCGCAAAGCTAGTCTCCCTTTTTGTAATATTCGGCGTTGAACTTACGACTCGAACCTGGACGATTTTTCATTTTCAATGTTTGCCGGAGACCAGAAAGTAAAGGCAAGGGCAGAATCACAAAGCCTTCCACTGTCAAACGGGGATACCTAGTTGAGTTTTATGAACTCTATTGATCGTCTGAAAACAGAAAAAGAAGGATTTGAGGTTACAGATGACAATACAAGGGGAAGGATAACTGCGGTGCAATTAAATAAATAAACAGAAAACTTCTTTTGATGAGCACAACACACAGGCTTTTTCTCTCGCGATATTTTGTATAATATACAAAATATCACTGTTGCGGACGTCCAGACCGATAAAAGTTAAACCTGTCCTACCAAAGCAAGGCTGCCAATTACATTCAAAATTGGTAGAACCAAATAAAACCCTACAATAACAATGATAAAAACTGCATTGCAGCGCCCCTGGCAGCCATAACTACAACTACTTAATTCGTTGCTCCTCGCGCTCTCTGATTGGTCAATCTCTCTTGTTTTGCCCTCTCTGGTAAATCTCACAGGCCCGCCATTCATCCGACATTCAAACCAAAATAGTCAGGCAAAAGTCAAGAGTACTCGGCCTTCCGGTAGCCGTCCAATGCCTTTGACTGAGCTATAAGTCGGATCCCGTATTCTCGTTCAAATGACTCGAAAAAGGTTATATTGTATCAAAATGTGCCTGTAACATAACAATACACCTTGTATATCATTTTGGAAGGAATACTCAACTAAGTGAAATATGAAATACGTTTTTGCTCGCTTGGTTTGAGGCTTTTCCTTCCTCGTGCTAGGCAATTTAACCTTCAGTTTGGCTAGACCACAGATTCGGGAATTAGGTAACTCAATTTGTCAACCGATTCGCTAGCCATTTTGGTTTATTTATAATCTAATTTGATACCTACGTGTTTCAGAATCGTACTGGAACGTGGACACTGTGGCTGAACACCCTCACGACTGTGGGGATGTTTGTCATCGGTTTCCTCCAAACTAAGGGGGCTCCTTTCGTTAAGAAGGCGCTCAAGAATTCGACGTTACCCTTTCTGAAAAAACACGTACCTACCGCATATTCTGTGGTTAACCAAATGCGACCGACTGCTATAAGAGAGATAGCTGTCTTCGTTTCCGACTATGCTTTGCTCTTTAGCGCGCTGCTCTGTCTGCTTGCCTACTACCGCACTCAAAGGCAACACATTGAACTGCTTTTCAACTCATTGTTTTGGTTGGGTTTATTGGCAGTTTCTTTGCACCACGAAAATGGAGCTATTGAGTGGATACCTTTGATCCAGGTTAGGAGATTTGAGTTGTTCTTCGTTCAATTAATAATATAATTGAGTTATTTACATAAAAGTAATTGACGCCTGATCTATCTTTCAATAGACATTCCTCAGCGCCATTTCCTGCTACCTATCGATTTCATTGTTGAATGATCTTTATGCCAATGTGAGGGAACAGCAATTGAAGCAACAAACCTTTCTACAACCCAAAATACCAACAACTATGAACTACAGCCCTAAACATGCTCCAAACGGGACGTCTACTCCCAGGTAAGGCACTTTATTTTCACACACCTATCTGGCTACTCTTGTAACGTAGCACACTACGAGCAAGACCGTCGAAAAAATCTACTATTTTCTGAAAAAACCTGAAAGTATACTCTTCCTAACGGACAAAGCTTGTATGCCCAACCTCACTCATCACGGATTTTCACAGTAGAAGAAACTCCTCTAACCTGAGGGGAGTCTTCTGTTGTACATTTACTGGATCATTACACCAAGTGGCAAAAATCATCCAGCTTCCATTTGGATCATTATTTACTAAGACTTATTTCCTGAACCACAAGCAATGAAATGACTATACAAAACCAATGTTGGTGAAGTAATGCTATGTTCTATTGCAGGGGGACACCTCCAGGCTCGAGATATAGTTATGTAGATTCGACATCTCGTTCAGTTAGAAGCCTGCCGGCTGAAGGTGACAGGGGGATCTCTAGCCACTCGGGCAAGTGGCCGGATAAATACGTGGGGCTGGAGCCAGGCATCAAAGGCCTGAATTTGGGATCTGGCGTCTCTCATCCAAGAGACGACGATGTTCAAAGTTTGTGGAGTACCAATACTATGAGTCACGCTGCCACCAACTCGTACAACCCGAACGCAAGCTGCTGGAGTTTATACAGGTCAGTAAACTTAACGAGAAGTTTCCGTAATGTAGCATGACCTAATGAGCGAATTTTCGACGGTGTCAAACTTCCCCTTACTACTATTCATTGAGATTTTACCCACCTCATGAACCATGGAAGTCCAAGTATCAACACTCTTGTGTTGAACAAACTTTTCTCTGCTCATAATAATTCAGTGGATAAATGTACATACAGAAGAACAATAGTTGTAGTTTTGAGGCCCTAAAAGGTGTACAGCACATTCTAGGAGTCTTATAAGTAGAATTGTTTAGTCCCTGACATTATCTGACGATTATTCGACGATTATTTGGCCACAAACATTAGTTGGACAACAATAAAGTGGACAATTTTGGAAAACAAAAATAAAATAAGTAAGGGTAGCGCGTAAAAAGTTTGTGGATTTACGGAAATTACACGAATGGGTCTTGAAATGTGAAATGATGATGGTCTATTCGTAGGGCTCTAAAAATGTATTGTAACAGCTTCAAATTCTTTATTGATTACAGATTGATATAACAACTTAGCAATACAGCCCATCTATCTGCTTCACTTGCATACATAAATCACATGCTAATGGAGTTGCAGCTCATCAGCTGACTTCATTAGGCCCATTACAACTTGTAATTTACAAGCACACTGGACCTCAATTTCGCAAAATACATAAGATGTTCTATCCAAACGCCGCACCGTTTCACTGTTGTCCAAGATCTGGATCATTTCAAGATTTACATGTCTGTCAAGTTTTTCTTCATGCCTCACCGCATAGATCTTGATGGCTTAGGTCTTGACAATTATGTGCCCAAACTTAGGATTGGAGTTTGTACAATGAAACCTTGTCAAAAATCGTACAGTCTTGCAAAATTACAATAGCTGATGTTGAAACGTTCTTGAAATTATTCAAGTCTTCCTTGTATTGAATAGTACCGCTCCTAATATGACGACCAGAAGCGCATCAAATGGTCACCCCACGGGCTTTGGGTCTCTGATGCATGTCTACTCGACTAATTCTACCTGCGGAAGACAATCTCGTCCAACATCGCCATCTCAGACGATCCTGTCACAATCTGGAACTTCCTTCCACACCGTCGACTCTACAATGAGAAGAAGAAACTTCATGACAAATGGCACTGTCGCACAAACGAGGTAAGCTCTACATAGTAACCTCATATAAATGCACGAAATTCAATGAGGTTGGTGCTGCTTCATTTGAGATTAAAAAATATCAGGAGGAAGTTGTCATTTGCGATGTTGACGTACTGAGTCAGCTGATCAGTACCAACACTTTGAAATGTAAAATTAACTGAAAGTTGATGCTAAATCTACCTACTCAGCCTCCACAGCTAAGCTTTCACTCACTAAAAACGTACTAACCCTTATCTTCTTGACCTGATCCACCCCGGAATCACAATTTCCGCATTACTTTGGATGCCTCGCGCTCTTCTGACGTCTTTTGGCATCTTCTGAACGTAAGGTTGATATCGTCGTTTGTCATCAGCACTTCGCGGTGTCTGCTAGCATTTTTGTGTACTGATTTTGATTCATTCAGCTCCATTCTCCACACCTTGGTTTTCATAACGACGTTGTTAGTAGACGTCTGAGAGTTGCAGATTTCACGTGATCTCCTACGAAGAAAATAACCGTATCATTGTGTGTATAGGACAGCGTCTTGTGTGTATAGTAGGTAGAGTACTGGTTCTAGGGCATTTCCTTGCGGGACCCCTGTTTTTATGGGATTCGAACCACAGTATTGATTATCTTGCTTTACCCTGAAGTGTCTATTTTCAAGGTAGGATTTCAGGAGTAAAATAATAATAAAAAAAATAGGACATTTTTCCAAGGTATGCTAGTGGCGACAACACTGTCAAAACATATCAGCTCATTTTTGTACCTGCAATGTTGTCGTAAGTTCAACCCCCTACAGTACAGGTACTGTACTGTCTGCCTATCCAAAGCCACAACTCAAGTTGTCAACGGCATACATTTCAATGCTCTGGCAGATACTGGAAGTTCACTTAGTTTTCTGAGAGACTCAGCTGTTGAAAAATACAATCTTCCTATTCAAAAAAGTAGCGAAACTGTATGGCTTCTTCTTCCCTAACGACAACTATCGATGATTACTACCCCCTGCCACCTTCGAGACAACTGGTCTTCCATCGCTGCTCCAAACCCCGGCCAGGGTAAGTGCTATCGACGGCATCATCGATGTGGCTCCTGTTACCCTAATAATTACCGCCAATTATTTTCCTTGTCGGATTCGTGCGATTCGCACCCGCGGCCAATTGTACGAAATTAACCAAAAATATAGTTCACTAACGCCAGGCGCCTTTTTCCTATACGTATTTCATGGCCTAGGTTAATTATTGATATGAAATTTTAAGTAGAACGCTCCATCTAAGGACTGTCACCTTGACGGCTGTCCTGAATAACTGAAAAACAGTGTTTACGTCAAGTACGTCTAGTCGTTTTCTCAGTAACCACTAATTTGAAACACTTATACGTTAGCCATCCCTACTTCATATTTCATTAACTTATCAAACATTTGCTATTCTGTTCAAGGTGAAGCTCGCCATCTTCAGATCGGTTCCTGATTCCTCCCTCAGGCAGAATCTTCCTGCACATCATCTCAACTGCCCTTGATATCAATTTAGCTCCATCTCTGAAGATCCAATGTTCGTGGTTTCTTGTGAACATGTTTCCATCTCACACTTCCTATTAATCCGTCTTATCCTGCATTCATTTTTACACTGGTGCCATTCGTAACTATTCCGACTGCCTCATCATCGTTTAAATGCTACCGTAACTGCCTGTATATTTTATCGCGAGGCTGTGAGTTATTCTTTAGTTCTGTAATAGGTTAATTAAGTACTATTACAGGTCCCTCCGCTACTGACTCATCATCTACCCATTGAATTTGTGGTTTCAAGTGTAATTGATCTTAACTGACACTTGTTTGTTGAAAACCGAGTTGTTTTATTCACTTAGAAGACTTTTGTTTTGTGTTTACGCCTTTATTTTTAAATGTATTGAGTACTTTTGATCGACTTATTCGTTCCATCTGTAGTTCATAGTCCTCTACAGAGGTTACCCCTTTATTTGAAATAGTTCTTCATTTCACAGTAGAATGTGTTAAAACTTACTTTCTATTCAAATTAGACATCTCTGTCAGAACCACTTTTGTACATAACATCCCTCAATCCTATTAAATAGCGTACAAATTTTGTGTATCGCTTCTAATTTCATTTCAACAATTACTCTGGAGATTAATTTTGATTTTTTTTGTGTGTAACAGTTCAATACACCTAGAATTTGTTTGTTAATTTTTCCTACAGATTCTGTATTTTGACGTTTTTTCCTTGCTTATTAAATTGAAAATAAGTGACGTGGAAGAACCATGTATCTACTATTTCCCTCTATTGACATGAAATAATTTCCTTGAAGTGTTTTCCTTTTTAATAGACCTAATATAATTTGTGTAAATATTACCGCTTTTCTTTCGATGAATTGATTTATTACAGAAGGATACACCTGTCATAACATGTTCGAGTCTCATTTCATACACTTCCTATTCTTCCAAAACCGTTACTTTATTTCAAATAAGCAGATAGGTAACAAGAAGTATAATTTTTGTATATCTTCGATAATGAAAAAAGATAACCCGTTTCGAAATTGGTTGATTTACATTTCATGATAAGTAGAATCAGAAAATCTACCACAGCTATATGAGGTTTTCTGTCTAGATCGTTCTTATGTACTGTATATTTTAACAGACTGTTACTCGAATAGCAACTAATAATAAAGGAAGGGGAGCATGGGAAAATTCAGCTCCCGACCTGCTACCATTTGAGGTTTACTAGTGAAATCAGTGGGTATGAAGTCTCTTCGACCAATCTCTGGAGAGCTAATCCCAGTACGAGGGGAAGCTGAGGTGTACATGGACCTAGTAACAGTGGCGGCTCTTCAGGGTAGGCATCCTGGCCAGAGCCGCCACTGCCTAGTAATGGCAATAAGCGACATCATAAGGCACCAGTGTCTTCGGAGTCGGGGGTTCGATTCCCACCAATGTAACAGGCTCTAACTCGAATATCAAAGCTCCCTTCGTATGTGTTTGATCGAGAAGGGAAGAAGGATATTAATAATATCATATAAGAAGGATATTAATAATAATATCATATTATAGATCTTGAGTGATCTTAAATAGATCTTATGTGACTCCTCTGCAACTTTCGAACTGTGGTAAAACTAAAATCCCAACACAAAGTAAAATGAGCATAACACCGTTCGAAATGTTTGAAAAAATAAACCAAAAAACCTCACTAAGAAATTTGTTCCTCTGTGTACGACCTCAACTCCCCCGAGCTCCGTAACGATGATGAAACCACAGTAAGTTGCTCAGATGAATATCGACGTATTTGGTGCTCGACACCGAAGGGCCAATAATATTGACATTATTCCTTAATTCCCTGCTTTGAGGTGAAGAATATTGCAATTTGGAAACGTGGAGTTGAGGCTACGTCGAAATTCGGAACTTGATCAAGTTCTACATCAAAAGGGAAATTGAGTAAAATAGTCATTTATAAATGTCGAACATAATAAATATAAATATCGAATGTAGTAAATATATAATATATATTTATATATAGGTATTATATAAATTTATTATAATATAATAAATTTATATAATACCTATATAATATTATTATATAATATTATTATAATAAATTTACATATAAATATCGAACGGATTTCATCAAACTCGACATAGCAGCTTTGGGTCGAGGAAAGCTTCGTCGATCTCTCGCTAGAACGCGGCAGAACTGCGAGCTTCGCTGGAACCGCCAAGTTTTGATCTGGTTCAGTTTTTCTCCTCTATCCAGTTGTCAAAAGTTTTCCCGGGGGGTACCCCAGACTCCACTGCTTTTCTTGGGGTTTCTTCAGTGCCTAGAAGGAAATTCGTACAATTGGTGTTGTTCAAAAATAACTATCTATGTAGCCCACTCCATAAAAAATATACAATAACAAAATTTATTGCACATTGACAGAATCAGTTTATAAATGACCATTTAATGTCCATGGTCATTTATAAACTGATTCTGTCAATTGTTTAATAGTTTTTCCAATCTTACTTGATCCATGAGAGGCACAATGAAACGGGAAAAAATGTACTCGCTCTTATAGCCATGCTGCAAGATTGGTTTTAAAAAAAATAAATGTTCCCTCCATCTCAATTTACCCCTAAATACTTTCCAGTACTAGCGTAGAGAATATTAAATGAACAGATTTTGTTCATTCATCATGACTGGTATCGTTTTAGTACGTGGTAGTTAAAATGAGCGGATTTTCGTTCATAAAGCTTGTTGCTTCCTCTACAGAGTTCAACCAGTAACGTCAGCAAAAGTTAAAATTGTCGTTCTTTGGTACCTAGTTTAGTTCATCACGTGGTACATCAGATGGTATAGTAACGGCCTAAGCACACTTGGGGGACACCTGCCATTAGTTCCTTGGTAATGGATAATCTTCCAAAACGACTCAAGTTTATTGTCATATCACATTGTTCTGGCGTATCATCATTGTTTTACATTTTATTTTATTTTATTAGTTGGCGTAAGAGTCGTAGTATTTTCTCTCAGTAAATGTGTTTGTCTTCTTTTTCAACGGCTTTGAAGGTACCGACCAATTTTCAAGACGTTCAAGCCAATAGTAAATTTCCTTTTAAGAAACTAAACTTTGATAGGTTTCTATCTTCCCTCCAGGAAATTTTATTTCAATAAGGTTTTACCTTGTAACCGGAAAGGTAACAAATAACCAGCAGAACTGACCCAGAACCTCCGAACTTTCGGGCTGACGCAGCAATCACCGGAGCAGGCTATGCATCTTCATTCACCAAATGAAGGTTGGCAGACCCCATTTTCAACAGAGTTAAAAGTGGACTCCAATCAGAAAGTTTCTCCTCTCAATCAGTCGTTCAAACGTTGCTAAGTTGAAATGGTCGTGGGAGAGAATTCGGATAGTAATTTTCGACTGTCTGCCGATTGAGACTACTCTCGAGTCACTTACACGATTAGACTCGGCGAAAACTGATTTGTTGTCGTCAGTTGTTGAAAACTAATTTGTTATTGTTTGTTATGTGAGTTATATTCTGAATGATTGAAATGAAACTTGAAAAACACTGTACTCGGATAAGCGGGTCTGTTGATTGTAGAGACTTATCATGTCACTACTCTCTGAATCAGCAATGAAAATTAATTTGACTTTATTCTGTCGGGATGGAATTGAAGGGGAAAAACATGTTTGTTTGAATTCCTTTATTTGTTATTAATAAATTGAGGTTTCACGACTGGGTGTTAATATTGACGTTGTTAACGTAGAAGGTTGACGAAAATGTGTGGAGCTTTTGATGATTGGATGATTTCAGGAAAAACGTTTTGACAAGACTCATTCATGTGAGAGAACTCCAAACTTTTCAATATTACAGGGTTTTCGGGGTTCTATGTTATAAGTTACCAGTTGAAGTTCTTGGTGGCTTTGAATAGCTCTTGAAATTACAAAATTAATAAACACAAAATCTTCTTTTGAGAGAGACGGAATCGGTAAAACACCTACAGTAAGTAAAGAGGAAAAGCTTGAACAAAACCGTATTACCAAAACGCAACTCTTTGGTATTTAGACGTGTATTACGAGTATAATATTGAAGCGCCTATAGCTTGCAAGGGTGTGATGCCACAAGTCCCATTTTTGGAAAAGCAAACACTCCATGCTAAAGAGTTTTCAAAATATGCCAGACATTAGCAAGCAATAGCGCAAAGGCAACAGCGGAGGTTTACATCAATCCTTTATCCACCAGTCAGCAAGTCGCAGGAGAAGCCATGATTCTCATCCTCTACAACGCCCTGAAATCGGAAACCCCACCTAACTACACGAATTTAAATGAACATCGCTACTGCTACTTCGTTAAATCCTCAACAAAGTTGAAAACCAATTTGGCTTCTCTGCCACCAACGATAGCAGTTGTTGCCCGTTTCAGTGTTAACTCTGTCTGGTCTGATGAAACGGGATACCCCTCACAACCAAAGGACTTGAATGAACACCGCTACAGCCCAGCACGCTATTAGGGTGTTCCTTCAAACCCAAATTTGGCTGATACAAATATCGGGTTGGGTTAGGGATGAACGTGGATTCCTCACCTCCGTCAAGTCACTCCGTTCCCGTCCTCCTGCGCCAGACCACATTTTAAATTCAACATTCTGCCGCTGTGCTACGGGCTGTAACAACGAGTGTGCTTATCAACTGCTCTTCTATTTGTGGATGGGAAGGTGATTGCCTAAACCGCCCGCCTGTCCTCAAGGAAGACATCGACGAGAATATTGGCGACGAGATTCTTCTTACAAACTAATATTTTGTAAACATGATAATTATTATATTATAATAATTAGGTAAACAAATTTGGGGGTGTACGACTTTTTTGGACCTCGGATGCGTATTTAGCGTCGAAAAATACATGGGAATAACGTAGTCGCACTCCCAAATTACGACGTTTTTTCAAGTAGCTTTAAATGTTATTTGTGTCCACATAACAGCACTGAAGGATTTCGAACTCTCAGCTGTTCGGGTGACAAAGAATGTTTCGTACAAAAAAACCCACAAATCCTAGACTCGTTCCCATTATCGCATCAATATAGAAATATCTTGTTATTTAGCGTACGGTTATGGCATGTTGTAATAACCCCTTAGATTATATGTCCACGTTATCATCACAATCGACGGGATGAGACCGATAAACCCCGCCTGTCCAAAGTAAGTGGAAATCACTGGGAGTTTCGTTGTGTAGGCCGGAGTGTCCAATAAGCCGTCCCCACCCGGTACACCATTATCGGCTCCCATCAACAGTCTCGATATCCTCAACCGTGGTGTAAAAAAGGAAAAAAAAAAAAACACTGAACGTATCTGAGGACCACATAAAGGTTTATTGTCGCTATTAATGACATGAAGAGTATTCCATTAACTGGTATAACATTATTTTCAGCCTGGTTTTACTCCTACGCATAGCGACCAGGTGGCACAGCGGAACTCAGATCGAAGAACTGAATGAAATCTACAAGTTATTTCCAGCAAAACTAATTCAAGTGTACCTTATATGAATTAATGACGGTGTTATCATGCGTTTCTAAGAAATTATACAGCGACAAATTAAATTAAAGTAGCTTTTAATTACGCACATAGCATTCTTCTGCAATAAGCTGCTAAACTGCGAATATGGCCAACCTCCAGACAGGTGTGTCCAACTGTAGCGCCCTGAAGACCACAGCTATTCATCATCAGCTCTTGTAAAGCGCTGGCTTTGGTATCTTAGGAGTTGAGGTCGGATCAGCACGTCAGGCTTCGGAGCAGCACCATCGTCTGGTTTGGATGCAAGGACAATACTCGGTTCAGCAACCCACTGCAGTGTCTACTGACGTGTTCATCAATGGTGTACCGGGAGCTGACGAGTAACTCATACAAGTGGTGTGCAGGAATGAGGTGGTAACGATTCCTGCGAACGGTCTGTTTCTCGGGATCAAGTAGGAACTTGGCTGACTCAGAACGGCGATTACTTGCCAGTGCCTTTGTCGGTCGGTGAGTGCCAGCTGATGGCACTGAAGACGATGATCAAAATTCTTCTTAACCGTACCTAAAGTGGCTCGGCTGGACTGAATGGAGCGCCCCCGAACCGATTTTGCCCCCCGAATAAGAACGAAACAATAGACAGATTGGTGGCGTCACATGTAACATTCAGGCATCTTCTGGCATCGCCTTATATACAATAGTCATTACATCCTTAGTCAGATATCCTCGCAGTTTATAATACAAATGAATAAACTTTCGGAGTCGTTGGAGCAGCGCAGCCCCACTTAAGATCGTTGTAAATAATTATTCCCAGGACGTACGTTGTGGAGTACGTTGGACACGTTCAATAGATGGGCACGGGCACAGGCCATGCGCGCTCATTTCATCGGAGCTGCACACGTGCAGCTTTATCGAAAAATCACAACTTTTAAGGTCGACTTCGAGAAAACCAAATGTATATAACATATCTCTGTATTATATTTTATTATATTGAATCTTGAGGAGTTGCTCATGGTTATTAGAAAAGAACCTTTGTAGCATCAGGCAACGGAAATCTAACGCCTTGGAGCTTCCCAAAGTTAAAAACCCGTACCCTACGGAAACCTTCTTCCATGATCCGGTACGTACGGAGGGCTGCTGATTACAAGCGGATGCAAACGATAAATATATTTAAATGCGGGCTTCAATATCAACTGGAGAGCTTTCAGCGCTGAATAAAACCACCAATTTTACACCTGATACAAACAACACACGGTAAAAGTTGTTCTTGGTCCAATGGTTCAGAGATTGATCCAGGATTCTAAACCCCAACCACATACTCAGTATCTGCCAGTAATGGTCCCAGTGAGGAGTATGGAAAATGTACCTCAAGCTATTGCACACTAACTCAGAGCTGTTAATGTGCTCATCTCATATTATTGTTTGCATTTGGTGAACTATCCGAATCAACTGTAAATAGCATTCACAGCTACTTCATCAGCGAGTAGTAAAACTCGGTTCATTATACATGCTCATGCAATCGCATTAGCACCCACCCACCCCCACTCAAGTAATGCTTCTCTCTTCAGTCTCCGTTTTCAGAAATCAACTCCCTGGCCTCTCAGACCGCGATATGAGTATGCAATCATATAACGCTCCGAGTCTAACCACGTTTACTCAGCCTTGTTTACTCTCACCACTTCAAGTCAACAGAAGCCACTTGAAAAGGCCAACACGAATTCCAGAGCATTGGATGGCTGCCCATCTCTGAAGTGGGATCCTGCAATGTGGCAGGTACTTATGAATATTCCAGGAATTTTGTTTTGTTTTGTCTTTGCTTCGAGTTCCATATACTCTATATTTAATTACCCTCCGGAAAGAGCGTATTAAAATATCGTAAGGCCATTTCTTTTTTTTCCTACGTTTTTTTTTGTGTGTTTTACGGACAGCCCTGCACACTTGATACCGTTCAAAGGTCCAGTCGGATCCACCCGCCCACTAATGACTTTCAATTCAATCACGTTGGAGGACAAAAAAATGGGTTGAGAGTCATTAAGCCACAGCTTTGCCCCTCCCCCAGCCGTTCATCCTGTCCGTACGAAATCTGAGATCTAGATAATTACGGACATTTTGAAGAAATCAGTAATTTGCTACTGCTTCATAGACACGTACGTTGACTCATTTTTTGACGCTGAATCGAATGGAGACACTTCCATGCCTCCCTGATAAGGGAGAAACTCGTTTTTTGGCGTCTCATTTTTATTAAATTGTTGATTCTTTAAAAAAAATAACTGAATCCTTTTTTAAACGAGTTTTTTCCTTATCAGGGAGGCATGGAAGTGTCACCATTTGATTCAGCGTCAAAAAATGCATAAATTACGATACCGAACTCACTTCCATGAAGAAAGTCGGCTTTCGAGAAAACGTTGATTTTCACTTAAAAACCCACGTTTATCAGAACTCCAACGTCATTTTTTCCACCAATTGCACTGTGTGCTCACATTTATTTTTATACCGTTGGAAAGCTAAGATTCAGGCCAAGTTTTTCCAGAGAAGAGCGCGCCGAAAGAACCCTGTACTGATAGCGCAAAATACGAAAAAACGGCGATTTTCAAGAAATCTTCCAATTTTGGACTTTGGCCATTTTTTCATTAATAAGTACTGTCTTAAAAAAATCTGATTTTATATCAGGGAGATTGCAAATTTAACACACTTACCATCGGCATCCTCAACTTTTATTTTACATATTAATTTAAGGGATCAGAGCCGTTTTACTGAGAGAAGGTCGAAAACACGAAAAAAATATTAAAAGTGAAAAAAGTCGGGTTTTTAGTTGAGTAATGAAAAAACTCTAAGACGCACTTTTTGTTGCAAATTAGCTGTAGAATTGATTCCTTGAGTTTGTCCCATAATTTCTGTAGACACCCTGTATACTGCAATAATATTCCAAGCTGCGCCTTTTTGTCCATTTCCTGTAATGGCTCTTCATAAACTTCTGCTGTCAGGTGTTAAAATGTTTTGATTACACGTAAAGACCAAATAAGTAATTGAGGACGTATCTGAAAGAAGGGGATATGACCCTATTTTTGTAAATTTGTATTGAAACTTTTCACATTCAAATACAAGATTTGGATGTTAGAATTCATTCATTTACTCCCTGTACTAATGCCCTCAATCGTTAAATAAGAAAGACGTTCCACGGTAACAGAGGATAACCGATTGACGTTTTCCGGAAAAAGAGGGTACAACTCGGCATATTTCTTAAATATAGAGAAAACTAGGTACTTACTGATATTTATTGTATGGAACCACGTGGTTGTCTGTATGCATATTTGTAGAAAGCTTAGTAAATACTTACGGCTAAGTAGGGAAACTTTTGAGGCTCGATAATATCGAGATATTATCTCAAAACATCATTTTGGATTTTAACCTCTTGTTCCAGCTAGGCCCTCAATTGTAGAGATGACGCTCAGAAAAGTGATCTTAGCGCCCAGCACATAAAACCACCAATCTCGGATGAAGGGATAAGCTGTCGAACGATAACATCGTAGACCTGAAGATTTGTCTTCGACCGTTACAGTACTATAGAAATAGTTATAACTATAGTTATAGAAATCTTTATCTTGCAAAATGTAGTGTTTATAATGTATTGTTTTAATCGGTCGGTTTGGCACCCAATAACATGAATTCAGAGTTTGCACACGAAATTTCGAACGGCAAAACTTTTGGTAGCCAAAAAACCACGAAATGTTCGGACTTTTTTCGGTTTTTGGCTAACAACTCCATAACTGTCAATCTTACCCCAAAAGTCACTGCATACCGAACAAAAGTTGATGAAATTCTGCGATCGTAAAAGTCTGAAATCGGTCTAATAGAAAATGTTTTACGATCGATAAAAAACTGGCGAATTTTTGAAAAACTACTCAATTTTTGAAACTACTCAATTTTCAATGTGCTGCACTAGCTGCTTCATCATCTGTAGGTATGTCGTACCTACATCGTTAATTTCTACTCCTATAACGAAGTAGGTATTACTTCGGAAGTAGGTAACAACCCACAACCCAATTTCTTGACTTACTTTCTTTCTGCGGACACGAAAAGTATCGTCGAAGAACACGAGTGATTTGAGTCAGCGTTTCCCAATAAAAATGATTGCGCATGATACCTAATCATGATGATAACGGTTGTACACGAGGTAGGTATTGGTTTTAGGTATTACAATGTGAAGGTCGTATTGTTGATACTATTCCACTACATAATATCTTACATTATAATGAATTAAAATTAAATTATTTAATTAAATTAAATTATTTAATTTTAATTCGTTATAATTATTATTTAAAAAGTATGGATTTCACTACCTTGTCACCCAACTCAATATTAACCATACGGAAGGTTTAGCATGCGGAAGAGATTATGTCTAAGACGCCCCTCTGTAGTCAAGTAGGCTGTGTGTAGGTAGTTTGTATGTGATTACACGCTTTCTAGGTATAACCTTTCATTCAAATTGATCCCTCTTTCTCAATAAATACCGATGGAGTCCATCGGATGGACTCACCTATTAGATCACATGCCCGCGTTAGAGGATGAGTTTAAACATAAATAACTTAGGATATTTGTAGGTAGGTACTTCTTGGTTTACCTCAATTATTGCCGATGTAGGGTACTCGTTCTTTGCGACAAAAAACTGTTGACTTCTTGTGATAACCGCAACCTATTCCAACTTGCGGTCAAGTTCTAGGAGGCCGAGGCCGCAGAGTGATCCATGTGAGTTGGTCGAGTCGGGGAACGGGAGGTGGAAAATGCGAACTGTAATTCGGATCCCACCTGAGTTACGAAGGAAGGTAACTAACTTCCTTTGAATTCATAAGGGTCTCCGTTAGTTGCTCTCGGAGTTTTAACTGAACAAGAGGCGGGTGGAAAGAGACGCCGCGACGCCGGAAACCACCTGCCCAATAATTATTTCCTTCGGTTCGTGTTCCTTCTTCCTGTGAGCCAATCACTATCAGAAACAAGGCGACTTACATAGGTACCCGCCATCAACGACCTACATGTCATAACCATCACCAAAGATAATATCTAAGATAATATCACCAAAGATAATGTCATAACCATCACCAAAGATAATATATTATCATGTAGGTAGTTTGTACATCACACTTACTTCTTGTTTAATTTTCTTGTTCGTTTTCTTGTTGTAAAGCATGAGACTATGATAAGAAATCTCTTCATTTCTTAAATCTTGTTCATTTTCTTGTTAATCCTTATCCAATAAGTTGTTTTGGATGTTAGCACGAATTTGAATCCTACGGTATTTTTTCTGTAGAAGCTGCGTTTTGTGGTTTTTCTTAAGTTATAACTTTGCCATTTATGGAGTGACAACAGTCGCTACTGTTGTCCTGAAGATTGTGTATTGTTGCAACGATGCGCTTATAACAGAGCAACGAATTCCCGTTCTCAAGACGTTTTACAAGAACGGGGAAAAGCTCAGCTCAGGGTCCGACCGCTGCGTCGCAAGTCGGCTAGTGCGCGCGGTTCCACTTGCTTCCATCTCTGTTATAAAAACTGGCCGCATACGACTGGTCGTGGTCGTGGTCGGTCTAGTGCGCGTCTAGCCTCAGTGGTAGCTCAGTCAATACAGATATCAAACTTTGCATGCGTGCATGTATCTACCTTTTTTTTATATGTTGTTAGAACACCTACGAGTAGTGTGTACCTAAATTCGCAACCCTGAAAACCTGCGCTAACTTCGTGGAGCTCGGAAAACTGCGAAATTTTTGCACTAGTTTTAGTTTTGGCCAAAAAAGCCTTAAAATACCCACGCCAGCCCACTAAACATTGTACCGACTTTTGACTTTTTTTTTCACTTGTAAGCCGACGATATGGAGTGCACACCATGTAACTCGCTCTATGAGAACTACGAGTCGAGGATTCGTAGAGACAATATTTGTAGCGATCACAAATGGTGGAATAAAGCATTCTTCGGATATACCAATTCAAAATCCTTATTTAGTTATTATCGTACGAACACGTTTTCAAGGCTTTCGTTTCAAGAGTACTTTTTTTTTTAAGAACGTTTATTTGGCTTCAGTATACACTATTCAGCCTATCAAAATTTACTGCAATCTTTCTTGAAAAAAAATAAGTATATCAGACTTGAAAAATATAAATAAATATTTGACCATGAGTACTTACCTTCTACCCATTTCGTGTTGTAAGTAGGTACCACCCGCAGTGTGTTTTGCAGCAGCCTGGTTGAAACTTCACTCCAACAAAATTTGTTGGAGTGAAGGAGCTCCACAAGGGGGCCCAAAAACGAGATGGTACGCCATGTTACCAATCAGTTTTAGATACGCTAGGATACTTCATTGACGCGTTGACCGCTTTCTGTTGGAGTAATATTAAAACTAACGGGAAAAACGGGACAAGTTACGCCATGTTGTTACGCCATGAGTTACGCCATGTTGCTCCTACAACGACGACCATTTGTTGGAGTGAAGTTTCGGCCATTATTGCTTCATATAATAATTATAATTATTATTGCTTCATTGATGAAGCCGACTCAACTACTCGATACTTCTTCTTTTCCGTTTCACGTTTTTACCAAATTAAATTTCCACCCTTCATAATTTATCTTCTATTCTCAAAATGAACTGTGCACTATAAACCTCCATTTGTCAAGTTGAATGCCTCATTTCTTAACAGTGTCCTCGGCCTACATCCGCTTCCTTCTGCATAATTCTTCCCTTACATTTCTCACTCGTCATATTGCAGAGTAAACCCAAAGTAGAATAACGATACATGAAACGACGGCCAAGGTCTCGCTGATAGGTTACATATGATTATACGTACGATTTTTGGTGTATTTTGGCAGTGAATTCAGGATGGGCTGAAACGGATGTTGGTATGAAAAGTTTTCGGAAATTCGAGTTTTAAAAATTTTGGACCGTGAACTATTATAGCTTCCTTTTCTTCGAATATTCGCTAATTATACACTCTCAACGACGCACAGAAGAAGAATAGAGGCCTAGCGATCAAAGCTATTATTTCCTAACAATATTGGTCAGTCAGATCAATGGCTCAGCAATGTTGGTTGTTTCATATTTTGGAATCTTGAACTTGATTTTAAATTGAAAGCCTCCAAAGTATCACCACGTCCTCAGTACCCTTGTGGAGTAGCACTAACACATATTTTGCAATTTTCCAAGATGTTTGAAGCATATCAAAAACGGCTATTTCTGCTCAATTTTCTTGTTGAGTATTGATATAATTTTTGTCAACTTCTCAAGGTCTTCGCTAATTTCACGAGAATTATTACATCTTATTAGTAGGTAATTATTCTTGAATTGTGAGCAATACGAAGTCTCTCACTCCTTATTTTGGTGATTCACTCCTCCTTTGACAAGAGCTGTTCTATAATTAATTTTCTGAGTGACCTTTTATAGTTCGTCTCTTATCTAAATTAGCAGTTCTGCTAACGCTCAATTGTTTGTTGGTTTAATTTTTTATTGTTATATAATGAAACCGCCGATTTCTTCTCCACAAAGTTGGGCTTCTCTACAAGCTCCCTCAAGTCGGACATGAGAAACATTAGTGAAGTGGTGTGAATTAAGAATCAAACAGTTTGATGATTTGCCCTCTTCTGAAATATACCAAATTCCACAATATTATGGAGAAAATGAAAAATTCAGGATAAATAAATTCGAGGTCGATAAATCACCATTATCTGGTACAGATTGTCCTTAAAATTTGACATCTAACAGTGTTGTTCCAGTTGGATGATGTTCCAATCACCTGTTCCTTAGTATGATCGATGGCCTGGAGTTCGAGCGTTTGAATTCTTCAACCTATTGACCGATTTTTTAACGGTTCAGTCTTTGAGCCCTCATTGTGAACGAACGGCTGGTCCGGATGGTCTTAAATACTAGTAATTCTCTGTAAAACTATACCGTTCAATTAGGAATTGTCGAGATATACCTACAATTCAAAATTAATTTTGAACCCCTTCCTAGAGAACTAGGGTTTTCTTGGTCGACTCCAATAATAATTGTTCATTATTGAAGATAATAAATCAAAGCAAAATGTTTGAGTTGACATCCCATGTAACAACAAGTTCCGCTCGTGCATGAGTTGATGAGTAAATTTGCCAAGTGTTGATGAACTTGAAGTTGATGAGTCATTTCAGGTGAAGCATCACGTAGGTTGATGACTGAAATCGGACTTTCGTCGAAAAATACTTACGTCATCCCTAGTTTCTGATCCACTGAACCCTGACACTATTTCAGCCGGTCGTTCCAAAGTTGTTTTTATGTTAAGGAGAAGCGGGACAAAAATAGAGATCACTTATAAAAACACTGAATTGCATGCTTTATTTTTACCGTCTATTATTTAAAATCTTCTTTGGGTTTAGGAAATCATACAATTAAAAGAAATAAAAAACAATCTTGGAACAACAAAATTTTTTTTCTTCCCTATTTTAAATATGGAGTCATGAAGAGATACACGTAGGTGGGACAAGTATAATTTAAAACTTCAATTTATTAGTGAAGAGTCGACAAAAATATGTTGTATTTACAATAAATTCATCTAATTATACGAGGGGAACAAGGGGTGACTTCTATATACAAACAAACGATAGAATGTCTCAAAATTCCAATATGGTATAGTTACAGGTCTCAGGGGGTTGGGTAGATAAATTATTTGATTTTAGGCCCTTCTGCGTGACAGCACTGCATTTTTTGTCCAGCGTTGAACGGATCGACATGTCACGAGCTCTCAGCGATTTTTCATTTGATATTGCAATAAGAGACAGTCAAACGAAAAAAAATGTTATTTGGGAATCGACGTGAAACTACAGAATTTGATTCAGAGAATAAATTCGTTATTGGCAGACTGATTCAGCGTGGGACGCTTGGAGTCACCTCCACAGAAATTACTGGCTGAAAGTTCTTCAAACTAAATAACGAACATATTTATGAATCATAACGAATCAAGAAATCCTAATAACGAGTAAACTTAACTAATCCAAGTAAAAATGAGTTAGAGAACACTACAAGATTCGTTTTTCTTTGACGAACGCAAAAGATTGTGTACAAAAAGATTAGGTAATATAAATTATTGAAGAAGAAATATCAGTTGCTATTTATGATTTGGTTCAGTTTCCCACGTTTTAGTTTACAAAAAAGTAAATCCAATTTTCTCTCAATAAGCAACGGAGATCTTCTTCAATTTTCAAGGGGAATGGAAATTATGTGTGGTTTGAAAATCCGTTCAATACTTGTGTAAATCAATTTTTATATATTTTTGTCTTAAAACCGTACGACGAACATTATGGGAAACATCTAGGTAATAAGAGTATATGAAATGGGCCATCATATCCAATATCTTATTTGATGAGATTTTTTTTAATGTTAAATTTAAAGAATAATGTTAATTAAAGAAAAATATTTAATTGTTTTGCCGTTGTTGGACGCTATCTTGTAACTGATTTGTGGTCAAGTAAAAACATAGAACAGTTTGAAACAAATGGTTGGATAATAAGACCGTAACCAGGACCTGCCACTGTCAATGTCACATTGCTCCGTCATGTTTGACGGAGCAAAATGTATTGAACCAGTAATATTCAATAGTGCACCTTTTTAAATGATCAATACTAGACATTTTGATGTTATTGGAAAAACATAAATCAGTAATGTAAACACTGGGCATTGAGTTATCCTCGAGGAGGCTAAACAAAATATTGATGCCTACTTTTTTAATCAACTATTGACGAGTGAATATCGTTGGAACCATTAGGAGGGCTGTGAGATAACGTGGAGTGGCACCAAATTTGACATCGAAATTCAAGGGTTGATAACATCTACAAGGGTCATCATGGGTTTATTTGATTTTACAGCACCAAGAGAGCACTCAGCAACCACTGCTTCGTCAGCTTGAAGAACAGTAACTGGTGTGATACGCCACAGAGTCCTAATCCGCTAAATTCTAAAATATTTTATAGGTGTACAACTGTAATATGTAAAATTTTGGTCACTGTTGAAACATCGCAATGAAGTTGACTGAAGAAATGGGCGATATAAGTGTTGATGGGGCAAAATTCCTGATGGGGTTGGCTACCTAGTAAGTATAATGTAACTACCTAGTAAGTATAATGTAATTATTATTTCTGAAATTCAACAACTACCTATGGACACTATCATCACGTCATATTATGCGTAGATGTGATCATGACGTATATGTGGTCATCAACAAATAGCACACAAATTAATTTTTTCTCTTTACATTCCTTTTCTGGATATCAGAGCACACTCTGTGTGATATTGATTGAGCATATTCTATTAAAACTAAAGTTAAATTTTGAAGACAAAAAAGTTGAAAAAACCAAAATGATTCATGAACGGTTTATGGGTATTCTTAAATTGGCGGCCACAAAGCATGGAATTGAAGGTAGAATTAGGGCGGTGTAGGTATTGGTGACAAGATGAGTGGGATTCACAGAGGCTCAGGGATAATTTTAGCTGATAAAAGGGATACTAAGGTTGATTTAAGGGTTACTAGGAATATTGATGGGAATCTTTACAGGTTATAGGGTTACTGAATGATTGCTGGGGCTCTGAACTGGTTAGAGGGTTGCTTGGATGGTTGATGGAAGGGCTGATGGAAGGGCCAAAAGGATGGTTCAGGGGCCTCTGGGCTCATTAAAGGCTTACTTGGAAGGTCGGGGCTTTGAACAGTTGACAAGGATGGTTGATGGGTTATAAAGAACTTGAAGAAATACTAGGGCGGTTAATGAAACGTTGGCCTGGCAAAAGGGTTGTGGCGGTGGAAGACGGAGCTCTGGACTGATTGAATGGTGACTCGGATGGTTGATGAGGCTCTGGGCTGGTTGAAGGGCATCAAGGATGAGCGGTTTCAGGATCTCTAGGATGTTTGGTTGCTTGTGGATATTGTCGATCACTAATTGTCCGTCTGATCGCATGACTGTCCCGGTCTGGTGAGGAGCTCATAAGGAGACAGGTATCCATCCCTGTCGACGTCGATGAACTGTCGGACCATGAGGCGAGCAAGTTCGGGGTTGGAAGCCATCTCGTCAGCCATCCAATCAATCGGAACGTTTCTAAAAACAAAAACAAATTACATTTTTATTTATTAAATCTTCAACATTCTGAAGTCTTATCTCTATTGATGGATGACAATATCAAATTGGCAAACGTATTAATGATGAGAGATGGCAGTGTACACTTCCGTATAAATACTTCTGTTAAATTTAACAGATAGTTTCATGAAAATTAATGAGATGAGCAAGGGACGAATATCACAACTTTTGAAGCTAATGACAAAGTTTGCGCATTCAAAAGAAAAATCCAGTTTTGGGTTGAATTTGTTCAGAAGGAAGAGGTGGAGTGTTTTTCTGTGTTAAATAATTTTTTACATGAAAACAAACTGGATCTTGACAAAATTACTTTGACTGATGAAGTATGTGAACATCTTCGCGGTTTGGAGAAGTCCCTTGAGACCTACTTCCCTACAGCTAGAGATACAATTCTGCAAGAACATGAATGGTTGGTCAAGCCGTTTTCAGTTTCAAAACAGCCAACTAGTCTATCGTCAAGTGAATACGAAGGTCTGATAAGACATAACTTCGGACTCCTCCATGAAATCTACTTTCGAGTGTGATACTTAGTCCCATTTATGGCTCCGCCTGGAAAACAAAAACTCTGCAAATTCTTGACACAACGGTTTATTATTTTCCTTCTGTCTATACCAGACTGAGTTGCAAATCGGCACCATACCATATTCTCACCGTACTCATACCATACCATACGAATTTATTTCCTATCATACCATACCAAACAATAATATATCATACCATACTCATACCATGTCATACAAAACGAGTGAATATTGCAATTTCATCCAGTTCTGACCTATGTTTAAAATAATTTTAATTAAATATTAAATTTTAAACATTTGTTTAAACAAATTAAATGTTGATGATGAGCTAGACACTTGAAATTATTTCAAGTGTCTAGCTCATCATCAACATTTAATTTGTTTAAACAAATAGGTATTATTTAAACAATTTTACAGACAAGTTAACAATTTTTTTTCTTTGGGCGATTCCAATGGTTCATTATCGAAGATAATAAACCAAAAGTTCCAACCGCTTGTTGAAAAAGCGAAATTTCTTCCTTTTGCAGCAACATACTTATGCGAATCTGGATTTTCTATTTATGCCACCAAAACTAAACACCGAAGCTGTACCCGACATCCGGCTCCAGGTATCAAAAATTAAACCGTATATTTCTAAATCGTGCCAATCGTGCCTCATTCTTCCCATTAATCAAGTTGAATCTATGATTAAATCATTACTTTTGAATTTATTCTGTTCGATTGCCTACAATAGTTGTACCTACGAATCGATTCCGTTCTGTTCAAGTTGATTTTTCTTTTGTAAATAAATTCGAGTTTGTGAATGTAATGTTTGTTTTCATAGTGATATTTCCCTCTACCACTAATACTAAGGCATTGCCTGGTTAATTTACTAAACATTTATTTAGGTACCACAAACTACAAGTTTAGTGTCATGTATCTAAATCTTAACACTTAAGTAAGAGGGGTCCACAGTAGAAAGGGCTTCACAAGCCAAAACGTTTGGGAAGCCCTGACTTACACTAATTGAAAAACATATATTTTACTTCAATTTCAAATGATTGAAAGGTGCTCTTCACAGAAAGGCCGCTATCATTGGCTAAACAACAGAGATACTCATCATCATTAGTATAGCGACAAGAGTGTTGAGATTCTCGAGTCATTGAAAAGACAAAACACCCGTGTCGTCGGCGTAAATGAAATAGCGCAGGGCAAATAATTGATGTGGAGACTCGACGGAATGAATAGGGCTTCAACAGGTTGGTGCTCGCCGGAGCGCTGAATACAGAGAAATAAAGGTGGTTGGAACCTCAGGTGCAGGGGGCGAAGTAAATATATATCGCTCCACTTTGGATGCTCTGACTGCGTAGGCTTTCCCAGGGAATTGGGCTTTTAGTTCCAGGGGAGAATGATTTTCTTTTATAACTGCGTGTTACGAAGTCGAAGGAAATAAAGTGATCCCAACTTGACATCCCTGGGAAGTGTTCGAGTCAGGTATTTACTCGAAGTCGATCGATCAATCAAATCACGCGATTTGGAGATCTTTGAGCAAAAAATAGGCTTTGTACTGCATTGACCTAGAAATATTTAGTGGGTTAACTTTTTCTTCCTTCTGGCTTCAGCTGACGTATTTTAGTGAGTTAAATACAAATATGTTGTTTGAAATTGGCAACCATACAAAATATTTTATTGTATCATAAAATGATTTCTAACTTCTCTTCCTCCTCCTGTCAAATGATTTGATCCTTCCTACTCAAAAAGTAATTTTTGCCGTTGTGCCCCAAGGTGCTGTTCTTGGTTCAATCCTCTCCTCAATGTTTCTTCAACGACCTTGAACATTGGTCATACCACCTCTTGGCCGACGACTTCCAGTTATATCTTTCTGGTGGAATTTATGGTATTGTCATCACCATACACCTCTTAAATGTTGATCTCTCAGCCGTTTAGGTGTGGGCACAAAGAGGTTGAATCAACACCAATCCAGCTACATCTATAATAGCAATAATTATTTCTTAAAATTCTGAACCCTTCAGAATCTATTCCACCCATACTTGAGAGCGGATCTTTCATTCCATATTCAAAGTCAGTCTTCAGCCTTGGGTTAGTCATTGACTTAGCAAATTCGTCCCTCCTAACCTTAAGACAATTGTTGCGTTAGTTGCACCCCATTTTCTCTATTGTGGCACTATTTTCTCCCATTCCCTCTCTTCTTCGTGTGCCAAAAAATTGCTTGTCGCCCACAATGCCCGTATTCGATTCATTCACAACCAGTGGCGGCTCGTGGGCTCAGAAACTGGTGGGGCACCAGGGCAATATTTAGGTGCATACCTACCTATTAGGTACTCACTATAGGAACTAAACTCCAACTACCCTTACAGCTAAACTGCTTCATAATTAGTGGTATGCAGCTCTTAGCAAGTCAGGAAACATCATTCTCCAAAGAGTTCTCTTGAGGAGAGGGAAGGTTACTGACCAGTATCCAGGATTACCGACGAGGAGGTGGCTGCAAGTCAATCTCACCTACCCACCCAAATAATTATCTTCAAAATGATAGGAAGAATAAAAGAGAAATTGTGACTGTACGGGTACTATTCAAAGAGTACATTATAAAGGTAGTCAAAAAATTCTATTATTGGAGTAGGTAGGCGTAAATACTGCGGGTATTTACAACAAGCTGAAAAAATATAACGACAAAAAATATATTGGAGAAAGGAAATTTATTTGACTAGGAACGTTGAAGTACCTAATATCTTTGGTATGTATGGATCAAAAGTAAATTGATGACTAGTAAATAATTAAACTGAAAAATATTATGAATTACCTGTATGAGTGATAGGGGGAAGGGTGTTTCATTAGAAAATGGAAGCTCAGAACTTATAAGAGAAATCCATTCGCCTGCTCTTGAGGGAACAAAAATGCTCTATCACTTTTTTGTTGAAGTCAGGAGTATTCAACACTAGTTCTCTCCCTTCTGCGAGCATGGTGAGAGCATTAAGTCTGTCTTGTGTCATTGTTGATCTAACAAATGATTTTATTCTTTTCAAGGTAGAGAAAGATCGTTCTGCCTCAGCAGTTGTCATTGGCATGGTAACAAGTATAGTCAAGAGTTTGACGACTTCAGAATAAGTAGATTTGAGGTTGTTCTGAAGTATGTACGTCAGTAAAGGTACTGCTCCATTTAAAGATTTGAATTCAGGCCTGGCATAAGCAGTTGTCAGTTCAGTTTTCAACTTCCTAGCTTCTAAGAAAGGGTAGGCCTTGACGGTTGCTTCAAACTCACGAGTAGGAAACAAAGAGCAAAATTCAGTAA
This sequence comes from Stenodema calcarata, assembly GCA_963920205.1. Lineage (NCBI taxonomy): Eukaryota > Metazoa > Arthropoda > Insecta > Hemiptera > Miridae > Stenodema > Stenodema calcarata. The sequence continues at coordinate 8,584,062 of OY986053.1, read as the reverse complement.
ATTTGTCAAAACAAAAAAGGTTGGAGCCTGACAAATGGCCGGAGAAAGAGTAACGCATGTTAATTTGAGAAATTATGACGTCACATACCTCTATGGCTGCACCCAGTTTGGTAATGGTAGGCTCAGTTTTCCTCTTTTTCGAAATGTGGTGGGACTGAGCTTTATCACTAGCAGTCGATTGGGTGTTAGAATTTTCCTCTTCCTTTCTACCGGAAGAAACTTCGAGAGAGAGTGCATCCCTAACTTCAGCGACAGTGGCCTCAAAATTCAACAAGTGCATCTTCACTTGGACAGAATCACACTCCAGAGCTTGAAGTTGATTATATAGAGTGTTAACATGGGGCATAATCTTATAGAAAAAATTCAGCCAGAAACAGAAGGAATCATCTTTCAACTGGGAAAGGAGCGCCCAGTAGTCTCTCGAATGGTGACATCGCTTGAATCGCTACAGTCACAAATTTTGTCAAGACATTCTTCAAAAATATCACGATATTCATGGACAGTCTCGACTAGACGGGAAGTGTAACACCAACGAATGTTAGAAGGGCGGGGCATCCTGCGGCTACCAGCGATTGAATCAAGTACCCTAGTACGCTGAGGTGAACGAGAGAAAAATGCTGCGCAACCAGTGAGATTGGAAAAAAATCGACGAACTTGTGGATCGCAGGAAGCGGCTGACATCATGGATAGATTCAACTGGTGGGCATAGCAATGAATGTAATGAGCGTTAGGAAAGACCTCACGCACCTTCTTTTGGACACCAGCATTTTTCCCCCCCATAACAGATGCCCCATCGTAAGTTTGAGCGACTAATTTAAGCTTATGATTCCCGCCTATTTCTTTGGGGATCACTTCCTCTAAATGGTTCAAAATTATTTTTGACAAATGTTCCGCATTAGCTGAAACAGGATTGGCGAATCCATAAAAGCGCTCAACTAAACCTTTGTCAGGCAAAAAATACCTGTAAACAACGACGAACTGCAGCAGATTTGACACATCAGTTGTTTCATCTGCCATGATTGAGATGTAGGTGACACTTGAAATTTCATTCTTGATAACCTCCCGACAAACGTGCAAGATGGAGTCAAGCAATTCGTTTTGGACGCTTTTGGAAGTCCCTTTGAAAACAGTGGCACGCTCTAGATGCTCCCTAAAGACGTCGTCAAGTTTAGAGGTGTAATCGATCAGGCCCAGAAATACACCTTTATTCAAAGAGTCTGCTGTCTCGTCATGTCCCCTCAACGGCAATTCGTGAATCCCACAGAATTTTACGCAGTCAATCAAACGAGAGAGAATGTAGCGATTCTTGTCTACTTGCTCATTGTGGTGCCTGATGGCAATAGCGTGCGCTGAATCGACGGCGGCAGCAATATTTGTTTTACCAAGAAGGTTGAAATCAGTGCTGTTATTAATGTGTATTTTAGTCGATTCGTGAGATCTGATTTTTTCCCCCAAGTGTTTCAGATCAGTTACACCCTTTTCAGTCCATATAGAATCCCCCCCTCCAAATATCAGACAATAATAACAAAAAAACGCAATCCTTTTCGGACAACCGGTAAGCCATTCAGCTTTATGGTAACAATTGCGTTCAGCAAACAATCCTTTCCCCTTACTTACTTTCTGTGTAAGAGTTAATGTAGGTAAGTCTCGACCCAATCGTTTTATCTCTAATCTGTCTAGAAACGGGCGATTTAGTCCTGGGGTTAGCAGCAAAGAGTCAACTCTATTCATCTTAAAAAAATAACTATGCACCTAAGTCGCCGGGAGGTTGGTATCTACCTACTAGAACTAGAGTATCAATCTACAAAAAAAAACTTATCTGAGCAACTTCAGCGAGAGATCGAGTGCAGCTTCAACACCGCCGGAGCCGCCTGAACTCAGGGAAGAAACGCGAAAACGAAAACCGAAACCACGAACGAAAAACAAAGAAAGGAAATTGAAAGAAAAAATCACGGGCAATTGCGTCGCAGGCCAAACATCGAGTAGGTTAAATTATACGAAGGTTATGAAGATCACATATCAACAGTTGGGAAGGAACCAAAAAATCGATTGTTTTCGGCGTTCGAGTTGATTCGATATTTTGGCCACCGCCCTGAAGGGCTCCTATCTCGGAACACAGGGTGCCTTCCCCCACCCCAGGAAGCGCCTATACCTTCAACATTGAGACTGGGGCACTTTTGGTCGATCCGATAATCGACTTTTTTAATCGATAAATCGAAACAAAATGCGTTGAGGACGCGACTTTTATCACAGTCACTGTGACACAGTGTACTGCTATCGAAGTCAGACGAAGTCCCCCGCCTGCAAGAGCTCAGTGGAAGTGGGTAGTCATGGAGGAAGGGAGATCTCCCTTCTTCCATGGTGGGTAGTAGTAGGTAAGATTTTTTTCTCCTTGTTCTATGTTTTTTCTGTTTTCCTTTGCATATTTTTGGGTGGGGCGAGGGCCAAGGTGGCCTTATGGACGAGCCGCCACTGTTCACAACATCAAACCTCGAATCATGCATGATTGTTCGTCCCACCACCAAAATCTTCGCCCACTCGTTTGGAGTTGTAGGGGCGAGGCTGTGGAACGCTCTTCCTCTACCCCTCAGATCTCTACCTGCGGTCAGTCAGTTCAAGATAGGCATTACTAAATTGTATGCCAATCGAATAGCGTCATTACCTTTTTTTTTGTTCGTAAAATACGATCCTATTTTTATGCTTCATTTCTTTTTGCAAATAGGCCTTTAGATATGTGGATTTCGCCTGCGCTGTGAATAGGTTTTCTACTTAATTTTATGTAATTTTCCGTCCTTTGTAATTCTTGTGTATCAAATGGGCCACTCGGTCAATGTACAATAAATGGTTTTTATTATTATTATTGAAACCCCTGACATGTTCAACTACCGATTTCAGCTAAATGAGTAGATATGTGCCCTTATGTGTCTGTACACTAATCCTGGTAATGATTGACATCTACTTTCTTAAGGTTTCGATTAGTGCCTACAGCAAAACTAGGGGTTTGTGGCACCCAATGATGGTACCAAATCTGCCCTCTACTATGCGAATTTGTTCTCTATACCGAACATTCAGAGATGAAGATATCAGTCCAAGTTGTAGGATATTCATTATTTCTATGGATTATACAGCTTATAGCAGCCCAGTTTAACAATACCTGGTATTCCTTTGAGTGCCTTTTTATTAAGTAGGTACATACCTATTATCTACTACTGTTTCAAATGAATTACACAGTTCTTTAATTCGCGGATGTGTGTAAATTATGTGAATACTGCAACAAAAAGGCTGGTCGTAAGGGTTCAAATTGTGTCTCTATTTAGAGGCGAGAATGTTTCAAAAGAGGATAGATTGGTAGACGCTGGTGGATTGAATTGAGGTTAGTGGCCTGAGAATTATACGTTCCAACAAGTAGAAATAGTGACAACCGGTCTTTACAGGTTTATTTCATTACGAGAATCGCAAAACTTTCCCTCCTTGTGTTATAATGAAGGGGGTGCTTGAATATCTGCCAACGTAGAATGGTTGAACAGTAAAGTTATTGGTAGAGCTAATAATATTATGATGTTCAAGCAGGAGAATCAGAGGTAGGTATTGACTGTGGAAATAATACGTGGGTTCCAACACAACTCCTACAACAACGTTGAAGCAAACTCGACCTTTATACAGTTATCCGAGAATTTATCACTTAACAACAAGAAAATAACAATGTTGAATTCGTAAAGACATGAGGGATAGACAGATAGATGAATCGTTTAATCAAATTGTTCGGAGACCTTTACAAGACATAAAGCAATTAGGAATGCCCTGGTCAGGTAACTGATAAACTGTAATTGTATTGAGAGTGCCGATCGATTGGTACATGATCTAGGGATGGTATCATGCTACTGGGATGAGGAATAGGTTCACATTTCCATGAAAATTTAGAGTTTAACCCTGCACTAATTGATGACACCAGAGGGGAGGCACACTCCCCCCCCCTCCCCCTCATGGGTACAAAAAAGGTTTTTTGATGATAAGGCGGATTTTAATTGTAGAAATTGTAATAGAACTTTCACTTTGTACGATTAAAGTTTTAGTTTTGTTAATATCTTATAACAGTTATAAGATAGTAATTATACCTAATAATTTTATTGTTAATGTCTAAGCAATATTCCAACGTTTTGGGACAAAACTGTCTTTAAAAACCACCCTTGCTTAAGAACCTGCCCTTCTATATCTATGTGATCTATGGTTTGGGGGTGTGCTTGGCAGCTCTAGTGGTTGACCATATATTAATAAAAAATATGTAAACTTCGTGCAAATTGGCTTATTGGTAAATTGGAGAGTCGCAGAACTGATTTATATCCCAATTAAACGGCACTTTTCAATACAAACTTGACATGAACAAGTGACGTCATAGTTCCGATCCAACAGTCTCCCATGTGCTCCACCACCAATCACAAGATACTTTTCAATACAAACTTAACCTGAACAAGTGACGTCATAGTTCCAATCCAACAGTCTCCCATGTGCTCCACCCACTAAACACAAGACACTTTTCAATGCAAACTTAACCTGAACAAGTGACGTCATAGTTCCGATCCAACAGTCTCCCATGTGCTCCACCCACTAAACACAAGACACTTTTCAATGCAAACTTAACCTGAACAAGTGACGTCATAGTTCCGATCCAACAGTCTCCCATGTGCTCCACCCACTAAACACAAGACACTTTTCAATGCAAACTTGACATGAACAAGTGACGTCATAGTTCCGATCCAACAGTCTCCCATGTGCTCCACCCACTAAACAAAAGACACTTTTCAATACAAACTTAACCTGAACAAGTGACGTCATAGTTCCGATCCAACAGTCTCCCATGTGCTCCACCCACTAAACACAAGACACTTTTCAATGCAAACTTAACCTGAACAAGTGACGTCATAGTTCCGATCCAACAGTCTCCAATGTGCTCCACCCACTAAACACAAGACACTTTTCAATGCAAACTTAACATGAACAAGTGACGTCATAGTTCCGATCCAACAGTCTCCCATGTGCTCCACCCACTAAACATAAGACACTTTTCAATGCAAACTTAACCTGAACAAGTGACGTCATAGTTCCGATCCAACAGTCTCCCATGTGCTCCACCCACTAAACACAAGACACTTTTCAATGCAAACTTAACCTGAACAAGTGACGTCATAGTTCCGATCCAACAGTCTCCCATGTGCTCCACCCACTAAACACAAGACACTTTTCAATGCAAACTTGACATGAACAAGTGACGTCATAGTTCCGATCCAACAGTCTCCCATGTGCTCCACCCACTAAACACAAGACACTTTTCAATGCAAACTTAACCTGAACAAGTGACGACATAGTTCCGATCCAACAGTCTCCCATGTGCTTCACCCACTAAACACAAGACACTTTTCAATGCAAACTTAACCTGAACAAGTGACGACATAGTTCCGATCCAACAGTCTCCCATGTGCTCCACCCACTAAACACAAGACACTTTTCAATGCAAACTTAACCTGAACAAGTGACGACATAGTTCCGATCCAACAGTCTCCCATGTGCTCCACCCACTAAACACAAGACACTTTTCAATGCAAACTTAACCTGAACAAGTGACGACATAGTTCCGATCCAACAGTCTCCCATGTGCTCCACCCACTAAACACAAGACACTTTTCAATGCAAACTTAACCTGAACAAGTGACGACATAGTTCCGATCCAACAGTCTCCCATGTGCTCCACCCACTAAACACAAGACACTTTTCAATGCAAACTTAACCTGAACAAGTGACTGTTGAATGGTAAATTTGAATCTCCCGCTCTTGGGGTCGGCCACTCGCCATCTTGTATTTCCTGTCATTGCTCTTAAAACGTTCTATTAAAAAGGTTCTCCACTCTCCATCTGATTGTTTCAGTTTTATTTCTTTTCTCCTATAGGTTATGGGCCCAGGAGTGTTCAATAACGGAAGTGTAATTGTTTTCGTGAGTGGTTCGTGCCAGAATTCGAGTCGGGAAGTTGTTTAGTCGGGTGAATTGTGTCGTTATACGTTCGTCCTCGTGTAGGTTACCGGTCAAGTTTTGTGGGTACTTATTCAAGCAGACGATGTCGTCAATTACGTCCCAACCCGTGAACATTAAGCTTTTCGATGGAACCGGATTTGAAAATTGGCTGTTTAGGGTGGAGAAACTGTTGCAGCGGAATGGTGTCTTGGACAAGCTGAGCAGTACACCGCCGGAAGATGAGCAGAAATTGAAAGGGTGGAAGGCGGATGATGCCAAAGCTCAAGATCTTATTGTCCAATGTATTGCGGACAACTGTCTTGAGATGATTAAAAAAGCGCAGACAGCAAAAGCTATGATTGATACGCTCAGAAATACCTACGTGCGAGCCGGTACTGCATCGCGTGTTAGCATCCAGACGAAGCTACGGAATATGAGTTTCGACGGCAGATCAGGCCTCAACGACTATCTAATCGAATATGACAAAACGATTAATGATCTAAAGGACAACGGAGGTAGTATGGATGACCGTGAGTACGTTTGTCAACTTTTAGCAATGATGCCTGAACCCTATCACTCTGTCGTTACTGCCATTGATATTTTATTGAGCTGTGAGGGCACGACAGATATTGCTCCAGTCTACGTCAAAAATAAACTCCTTGCCGAGGAAGCAAGATTGTTAAAAGCGAGCTTTGCTGCCAGTGATGAGCCAACGAATGCATTTTCAGCGTCAAGAAATAGTTCGAGAGATTTTTCGGGAAGAGGGGGTCGTTGGAGGGGTAGACATGACGTCACATTCAATTCAAGAAATTCCAGCAATCGAGCCCACAGTGATGCCACCACAACAAATTTCGTTTTCCGTGGACGCTGCCATAAATGCAACGGGAGGGGGCACACTCGAGCAGATTGTCCGTCTCGTGTCGCCCAGTCAAACATCGCTCAAGTGGAAGACGAGGAAGAAGAAGTTGCATTCTTATCAGATAAAGATGACAACAAACTTTTTGCATCAGATTCTAGTGAAATCGCTGAGTGTTTAGCTGCGAATGAGGTTATCGTTAATTTTTGTATTGATTCCGGTTGTTCTCACCATCTAATCAGAGCTGAATTTGAGTGTTTTACGAGAAATTCCAGAAAAGTTACTCAGAAGATCGGAGTCGCCAAACAAGGCGAATCTATTACAGCTACTGCGGTTGGTGACCTACCACTGAAGACAATGGACAACAAGAAAATCTCATTGAAGGATGTTCACAGCTGCGAGGATCTTTCGTGTAATCTACTTTCTGTTAAACAGATGGTCGAGAACGGTCTGCAAATAAACTTTGATGGTGAAAGTGTCGAAGTGAGGAAAAACGGCAAAGTCGTATTGTCTGGCTATAAACGTGGAAATCTGTATTGGGTTACGCTAAAACTACGAGGCCTGCCAGTCGCTAATCTCACATGCTCGCCGACTCAGCTTCATCGTCGTATGGGTCATTCAAGCAGGTATCCTACTGATAGCTCTATTTGTGAAGTATGTTTAAAGGCTAAGCAATGTCGTAAGCCTTTTCGTAAAGAAATGCCGGATGACAGGAAGGCCTCGTCTGTTCTGGAAATAGTTTCTTCAGATGTAGTTGGAAAAATAACTCCACCAACTTTTGATAAGCATAATTATTTCGTATCGTTTCTGTGTAGTTATTCACACTTCGCCGTGGTCTACCTAATGAAGGAAAAAGGAGAGGTTGAAGCATGTTTCAGGAAATACCTGAACTTCGTTCAGAATAAATTTGGTAAGTGTCCTGCGGTTCTTAGATGTGATCGTGGAGGCGAGTACACGTCAACATCTATACAGAGGCTTTGTGAAGAGAAGGGTATTGAAATTGTTTACAATATTCCTAGGAACCCAGAAAATAATGGAAAGAGTGAACGACTTGGAAGATCTATAATGGAAATGGCAAGATGCCTCATTTTTGACAGCCAACTTGGAAAGGAAATGTGGGGTGAGGCAGTTTTAACATCTGTCTACATATTGAATCGCCTGCCCTCCCGAGCAATTGAAAACGGTAAAACTCCCGTGGAATTTTGGTACGGTTACAAACCAGATCTAACGAAATTGAGAGTTTTTGGTTGTGTCGCTTACGCTCACGTACCTGCCGAGGACAGACATGGAAAGCTGTCGTCACGCTCTCAAAGATTGATTTTCGTCGGATATTGCCACAACGGTTATCGTTTGTATGATCCGAATAAGAGGAGGATCGTGTCAGCCAGATCTGTCGTGTTTGATGAGGGTGAACCATTGAAAACTGTTGAGATCCAAGATGATGATCCTTCTATGATACCACTACCCGAAACTCCACTGTCATCTCCTGAAAAGTCTAAGCACAAACTAGATTCGTTGAGATCTGAAGATGAAACAGATGAAGAGGAATTGGAAAAAGTAACAAGAAATCGAAGAATGCCCAACTACCTTCAAGATTACGTTCTCCTGACCTACAGTGAAGCAGTAAGTGGCTCTGAATCCAAAGACTGGATAAAGGCCATTGAAAATGAAAAACAGTCTCTAAAAAAAAACGAAGTTTTCAAATTTCTACCCAAAAATGAATTGAAAAATAAAAAACTCATAAGCAGTCGATGGGTATTCAGGAAAAAGGAAAATGGTCAATATAAGGCAAGATTAGTTGCTCGCGGATGTGAACAACGCGAAGGCGATTATTTTGATACATTTAGTCCTGTCGTCGACATCAGCACTCTTCGTCTATTACTAGCTTATGCTAAATCTACCAACAAAGCCATAATGAGTTTTGACGTCACCAGCGCTTTTCTAAATGGTGAGCTTACAGAAGAACTCTACATGAGACTACCTGAAGGCTTTGAGGAAGAAAAAGGAAACGTTTGTCTCATACAAAAATCCCTTTACGGACTCAAACAAGCTCCTATCAACTGGAATAAAAGATTTGTCGATTTCCTGAAAACTAAAGAGCTAACTCAGCTTATATCTGACAGATCGGTTTTTAAGAACAGAGACGCTACTTTGATTATAGCAATCCATGTTGATGACGGACTTGTTATTGGGACAGATGCTAAAATCATAATGCAATTTCTGTCTGAATTGAGAAGGGAGTTTGACATCACGTTTGACAAACAGCCCAAATCCTACATAGGGATGGAACTGGAAGAAGATAAAAACAAACTGCTCCTACATCAGCGCAAATACGTCGATAAAACTCTCGCTGAATTTAAGATGGATTCTTCCAAAAGTGTAAGAACGCCGTCTACTTCTGGATCAGACAATGAAGACTCAAAACCGGATAAAACTTTTCCATATCGCGAAGCTGTCGGAAGTCTGCTGTATCTGTCTAATCGAACAAGACCAGACATCACCTACTCAGTGAACGTCGCATCGAGGAAAGTTGAAAACCCGACTGAAGAAGACGTAATAAAGATAAAAAGAATCTTCAGATACCTACAAGGTACCAAAGAACACGCAATAAAATACTCAACTGGACAAGACTGTTTTGAACTAGATGCTTACTGTGATTCAGACTATGCAAATGATCCTAAAACTCGTCGAAGCACCAGTGGTTTCTTAATTCTCTACTGCGGTGGTGCAATCTCATGGTCTACTAGACGTCAGCCGATCATTTCAACGAGCACTGCTGAGGCTGAATTTATTAGTGCCAGTGAATGTGTCAAAGAAATTCTTTTTCTGAAGTCTGTGTTCAAAGAATTAACTAATCAAGATCTCAATATAAATTTGCACATTGACAACCTGAGCACAATTAAAATGATCAAAAACGGTTGCGATGCCAAAAGATCAAAACATATCGATATAAAGTTTAAATTCATACTCGAAAGAGCCAAACAAAACAATTTTGCTTTAAAACATTGTCCTACTGAAGTGCAATTAGCAGATGCATTTACAAAATCTTTGAGTCCTGTTATCTTTGAAAAATTGAGAAATGAGTTTATGTTTTCTAAAACTAATGCTTAAAATGTTATATCTATTTATGTACTTACTTTTTAAAATTGTTCATTGATAAATACTGTTTCAAATTTAAGGGGTTATGTTGAATGGTAAATTTGAATCTCCCGCTCTTGGGGTCGGCCACTCGCCATCTTGTATTTCCTGTCATTGCTCTTAAAACGTTCTATTAAAAAGGTTCTCCACTCTCCATCTGATTGTTTCAGTTTTATTTCTTTTCTCCTATAGTGACGACATAGTTCCGATCCAACAGTCTCCCATGTGCTTCACCCACTAAACACAAGACACTTTTCAATGCAAACTTAACCTGAACAAGTGACGTCATAGTTCCGATCCAACAGTGTCCCATGTGCTCCACCCACTAAACACAAGACACTTTTCAATGCAAACTTAACCTGAACAAGTGACGACATAGTTCCGATCCAACAGTCTCCCATGTGCTCCACCCACTAAACACAAGACACTTTTCAATGCAAACTTAACCTGAACAAGTGAAACCCGCAACAAGTGACGTCACGTTCTGATCCTAAGTCTCCAGCATGCCCCACCCGGCTGTTGTGTCTGATAATTTTGAAGGTAAAGTGGAAGTTGAAAAGACGATAAGAATGACATTGTAGAGCTGTGTAACAGGAACGGAAGTATACTTTTGTATTATTCATTATAATTATTATTCAATATTATTGAACATTATTTGAGCGAAATCCACCAGTGGGGTTTTCAAAGATGTGGCGTTATGTGGCCCTTGTGATGAAAATAAAGGAAAAAAAAAAAAATTCCAAGTGAAAATAATATCTCGAAGAAATCCCTACCACAAATACCTATGCATTCCTGGCGTGGAGTGAATAATTGAAGACAAGGTCTGGTTCCCTCATGCTGCATATAAAACAGTGGTGGTCTGTGGTGTTCCGAGATCTATGATTGTCTTTTACTCCATCGGAGAGTTTCTCTGGAACTTCCTGCTAATCTCAAAAGTGTAATTAGTCCTAACTTGTGAGACCCTACTTTATTGTCAGGGTAGGAGTTGACTTGGTGTGTTAGTGAGCAGCTCTGCCTCACAGAATGATACGCCTTGAATATTTGCTTGTCTCACCACCGATTCGACGTCAATATGACCACTTTACTGACAAGAGAGTCATGAGTTTTGCAGGAGGGAATACCGCTCAGCAAATTAGACGATTATTCTCTACTTCCCAGTCTAATGCCTCCCGATGTTACCAGTGTTCCTTGTTCATATACCAATAAACTAACGATTTCCGGAGGTAATTCGCTTATTTAACTCTTCCCGTACGACTTTACAGACACTATTGCAACCAAGAGCGAAATATGATTTTTAACCTATTTGGCAAGAGAACATATTTTTAATTATAACTGACATATTTTTCCCATCTCTGGTCATGATATAAAATGGTTACTTCAACGTTTCGACGCTTTGTATTGTCATTATCGAGGAATATGAGCTGGCAAACCCACTAACAAACATGTAACTTACATATTTAACAATTTCTATGTGGTTGATTACGTCGTGTTTACTGTCCAACCCAGTCTATTGTATTGATAGCAGATGGCCACAATATGCCCAAGTAGGCGGTGTCTAGGGCCTCGGGAAGGACGTCGATGAGACACAATCACAGGCCCACAAACGGGGATCCATCAAGATTCTTTGTCGTTCTACATCCCAAGAATTGTAATAATCAGTAAGTAAATTGATTGATTCCACGCAAGTTGATCATAAAGATCGATTCACCTTCAGTTTTCTTGAACATCAAAGTTCGATGGCGAAACCTTTCTCAATCAACCCTGAGCCCCTTAGACGTCTTACCGTTGGGTTTAATCGAAAACTTGGTTAATGAAGGAGGCAAGTCAAGACAAGGGCCGTTTTCCAACAAGCCTCGCGTGATTCTTTGCAAGTATTTGGAAATTGCCAATTAATTAAAAAATGAAGGTTACTTGGTTAACTCTTCCTTTGATAGTTAAAAGGGTAATTAAATCATTTCGTCCTAAGAAACGTGGACACTCGTCCGGCCATTAACCACGGATAGTTAGACACTTTGACTGGTCGTAGTTGAAGAATGTAAGTACTGTACAGAATTTAATTAATATTAAAAACCTGTGGATATCAGGGTGTAACGTATTCAGTTTATTAAAGTGAGGGTTTCTATACCATCACAGTAATCCAGTAGAATTCATGCAAATTATTTAATTTCATTAGAGTCTAGTCACACCCATGTCAAAAGCCATTTTATTACCATGTTTATATAAGTTCCGCATCGTGTCTGTTTGTCCGGGTGGAATTTTGCGATCGAGTTTAAACTAACTTCCCGATGAGCTAGAAACTTGCAATTTTAAACATACCTAGGTCAGAACTTGATGACAATGCAATATTTAAGTAATTGGTTTCTTGTCTGTAAAATTGTTTAGACAAATTAACATTGGCCAACGAGATAGAGACTTGAAATTTTGGGTCGAGGATGGATAACAATGGAATATTCACTCGGTTGCTTGTTTGAAAATTTGTTTAAATAATACCTACTTGTAATGGAGAAAGATCTGACATTGCTTTGTTTTAATTCATGAACATGAAAAAAATATAAATAAATTTCGATCACTTCTGTAATATCATTCTCAGGGTTCAAAGACTTATAGAATTTGAACGACTATAGGTAGTAAAAGTTAATATTTTGAATTTCAGAAATTGGCTGAAATAAACAGGATGTGCAGTGCATGGGAAATTTCCTATACTTGCCCTGTCATAGTCTCATCAATATAATATATTATATAGTTTATTATACAAAACCGATTGAAATCTTTCACCCGGATAAGACTTGAAAACAGAAAATTATAAATTAAATAAAAAATGTTTTTCAACATAAGTACCACGTTTTTAAAACGGACAAACGTATAAAATATTTTTTCATGGCCCACAATTTTGAGGGAGGATCTTTGGGAATTAAAAGAGAGACAAACGTGGGGCACAGGGAGTAAATAATACAAGTTGACAATTTGGATGAATTCACAGATAATTTCAGTGAATTGGAAATGGGATAGGAATTCTACTGGCATTGGCTATACATATAGTGGCCGCGCCCCACGTTTAACTCTCCAAGTGTTTCAAATAATGTTTGGAATATTATATATAATATATAATCATAAAATGTAATCGTTAGTGGCTATATAATATTATTATATTATTATATAGCCACTAACGGTCCTCCCTCAAAATACTAGAAGGGTCATAAAAAAATATTTTATACGTTTTAGTTCGTTTAAAAACGTGGTATATTAAAAACACTTTTTAATTTAATGCATTATTTTTCGTCGTCAACTTCAAGGCCCTCACAGCCACTCATAAGAGCGCCATTATTTCATTCCACTTTTCAAAGTGTCGATCTTGTATTTTACGGCGCGTTTATACGACGCACAGTCATATTAATATTCAATAGACTCTCAATGTGCTTCTATGCCCTCAGCTCATCATTCTGACTGGTCTTAATATTTGAATACACCTTAGTACAAGACGATTTCTCTCTGACCCATCTCAAGTTAAACAGACCATCTCACGTACAGACCATGTCTCAATATAGTTAACCATGTCACGTGTGTTTGTTCGAGTATAACCTTTATAACCTATATACGGCCTCCCTGATTACGGTGGTGGCTTTCTTGGGCGTCGAAGGAGAGGGGTGGGGAATACTGTGATGTCCATGTGCTTGTAACATCGTGGCCATTTGGGTTCTGAATTCAAAGCTACAATATTTTACTTTTGGGTTTATTATTTTCGATAATGAACCATTAGAATAATTGTAGAAAAATTATCAATTATTAAACCAATTTTGTTTTCCATTATAAATTGCTCACATTGATAAGTATCGCATAAAATGTTTTGTACTTCCGTCGAACATTTTTTGTTTTATTGACATTTTTTAAATTATGGTATATGGCACATGCACTCCCTATTCTGCCCTCCCTGGATTCGCCTGTTCATGGAATAACCACTAGCGCCCCCAGAGATACTGACTGAAATTTCTCGTTCTAGCACTGAGAGATGTCAAAAAACTCTGCAAATTCTTGACAGAACGGTTTATTATCTTCCTTGTGCAGATCACCCTTCTGTCTATACCAGACTGTATTGCAAATCGGCACCATACCATATTCTCACCGTACTCATACCATACGAATTTCTTTCCTATCATACCATACTGTATTATACCAAATCATACATACAATAATATACCATACCATACTCATACCATGTCATACAAACCGAGTGAATATAGAAATGTCATCCATTTCTGACCTATATTTAAAATTTCAAGTATCTAGCTCATCATCAAAATTTAATTTGTTTAAACAAATAGGTATTATTTAAACAATTTTACAGACAAGAAACCGAGTGAATATTGCATTGTTATCCAGTTCTGACCTATTTGTAAAATTTCAAGTCAATAGCTCATCATCAAAATTTAATTTGTATTATTACAAAAAGGTATTATTTAAACAATTTTTCAGATGAGAAACCGAGTGAATATTGCAATGTGGTGTATCCCCGACTCACGGTTAAAATTTCTAGACTGTAGTTTACCGGGAAGATGAAAAAAGGTAGTTTTATTCTGGGCGTCTGGGGGTTGGGTCACATAACGGTCGTTTTCGACGCGAAAGTTTAGTGTTTTTCCTAAACCTTTGCGCGGTCACTGTGAACGAACGGCTGGTCGCAAAAAAATCCAATTGGTCTTAAACGATTCGTAAGTTTTCAGGTCATTCAAAAGTGAACTAAAAATTACACGGTTCAGTTGAATATTTTGAGATATGACATAATAAATACGAATTATCAATACCTAACAATAAATAATAATAATTTTCAGTAGGTACTTGATAAAATTGTTAATAATTAGTGATAATTAATAATAATAATTAATCTAACATTTAGGATCTAGACATTTAGACCTAGTGATCTAGACAGAAGGGTGATCTGTACAAAGAAGATAATGAACCGTTGTGTCAAGAATTTGCAGAGTTTTTCTTTGGGCGATTCCAATGGTTCATTATCGAAGATAATAAACCAAAATCCGTCCGTCCGCCGTACGCCGTACGCCGTCCGCGCCACTTTGGCCAGTTAGCGTTGAGTTAAAATTACGAAATTTGTTTTATGGGTTTCGACCAACCCCACAATGGTCCTCGAAACGTTTCATAACCCTAGGTCAAGGGGAAGGGGTTCTAAACGAATTTTGAAAATTTGAAAATCTCATATCTCGAAAAAGTCATATAGAACGGTATGTTTTTTATTTCATATTTAGATAGAGTTTGTTCCGTAGAATTTTTTAAGACCATCCGCAGCTTTGTACGACCAGCCGTTCGTTCACAATGAGGGCTCAAAGATTGTGCCTCACAACACGATCGTGAATCAAACTGTTGAAATACAGGTCGATTAAATACAGGTCGACTCGATTTTCATACTAACTAGCTGTTTAGAACATCATATGGTTTTAGTGATGTCGAGTTTGTTGTTCTGAGGTACGTTTCGTGCTACGGAAATGAAGGTAATTTCGAATGTTTGTTGGTAGGTAGGTACTTCTTTTATAGAAAAATTAAAAAGTATTAAAAACCCTAGAATTATATCGTATTAATTAAATACAAATTATTAATATTTAACAATAAATTATAATAGTTTTTACTAGGTATCTACTTTATAAACTTATTAATAATTAGTGATAATTCATAATAATAATTAATCTTATTAATCTTATAAACTTATTATTAATTAGTGATAATTCATAATAATAATCAAGAATTTGCAAATTCTTGACACAACGGTTCATTATCTTCTTTGTACAGATCACCCTTCTGTCTAGATCACTAGTACTAAATGTCTAGATCCTAAATGTTAGATTAATTATTATTATCAACTATTTCTCATTGCAAACCTGTTCATTGTGTACCCAAGATCCTTCCCTAAAAGACCTGGCAGCGGGAAATATTATTCAACATGGTTTGAAAAGGGAAAAACAAGTTTTGTAAAAAATCCCAATGCTCTAGGTAGTAGTGATCTTGCGATCACCAGTGACCAACATTTTCTTCAGTAGTCGACATGGTTTTGCACTAGTAGTCGACCTACATGTGTTAGAAGTCGACAGTATCACTTGAGTCAGTAGTCGACAGGTTTCGTCATTCCATCGTTTTCGAATTTTACGACATCTAAATAAAATACATTCAACTGTGAATCGGAACTTGAAAATAGATTAATAAGATGTAATAAAGTAGTTATCAGACTTTTTATTTGCAAACAGCTCATTATCAGTCTCAAATTGCAATAAGTATGTAAGCCGCTCGAGGCGGGGCCTGACGTCGGAGGGGAAGAGGTCCCCACTCCAGAAGGGGCAGCTTTGGAGGGGTTATTTCCCCTCTCAAGCCTCAACTAAGGACCCTCGCAGCCGTGGCCATCTTACATCAGTTCCCAGTCAGCTTGCGTCGAGATTGGACCTATTTATGGTCAAGGTGACAGTCAGAGTGATTCTGCAAACCTTTCCCACGCGGTGATCGCGTCCCCCGTTTCCTCCCCTCAAGTTGTGAGTACATCAGTCCCCAGCCAGCCTGCGTTGTGAGCAGACCTATTTACGGTCAAGTGACAGTCAGAGTGATTCTGCAAGCATTTCCTACGTGGTGATCGCGTCCCCCGTTTCCTCCCCCAAAGTCGTGAGTGCACGTGAACTAATACCAGTATCGTTTGTGAACCCTAGTTTTTTCACCCGGATCGGACTCCCTTTTACACGCGTGTGATTGGCCGACCCATCCCCTGAGACAAAGACTCATTTTCCCCCCTGAACCAGTGCGACGCTGTTTAACTCCGTACTCGTTCGTATACGGTAACATATTTACCCTGTATTTGTAGTCCACAATTGTTTGTAGTTTGGCGCCTTTTAAGTGTACGCAATATAATTAATGACAATAAGCGAACTCTTCATATATTCATTGTTCTCGTTATATTTACTCTTACTAGTGGTGGACGCACCACATCCCTTTATTATTAAGTTAGTTATTAAGTTCTACCAGGTGAACGCTCACCATAATAATTCATAATTTGTTTTGCCTTAAGTGTACGTTTTAATTATACTTTTCCAATCGAACTCGTAGCTGTCTAGACTCCATTATTTTTAACCCGAACCCCCTGGAGTGTGTTTAATCAAGTAAACGCGGTCTCCTCAAGACCAAGCTTACAAAATTGGTGGCAGCGAATGGGATCAATGAACTCGCTGAACTCTTAGTTTAGCGACCTCATTGAACCGGTGGAGCCAATACACCCGAACCCATAGAGAAACTCCAGGTGGTCGGATATTTTTTTTAATTTTTTTTTAAATTTTTTCATAGACCAGTTGACAGGCCATTGGTGAACGTGACCTCAAAAATTTTCAGGTGTACTAACACACAGTACACACAGTACTAATAACATAATCTTGTTTTCCTATTTACAGCAACCTAATATTTTTTGCTTTTCAACCATTTCACTTGTACCCTCTTTTTTATTTTTTTTTTTTTTTTTTTGCCTCGTATACTATAGAACGCGTACCCCTTTAGAATCATTTCCCATTTTGAACAAGCTCGCGTCCACTCGTTTTAATATAATATTTACCCAATTTTAACTGAACGAAAAAATCAAAATGAACGATTCAACATCTGATATGATGGGTGAACTCCATAAGTTGCTTCGCTCTTTCAACCAACTAAATGTAGAACGGGGCGAACGCGACCGTGTAGATGAGGAGGTAGTTCCCCTTTCCATGTTCTCAGAGATAGAACCCTGGGATCCTGATGAACCAGGCTCTCTATCTGTTGCTGCTTTCTTCGCCATCTTTGAGGATGTGGCGAACTCACTGACACAAGCAAAACGCGTACGTCTGCTGCGAGCAAGAGTGCGCGGAACGGCGAAACAGTTCATTATCAACCATAACGACCTCCTACAAGGACAGAACCCTTACGATGCCATCAAGGAGGCTATGTCCGCTTGGTTTGAACGCAGCAACCCTGCAAAGGCGGCTGCACTCCTGTGCATGGTGCAACGGCAGACTGCCGAACCGTTGCGCCAGTTTGCCGAACGCATTCACCAGTTGGCTAAATCAGCTGTCCTCGACGAAGGGGCTGAACTGAACGCCAACCAGAAGTTAGCATGGGTAAAACGAAAAGTGGTACGAACATTCATTAAAGGTTTGGGGCGTGAACTCAGTTCACATTTGCTGAATCACGAACCCAACACTATTGAGGAGGCCCTCAAACGCGCGGAGACGTTGGAAGAAGCGTTGAAACAACCAGGTGAACCAGAGGACTCGTGGGACTTGGCGGCGATCCATTCACAGGAACGCAGTAACGAGCCGCCCCGTTGTTATCGTTGTGGCGGACCAGGGCACTTTGCCATGCAGTGTCCAAACAAACGCAAACCCCAGGCAAACGCGTATCCCCCTCCACAGAACTATGGGAACCAGAACATTAGAAAACCCACACCGCGATACCCATGTATGTTCTGTGGGAGTTCATCACACTTCCCAGTGAACTGCATCCATAATCCCCAAAAGGCGATTATGTGTGATTATTGCGGTGTACGTGAGCACCTGGAGGTGGATTGCCATAAAAAGAAACAACTCCTGCTAGTAACGAACCCTACAGGCGCCAGGAACGAACCCCAAGTACCCCAACTGAGAGCCTTAATGGAAAAGGAGGAACCCGTCCACTTACCTATTGTGTCCAAGCACATGAATCGGGCACTGAAGATCGCGGTGACTCTCAACCATGAACGACGATACTTAGTGGTTGACACAGGGGCCGCCATTTCGGTCCTGACTAACCCCGTTAGAGGTGTACCCATCCACCCCACTAACATCACAGCATGGGGAGCTGATGGTTACCCCCTCAAATTTAGAGGGACTCAACGTGTGAACGTGGGTATTGGACATCACACCGTCGTCCATGAGTTCCTGGTGTTCCAGAGAGAGGGAACGGGACTCGACCTGCTGGGTATGGACTTGATGAGGAAGGTTCCAATGAACCTCAGAGTAGACCTGAATCAAGTTGTAGTACTGAACGGACCGGAAACCTACCCAAACGCGTCCCAAGACGCTAAAGTGGACGCCCGTGAACCCAACCACTCCTTTCCCTCCAACAAACACACTTTTACAAGGGTGAACGCTTGCCAACCTAACACCCAATCCAATGTGAACGCGCCTCCTACTCCAGTGATGCACGACAACAAACGCCTACCCTTCTTCTCACCAAACGCGTTTCTGAGACAGCCAATGAACGCCAGTAAACGCCACTACCCATCAACCGTGAACACGTCCCCGAAACAGATGATGAACGCCCTGGAACTCAGTTGCCCATTGCCATCAAACGCATCCCCAAGTCGGGTGGTGAACGCTAGTGAACAAATCCATCCCTTGGTCAGGAACGCGCGTCTGAACTCAGCTGTGACCGCTGTTGAACGCAACAACCAATCTGCAGCGGACGCACCTCAGAGACCAGTGATGAACGTGGGTGAACGCTGCAACCCACTTGCACAGAACGCAACCACCAACCCGGCGGTGAACGCCGGTGAATGGTACCACCCATCCGTAGTGAACGCACTGCTGAATCAGCTGGAGAACGCGGGTGTATGCGACCACCAAACCGCAGTGAACGCACCCCTAAGACAGAGGGTGAACGCAGGTGAACGCAATGACCTATTTTCAGTGAACTTGTGTGAACTCACTGACTCATTGTTAAACGATACCGAACCCCGCATATGCATGAACGCTAATGCAACTTCTGACGCCATGACACCAAAACCCATCTGTCTTTTACGTCCACCCAAACTAACGCACTCGCCAAAAGTTCCTGAGGGTGAGACACCTTTGAACTCACCAAATGGTGACCCACCGCCCGCCGCTGAAAAAAGGATTCCCGACGACTCACTTATTACTGTACGTCATACTGATGAACCCACCGGACTCCAACCCCTGGAACCAACTTAATAAATAAATTCCTCACATTCAAGAATAATCTGCAAATCCATAAATAAATAATCAAAAAAAAAAAAAAAAAAAAAAAAAAAAAAAAAAAAGAATTAATTAAAAAAAAAATATATATAATTAAAAAAAAAAAAAAAAAAAAAAAAAAAAAAAAAAAAAAAAAAAAAAAAAAAAATTATAAAAAATATATATATATATATAGAATAATAGGATTGATAACCGTAATATTACCCTCGTCTCAACCTATAAATTGTCAACTGTCAACCCACTGTAGCCAATGACCTGAGATAGGATCACGACTAGGCCTTCACCCTTCAGGAGTTACTCAAATGATACGATAACTTGGAGGAATACAACTGTATAGAGATCGTTCCTAGGAAAATGAATAGTGCTTAGTGCTTCACACTGTGCTTAGTTTTGTAATTATTTCAATTTAATAATGTAGTTAATAATGTTTTTAATAATGTATTTCAATTTAATAATGTATCGACCTCGAGAATACCTGCACACGGAACCACCCTTCAGACTCACCTGCGACATGCATCCATTGCCGGCGTTTGTGCTACAAGCTGGCGCTTCAACAAAACGACCCGGACGCGCCATTGCCACTACCATCACTCGCTGGATGCACCCTCCCCCGGGGACCATCAGTCGTCAGCGAGGGCGCTGACTCCCGGAAGGGAGAGGGGTGTAAGCCGCTCGAGGCGGGGCCTGACGTCGGAGGGGAAGAGGTCCCCACTCCAGAAGGGGCAGCTTTGGAGGGGTTATTTCCCCTCTCAAGCCTCAACTAAGGACCCTCGCAGCCGTGGCCATCTTACATCAGTTCCCAGTCAGCTTGCGTCGAGATTGGACCTATTTATGGTCAAGGTGACAGTCAGAGTGATTCTGCAAACCTTTCCCACGCGGTGATCGCGTCCCCCGTTTCCTCCCCTCAAGTTGTGAGTACATCAGTCCCCAGCCAGCCTGCGTTGTGAGCAGACCTATTTACGGTCAAGTGACAGTCAGAGTGATTCTGCAAGCATTTCCTACGTGGTGATCGCGTCCCCCGTTTCCTCCCCCAAAGTCGTGAGTGCACGTGAACTAATACCAGTATCGTTTGTGAACCCTAGTTTTTTCACCCGGATCGGACTCCCTTTTACACGCGTGTGATTGGCCGACCCATCCCCTGAGACAAAGACTCATTTTCCCCCCTGAACCAGTGCGACGCTGTTTAACTCCGTACTCGTTCGTATACGGTAACATATTTACCCTGTATTTGTAGTCCACAATTGTTTGTAGTTTGGCGCCTTTTAAGTGTACGCAATATAATTAATGACAATAAGCGAACTCTTCATATATTCATTGTTCTCGTTATATTTACTCTTACTAGTGGTGGACGCACCACATCCCTTTATTATTAAGTTAGTTATTAAGTTCTACCAGGTGAACGCTCACCATAATAATTCATAATTTGTTTTGCCTTAAGTGTACGTTTTAATTATACTTTTCCAATCGAACTCGTAGCTGTCTAGACTCCATTATTTTTAACCCGAACCCCCTGGAGTGTGTTTAATCAAGTAAACGCGGTCTCCTCAAGACCAAGCTTACAAGTACTTAAGTAAAAAGGTATGAAAACTATAGTCGAAAACTCATTGTCAGAAAATCTAGGGACGCGGGAGCGTCCCGCCCGCCAACAAAACCGAAGCCCAAAAAACCGAAGCGACTGAGACACTGATTACGCGACGGAACAAGTTCGGGTTTTCACCCTATCGTAGCGCGGCTCCCTGAGTGTCTCGAGAGTTGATTTTTTGTACACCAACTCTCCAGGGGCACGTGAGGACGTAAACCAAATTTCAGCTCTCGGGAACATCAGGTGTCGGGGGTATAACAATTTTAAAACCACTATTTTTCACGTTTTTCGTGTTCTTCTTCTTCTTCTCGTCGTTGTTGTTGTTGTTGTTGTTCATTGACGGGGCTACAGCCCAGCAGACAAATCGGATCGAGCTGAAATTTTGCACACACGTTTGTTATGCTCCAAGGGAGTGCCTTTTGAACATTTTTTCTCCCTCCCCCCATTTCCCTCCCAATTAGGGGGGAAATAGTGTTTTTTAGGAATTTCAAATGGTCATAACTCCTTCAAAATTGAAGCTTTTTCAGATTTTCTTTTTTAGTTGTGTTCAGCTTTTCAAACTGTTTAATTTGAGATCAAAAAATGCTTCCTAAGATGATAAATAAAGGAGTTATGGTGATTTTTCTATTTTCAACAACAACTGCCGCAAATATTGATGAAAATTGGTGCGGTTGGTCTTAAAATGTCCGCTAGGTTGTCTAGAATATGCTCAATAATTTTGAACTAAATCTCAATCGATTTGACTAATCCACAGCCAAAAATACGTGAATAAATTCCACATCTACTGATTTGGCTAATTTCCGAAAACATCAAAGTTGAACGGTGGTCAGAAAAATTGTCGTAGAGTGGCGCCTGTTTAAGGATCGATAGGAAATTTTATGGGCTTTCGAATGAGGGTAGCGCACTTTGTCACTTTTCCCAACGGTTCTCGAGTTATTCGCGATTGTTGGTGTAAAAACGTGCGTTTTACCAGTTGCAAACTTTCTCTTTCCTCTTTCTCTTCGACACCAATAATTACAATTATTGTAATGATTCTCAACAACAAAAATTTGCACAATCCCCAAGAAAAAATGCAACCAATTTTCAAAAAATTTCTAATTCAAATTTATTCAAATGTCTAATTCTTTCTATTTTTTTAAATTTAATAATAAGAATAATTGTATTAAATTTTAATAATTGTTTTAAATTGTTGATTTTTTTAATTAATCGAAAATTTTAAAACTACTATTTAACCAATTCGCAAAAATTTTAAAACTACTTATTTTTCAAACACATTTCAGATAAACAATAATTTCCAAAAAATAATTATTCTTGTCACAAAAAGAAGAAACAAAAAGGCGTACTAATTTTTTATTAAATTTTGACTAGAATAAAACTTCATTTAGGAAAAAATTTACTAGTTACCTCGTAGGTACTTTTGTTAAATTGTACCGTATTGTATAAGTACCACTCGAAAACTAGCCATGCAAAAAGATGTGATATCCCCCCAAAAACAACTCCGTTGTAAAAACTGGCCCGCCAAAAAACGTCAGCCGCAAAAAGGAATGATATCCATTTTGCCCGCCAGCCACATATATATAGGATGCTCGGTGCTTCGCACCTCGCTGTTGAGTGTGCATATAGAAACCTGATCCTCCTACCCCTAACCTCCACCGTCAATGTTTTCCTGTTCCCTGTCTCCTTCCCACAACCCCCTCTCACCCTTAGTTCCCCTCGGTTTCACCTAATATGTTTCCTCTGTTACACCGGCAGGGAGCTTTACGCTTCTTTCAATGCTGTTGGCGGGAGCTTTTTGCAAGGCTTCTGAGAATTATAATATATTATGATATTATATGTATTACCGGTGGTCACGATTAATCAGTGGTGGTACACCTATAATGAAGTAATGCTTCAATTATATTATAAATATATTTTAGAAATATATTATAATTATTTATAAATATAAATATATTAATTTAATTATAATTATAATTAATTTAATTATAATTATATTCTATAATTATATTATAGTTCTTAGACGCCTTGCTTTTGCAATGTCAGGCAGCCTGAAATGGCTCATTACTTTACTTTTGTACCAGCACCAAGTACTCATCATCACCACTACTATCTGTATATCTAATTCTCAGAAGCCTTGCAAAAAGCTCCCGCCAACAGCATTGAAAGAAGCGTAAAGCTCCCTGCCGGTGTAACAGAGGAAACATATTAGGTGAAACCGAGGGGAACTAAGGGTGAGAGGGGGTTGTGGGAAGGAGACAGGGAACAGGAAAACATTGACGGTGGAGGTTAGGGGTAGGAGGATCAGGTTTCTATATGCACACTCAACAGCGAGGTGCGAAGCACCGATTGACATTACAGTTGGGCTTAGGTACCTATTTACATATTTTTTTTGAAATTTTCATGTCTTTGCTTTGGCACATAAACTGAAACGGGAAAAATTTGTTCCCTTGATTCACCCTTTCCCTCAGATCACGTCAGAACACAAGCGACCGGCGGGCCATTACGTCAGAGCCTATGACGCACGAGCGTATGACGTAAGACGGCTGGCAGGAGGCCAACAAGTACGTCAGAGCCTATGACGCACGAGCGTATGACGTAAGACGGCTGGCAGGAGGCCAACAAGTACGTCAGAGCCTATGACGCACGAGCGTATGACGTAAGACGGCTGGCAGGAAGCCAACAAGTACGTCAGAGCCTATGACGCACGAGCGTATGACGTAAGACGGCTGGCAGGAGGCTAACTAGTGCGTCAGAGCCTATGACGCACGAGCGTATGACGTAAGACGGCTGGCAGGTGGCCAACAAGTACGTCAGAGCCTATGACGCACGAGCGTATGACGTAAGACGGCTGGCAGGAGACCAACTAGTGCCTCAGAGCCTATGAAGCACGAGCGTATAACGTAAGACGGCTGGCAGGAGGCCAACTAGTGCGTCATACGACGAGACCTTTTATGTCTCTGCGCCCCCTCCCACACCCACACCGCGTACCTCGTACTTCATTTTGGTTTATTATCTTCGATAATGAACCATTGGAATCGCCCAAAGAAAAAAAAAATTTTAACCCCCCCTTAAAATTTGTTGGTTCACGCTTCAAGATACGTAGATTCAGAAAATCGAATAAAAAAAAAACAATCCGTCCGTCCGCCGTACGCCGTCCGCGCCACTTTGCCCAGTTAGCGTTGAGTTAAAATTACGAACTTTTTTTATGGGTTTCGACCAACCCCACAATGGTCCTCGAAACTTTTCATAACCCTAGGTCAAGGGGAAGGGGTTCAAAACGAATTTTGGTACGACATGGTATGACTATGGTATGGCATATTATTGTATGTATGATTTAGTATAGTACAGTACGGTATGATAGGAAAGAAATGGTATGAGTACGGTGAGAATATGGTATGGTGCCGATTTGCAACACAGTCTGGTATAGACAGAAGGGTGATCTGCACAAGGAAGATAATAAACCGTTGTGTCAAGAATTTGCAGAGTTTTTTTATTCGATTTTCTGAATCTACGTATCTTGAAACGTAAACCAACAAATTTTGAGGGGGGGTTAAAATATTTTTTTCTTTGGGCGATTCCAATGGTTCATTATCGAAGATAATAAACCAAAAAAGAAGGCTATTGAGTTAATCAATAATAATAATAATAATTGATTACCAGTAATTTACACGGCGTATTATGGCTTTCTTATCTCTAAACCTCCTACAATCAATTTTATGACAGAAGTTGTACAATAGTTGTTTGTTGGGGTACTTGTCTGAAGAGTAGTATTGCTCATATAATCTTTTCGACGTCCGTTATTTACTAATTAGGTAGGTGCCTACTTATATTAAGTAAGTCTAACAACGAAAAAATGATATTTACTATGATATTTTTGTCAATAATTTTGATTTCAAATGATAAAAATTCAGAACAGCCACTTTGGTTTATTACTTAATTGAACGATAAGTACCGGGCTATTATGAGCCTTAAGGAACGTACAAGTTTCTGAGGAAAAAATATAGCCTACTTCGACATTGTTGAATGAGTGTAGGAGTATCTAACTTCTCCTATAGGTAAGTCTTTCGTTTCCAGGGAAAATAACATCATTATTGACTCATAACTTGAAAACCCTTCATTATGTTTTAGTTCGACTACTTATTTTCATAGAAAACAATAAACCGTTGTGGAAGGATAATATCCTTATGCAGCTTTTCTTATTTCTCAATAAGCTTACAATAAAAAACGCCTCCCCTACAAAGAAAAATTATTCAACATTTTTATAAATGAGATAGTGTTAATAGGGAGGAGAAAGTTGGCCGCAAGCGGGATAATAATTATTTTTTAATTGACTTTCAGAAAACCCCATTATAAAAGTAATCAGCAGGGACCCGTTGTTAGGGTTATTATCATTCCACCGGATTTTCCTTTGAGACGTCTTTTGGAAAACGAGCGAGTGGTTTTAAGGATAGGTACTCCTAGACGACATACTTGCGCCCAGGTTTATTACTTAAATGAAATCAATCGAAAACTTTCTTTTCTAGCTTTACCAGTTGAGGAGGACATTCCTGCAAAAGCGTTTGCGAAAATTGGTTTTTGCCAATTTTTGCAAAACCCAAAACTTTTTATTTCAATTGTTCATCATATTCGTGTTCCTCGCCCTGAATGATTTTTTTAAAATTTCAGGTTTTTGACTGTGAAGCGTCGTTCATAACTACAGATCTGAGGAGGAGCGGTATATATTTTCTTCTATTTCGTCGGGCGAAATTTGACCCGTTCTCGTCGGAAATTTGCTAAAAGGAAGATTCCCACCTGAAATTCGTGGTTTCTAAAAATCAATGTTTTCGTCAACTCTTGGCTATCGATTCAGATGTTACGCCAAACAGGACGGAGAATTAAATTCGGACATGATGATTTGTGTGGTTAAGTACCAAACAAATCATAATATGTGTTCATATGTTCTTATTTTGTTATATCATGCATTTATACAGGGGCCTACACTACGTACTGTTGACGTACTGCAGACAATCGAAATAAACTGCCATCTCACGTCAATATAATACGAGTATTTCCTTCATACAGATCACGACAAAATCAGAACTGTTGTTTCAAGACTGGCGGCCGAGAAATTCAAAGATAACGCTTGAGCAGACAAAAACCACTGAGAGTAACTTGTTTTTGGTCGTTTCCCATCGAAACGGCCATAAGTACGAAATATTGACTTGGGTTTTTATTTTTTCAGGATTGACATCCGGTCGTTGTGCGGGTGGAAAGAAAATCAATCTGTTCTGACGAGGAGAACCAAGAACTAAGAAATAACAGACGATATAAAAGGTCTTTCATGACGTCATAGGATACGTCATGCAGGGTAAGGTGCCCTTGGTTTCGGCGCGTTGTTTATTCGTTCGTCTTGAATGGCAATTGGCCAATCAAAGGAGGTCTTTGCCGCGTCATTTTACTGCCCCAGTTTGTTTTTGGAATGTTTCACAAAACCCTCAATAATATTATTGGGTAGATTTAATGCTCGCCAATTACGTGTACTAAAATTTAAAAAAAAAACTCTGCCCTGCAGGCATCGACAATGGGGCTACGCTCCCGTGGACCCCCTTCCCCTTTCGTTCTGAGCCTTACGGCTAAATTTCTATAAACATGGAACATGATTTAGCCACTGACCTACTCAGATAATCCTGGGCCTGGGCATACTCAAGTGAAAGTCCTAAGGCATACCATAGATTAGCGTGTCAGACGGAGGATTTCAGCCAGTTAGGTGAAGGCTAAAACATGTTCCATGTTAAACATCATAGTCCATTCTACCTCTTACACAGTATTATCACAAAACCACCATGCATTTGTCCGAGCGATAGTTTGTTATGGTTGCCAGTGTTGGGGATATGAACATTACGAAATCGTTGAAAAGTTACAGAAATTCTTCATAAAAAAGCTATTGTCATTACCAATGAATACACCTGAATATATGATCTATTTGGAAACTGGAGTTGATCAGCTATATATATAATATATATACGCTAGACTCATTTATTAAAAGTTTGGTCAAAATATTCAGGAGTGCCCCAACACGATTCACTCGGGTGGTCGCAGTGGAAGTCGTGAAAAAGCGAGTGTCCTGGTATAGAGTTCTGTCTGAGCTAGCTGAAAAAAATGATATGACTCCCAATATAAACCCCGACAACCCGAGTGACACTCTAACCCAGTGGGAAAGGTTGCGAGATAGGTTAAGGCAGTCTTTCATTGAAGGGTGTACGATTGATGCAAGTAACGCACGGTTTCACATATTGTATAAGAACTTGAGTCCTCCTAATTATACGAAACAGGAGCATTTAACATTTAATGTTGTAAAAATTATATGTAAAACTAGGTGTGAAATGCTGGACTTGAACTGTAAATTGTGGATAGAGGATCGGATTTATACATGTGCTATGTGCAATTCTGGTGAGGACGAAGACCTTCTGCACTTTCTCGCAAGGTGTTCTATTTTGAGTGGATTACGAAAGAATCTGTTGGGCACTGGGTTTATGTCGACCCAGTGGCGACAGAATTTTTAAATGGAAAGAATTGGATTAAGCTGGGTTGGTTTGTGATCGCTGCGATGAGGAACAGAAAGGAGTGGATTGACAGGTATAACTTCAATAGTTGATAGAGTCTGTCAGAAATGCCTTTGGAAGTTCATAAGAGCAAAATAAAATAAAAGGGAGATTTTTGTCAATAAGAATGAATTGATTATTATAGAATTGATTGATAAATAAGAAGTAATGAATGAATAATAATAACTTAAGAATTAGTTAATTAATACCTAATAATTAATTGGAAATTAATATGAATTGATAAAAGTTTCATGTATCACAACTCATATAGCGACGTTTATATATTGCAAGTCGCCAACTCATCTGTTTATTTACGTCTACATATGTGTGTTTGCGTATGTCCTTGTAGTGCTCTAAAATTGTTTCGATGGTGAAGACGCGCGACCCCGGCGGATAGCAAAAGCTAAAGCCGTATTGTGTTTATTTATTATCGTTGTGAATTATTATTCGTTGATGAAAATAAAACATGTTGAAAACTGAAAACTGAACTGAACCATGCATTTGTCAAATTTTCTATTGCCCACTCTTACGTTTCATCACTGGGATTCGGTGACCTTTTTCCAAAACCTCTCGCCGAGTTGAGCGGGCCGTTTTTGAGTCCCCTCGTGCTTCGCGCTCGGTCGTAATACCTGAAACATGAACCCCAATCGTCAACTCATAACAGAAACAACCGCTGCACAATCACTAAATATGCTACTTTCGACGCGATAATTATTATAATCAAATCGTCGCTTAAGAACAGCAATGGCCTATCTCAAAAACCATCACTTTTCAGGAACAACAAAAAACGGGTTTCCCTCTCCATTTGTCATGTTAAATTTTTTATTTAGAGAGGCGAACAAAATTGACTTCTTAATAAATTTCACTAAAGTAGTTACTACCATAGAAAAATCGTAAAGATAGGCCTTAATAATTTTCGATTGCATGGTGAGATAGGCCATTATTGAATCATTATGGCCGATCTCTCGAGAAAAATATGCTATTATGGCCCATCTCAACTAAGCATTGGAAAAAACATGAGGGGGTAATTAATGAAAACAGATACTTTTCATTATTTTAATGGTCCCCATAGGTAGAACTAAATACCTGGGTACAACTCCAACATTAATGATTAATGTTTTTGGAAGTAGTGAAAAGCAGGGGAGTGATGAGATAGGCCATAATCAGTAACAAAAAAAAAAAATGAAACTAGATAGGCTGTTATATAAAAAAAAATAAAAAAATAATAAAACTGATAATTTGGACGTTTTGTAGCAACGACAGACCAATTTCAGGGAATGAAAAAACAGTATGCCATTATTGTTGCGACGAAATCGTGAAACCTAAAAATCGGGACGGCGCAGTGAGTATACCACACCCGCACGTCATTTCAGTCGTGAAGGATATGTAGCCCTTCAGCTCCGCTCACAAAGAGTAGAACCGAGGAAACACGAGTGAGTGAATCAAACGGTAAAAATATGAACCTTTGAAATCGACTAACGAAATTACTGGAGTTATGAGGTAAAATATACAACCAATTTGTTCTTGGTTGATTCCAAAGGTTCTCAAAATAATTAACCAATAGGAGAGAAAAAACTCGATTTCAAATCAACAAATCCCGATGTATGTTGTCGAGACGTGGTCAAGTATTAAAACTAAAACGTTTAGTGAATAAACAGATGTGTACCTATTTCTATACCTAGAAATGAGCATCTGTGGAGCGCTGGCTTGTACTGTCTCGTACATGAGGGCTACCAGCACTATGAGACACACGCTCGTTCGAACCCACTGCATGGTATATGCGGAAGGACCTGCAACAAACACAAAATATATTGTTACTAAATGGGTAGCTTGTTCATGGTAGAGAACCCCAGTAGTACTTATTTGGTTGTGTGATGTCACATAATGTAGGATGAGTGAAATACATGGCAGATATTGTAGTGAGAAGATATAATTCGCTCCTGTTATGTCCACTGTACCTGATGTAGAAACTTCAGCAGAGGTTACTGATGAATGAATCATTCTAAAATACAACAAATGCTTTAACATAAAATTTACATTATTCTTCCCGTGCGAATCAAATAAATACACTAAAGCGCCTATAGTAATTTCTTTACTTTCTTTAGTTTTCATCAAAACGCTCGCTTTATAGTAACTTCAAGATGCAACGTGCATCAGTAGTTAATTTTGGAGTCGAAGTTTTATCAAACATTTCATATTATCTGCAGGGACATCGTGTTGAAATTCTTAGTTGGGCATCACTTAGGTTGGGGCATCCTTCTACATTGGCGAATTTTCGAAGAAAACCATGTTGCTGTCGGTCCAAAATTTGTAAAACTCGAATTTCCGAAAACTTATTGTACCAAAATCCGTAACAGAACATCCTGAATTCACTGGTTTTATAGTACGTTCCCACCGAGTGAAACCTGATTAATAGAAATATTAAACCTGAGTCAGACAAGTGAATTCGGATGGAAAGTGGACGTGCAGAAGGAGGGAATCGGCAGTAGGTACCTTCTGTATGACGTCAATATCTTCTCTATGTCATGAACACCTACGTTATAAGCAAACAGCGTTTGTAAACAGTTTGTCTTCTCCCTCAGAACCCGCAATCCTTATTTGCAATCCTTATTGCAAGTTGTATGTACGAGTGAGACGAAAATAAATCAAGTATTTCTGTTTGGACTGTGAACTTGATTGATTGATATTCCGCATTTAATTAGTCAACCCGATTGTATTTAGAGAATTTCAGCGTCTTAGACCCGTTTTTAGTGTTCGTTGAGGATGATTCGTTGGTCGAGGGACGGTATTCCTGGACATTGTGTTATTACAAAGAATCATATAGTAACTATCTGATTCTTTGTAATTGTTAACTGTTAACTCCGTTTACCAGAATCGTCGTTTTTGAAAGAAACCTCATGTGGTGAAATATTTTATATAAATGTTTTAATTCGAATTAATCGGTTTATGAAAGAGTTTAGTCGATTTCCTCAACTTCAACAGGTCACGTCTACTTTGTTTTGTTTGTTAATTTGTTAAAAACATACTCTCTTTCGTTATCAACATTCTTTCATAAAGTTTTGTTAAAATAAAAATTTGCCAAGATGGGTAAAATTTGCATGAAACTTGCGGAATTTATGTATCTTCGGAAGTTTGATTGAAAATATAACAAAATGTTCAATTACACGTGAAAAAGGTTTAATTAAATAGAAAATACTATAATATAGTAATAATATAATAATATTATACTATATATTATATTATAATATATAGTATAATATTATTATCCTCCTAATTTTGGCGTCCTCGGACAAATCCTTCCTTGAGACATTGTAGCAACGAAATTTGCACAAAAAATCTGTCCCGCCAATCGAAAGGCTAAGTTTTATATGGGCAGAATCGGGCCACTCTGAAGGGGTTTTCAGGGGAGTTTAAGGGGGGGGGGGATTACCCGTAAATTCCAAAAATGAAACAGTCTGACACCAGTGACACCTGAATTTAAAGGTTTTTTTCGCGTTGAACACGATGGTGAAGTCAGAATCGCAATATAATATATATTGCAACTTTTTCGTGGTTCATCTGCTCTAATCCGATACCGCAATTCTGACTTCACCTACGTGTTCCGCGTTAAAAGTTAAAAGTTAAAATGTTACTTGGCAAAAAATGCAGAAATTTTGCATTAAATCAGTTATTTCTTCGAAAATTCGCTCTTACAGCCATGCTGCATAACTGTGCATTTTTTCATTACTTAAATGCGAAGTGAGAATCAAAAAGTGCAATAATTAGAATATGAATATCCAAACACACGCTGGGGAAATGGCGATGTTATTCAAACAAGAGCTCCTCTGATGTTCATGGAAAATCAAACATTTACCACCCTAACATTCTAGGAATTAGATCTTCGCAACTTCAGTTTACCATCACCACTGACTGACAGGGGAGAGTGTTCATATCTCATTTCACTGAAATTGGACAGGTCTAGCTGGCCTATTATTCACGTTTGCTTTTGGGACAGAGAAACGGGCTACAGGCGTCCTTCGCAGAAGGGTGACCAATTCAATTTGAAAGGTATCGGGTTCCAATCACTCGAAAATGTAATTAGGATCGACCACTTTGGCCGAAACCGACACCCGCGCTCTGCTAATTGTCGGTGGGCGTTGATACAAAACATTGTTAATCTGCACCTTAGGAACAGGAGGTTTTTGGATGGAAAGCGCATTTGTGAAATTTACCAGAGTACAGGGTGGAGTGTACCAGAGAAATAGTCCGTGCTTTCTCAAACGTAGATTCCCAGAAAGTTCAAAATTGGTAAATTGGCAAATGGGAGTCAACAAGGGACATTTATCCGCACAAAAGTTCCCTTTTTGGTTTATTTCATCAATAATATTAAATATTAAATATTATTGATGAAATAAACCAAAAAGGGAACTTTTGTGCGGATACATTTTCTTAACCCTTCCCTCAAAAGTGGTCGTTTAACCGTTCAAGGTTAGAAAATCGAACGTACAGAAATGAAAGAATGACTGAATTATTAAGGAAAATGGGGTGTATTCGTCCAAACTGACCTGTAACGTCACTTCTTGATGCGGACAGAGGGAATGATGTTACTTTGACATGCTTTGTTACTTTGAAATTTTGATTTCCTGTGGTTAGGATCCACTGATCCTCGCTTTAGTCGTTGTTCCCTAACCTCATTGTCTTGTCTCATTCACACTATTGATGAACTTGATCGATCGCACGTAAGTGAAAACTCCTACACATCGCTCTGATCTGTCTGTGGAGCTCTGGATGTGTAGATGCTCATCGAATCGTAAAAAGCGAATACAGAGAAAGCAAAGCCGCATCCTGAGATTAATTACCAACGCTCCACTTGATGCTTAAAAGGTTATCAAGAAGCCCAACGGCCAATTCCATCATACCACGACCCACCAACCAAACGCTCTCAGAGGAGACTGAAGAGGAACAGACCAATCGATCTACTGATATAATCCGACCATCTGGACAGGAACATCACTGGCGATAAACCTAAAATTACGTTCCACCAATTTTTGTTTATTGAATCAATTATGATCGTTACCTCATCTTTCAGTTTCGAAGTACTGTCACAAAAAGTGTTTAAAAAAACCATGATTTACCTCAGGTAGGAGGTCCATTTGTACAATAAACCCTTACGTATCATTTGCAAGAGGTTGATACTAAAGATGGCCCTAAACAAATCGCCTACACAGATCCCAGGACATACCAACAGCAAAAACATTATCTGCCAGGCATTTCGAATTATTCGAGAAACGATAATAATTAATAAGCCTTTATCAATAGGCGTTTCTTCACGTGGTGTTAATTGCTCGGGTTCAAGCGTCTTCCAAACGATTTGTCAGTCGCCTTTACTGCTTGTAACAATACAAACGCCTACATCCGCGGGAGAGAGAAGGAGGTTTCAAAGTGGCCGCCGGGAGCCTGATTAATTTATCAATCAACCGATGTGAGAGATAGAGAGGGGAGTTTCTGACAAGTAGGAAGCGATGGGTGAAGGGGAGCTTGTAAAGTGATAGGCAGAAACTTCACCTTGTTTGATGCTAAGTACTTACTACTGCCGGCTTAATGGGATTATTACGTATTAAGGCTAAATACGCGGGTGGTACAAACCTGAGGGTTCAGTTTAATTTATTTATTGAAGTTTACGAGAGCTCGAGAGTCTTACATTTCGAACGACACGTTTCAGTTCGAATCCAGTCTGATATTTTCAATAGGTATAATTTTGAATTCAAAGCCTTAAAATGTAAGCCTTAGAGTGAGTCCTTGAAGTTTTAAGCCTTGAAAATTCGTTCAAGATCAGAAGATTTTAAACCACACCTTCACCACCACACCTTTTTGACCGAAGAAGAAGAGCAAAGAGAAGAATTATTATTAGCTCCACCTACCAATGTTTCATGACTCCTTTTAAACCTCAATTTCCTTCAAACATTGGCTTAAACTTGAAATTAAGAGAAACTTGAATAGAAGAAACCAAAAATCACACCCTAAAAATGTTCACCATTACAAGTTTACACTTGTGAAACAGATGTACCTACCAACGGAGTCTACAACTTGAACATCAAAAGGCCCCTGGTCATGCTGTATGGCAAGAAGGTCGAGTGTAAATCTTAAATATTTTACAGTGCTTGAGTAAGGAATATACCTAATTTAAAACCAGTGGGGAAAGGAGAATTTCTTCAAGAGTGAAATGATTGAGTTTCGATTTGGTTTCATTGAATTTCCAACGCTTTTTCTTGGAGCATTCATCGAGGTGGCTTGGGTCAAAAGAGGATACAAATACATTTTACCCGGGTCTGATTTCATTGAATAGCGTTCGCACCTCAGTTATCAAAATACACTTTATAAACTCGTAAATATCCAAAAGTTTATATTCTACAGCGTGTACATTTATTGGTCTTGACTCAAGTCAAATATCTCTCTAGGGCGTTTTACATTTGTGGTTGTTGTCTGAGGAAAACTGGCTTTTCATTTGAAATATGTAAACGAATTTATTTTGCGGAGAGACTTATCTGCCAGTCAGATCTCATTTGTAATTAGTCGACGCTCAGGATACGAATATGAACTTAATTCATGGTGCATGCTAAATTAGCATTGCAAATGTGGCTCCCGAAAACTTTCCTGTTCAATGCGTCATTAATGTGGGTTGACTTCACGAGTCAAATTAATTCCGGAAATTGAAGTGTCGCAATATCCACTGTCCACATAATATTATCTTCACTTAGTGAAGTTCACTATTTCAGTTGACGAAAATGGCCACCCAACCCAGGTACCAGTAATAAATACGTGTTCTGAATAGGTTTTTGGAGCCCTGAATCAGTTTTCTTTATATCAACGAAGAGTAGACCTAATTGGGTCACTTCTGACGTAGGAAAAAAAACCTGAGTATGGTATTGCATTTCTCATCCTGTACGTGTATGCATCTTCGGTGGTATAATATAATACCTATTATACTAACAATACATGTTTCGGTAGTATGATATTATACATATTATGTCAGCTACCTGATCGTTACTCCCGTACTATTGAGGAACGTTACTCCCATTGATGAGGAACAAGTTACCGTGGGGAACGCTAAAGTCGCATGGAAGGAATCCATGACACCATCAGGCCTGTCAACACTAGAGGGAAGACCAAGTCGATGGCGACAGTTTTGAGGTTGGCAATCCTTATGGGGATCACAGGGAAGAAGAACGTTTGGTATTTTTTATTTTGGTTTTGGTATTATATTACAACGTTTAGTATTTGTATTTTGAATATAATATTTTCATCTTTGAATTCACTTCAATTCAATTTCAATATTTTCGTCCTCCCGTCAAATACGGAAGCCCGTAAAACACCTTGATCTATAAATGAATCATTCACCCAACTTGAGATCATTAGTACTGATTAAAGCATATTACGAGACGCACCATCACTCAAAGGAATTATTAATTTTAACCCCCCATGTCTCAATAATTGCCTAATTTATTCCGCGTATAACAAAGTCTCGACTCGGAAGACGTAACGAGCTCATGGTGTTTGAAAATACGGAATATTCCTGAAATTCATTTAAAATCAAATAAAACAGGTCTGATGGTGTCCCCCTTGAAACCCTCATTTGAGTCCCATCAGCTCTACCATTGTGATCACATCAAAAATTCACTGGAATTTCAACTAATCTAAACTTCTGCAAAGAGTAAATATCCGTTATGGAAATCCATCGTTATTATTTTTTTTACCTTAACTTTTCAAAGGCTTTTAACTCCACCTGCGTATTTGATCTAAAAAACTGGTTATTACGACGTCAATTATGATGGTATTTTCATGTAATGTTGAAAAGAGCAACTCAATTCTGACATTAGTGAGTAACGAACGACTTGTAACTCCGGTCGAATTCGTCCGACGTCGATGAAATTTTGCGAGGTCACGAGAAATCTTCAAAGGGCATAATTTCAGTTCAGTTAGTATTTTCCATATTTTCTACAAATGTATATTTTTTTGCAATTTAATTATTGCAACTGAATATTTAACATCTAGGAGTATTATATCCCAAAATAATTTATCTCATTCCAAGGTAGCTTTTGAGGTGGGATCAGTAAAATCACCGAGTTTCACTTGCTCTAAACAACTATTTGCACAACACAATGATGTCCAGTGGTTTGTTACGCTCGAGGTGCCGGAGATCCACTTCGATGTTCAGAACGTTGACCATCTGCAGGTTATCATGTTTGTGATGGCAAGTTTCGTTGACTAACTCTGCAGGTCAATTCGACTGTAGAATTCCTCCTCTATTTTCACAGCCGAAGCCTATGGTAGTCTCGCCTCGCTAAAATACACTAATGATCTTCAAACTATTACCTCTACAGTGGATTCACAGAGTGTCCTGACTTAATTACACAAACTCAAAACTAACGTACATAGAAGAGAGATTTTGAACGAAATTGATGCGCTAAGATCGAAGTGTACACAAACAAAGTTCCTTTGGATAAGAGGCCAAAAAGGAATAATAATTATTATTATTAGAATTAGAATTATTATAATAGGAAATGAGATCCAAAAGTCACTATATACAAAACTAAAGTTGATAAATTCCGCGTCGATTGAAACAAAAGTCAGAAATTGTTCGAACAGAAATTTTTTTACGATAGATCAAATAATAGCGAGTTTTACCAATTTTGTAAAAACTGACACTACTCGATTTTCAATGTGCTGTACTGCTACAACACCTCGCCCTAAAATTCGAAGAGCATCAATCGGAGAGTTCAAAAATCACCTCCATTTCAAAATTGGACAAAGTTTTAGGGACAGGGGAACGGAGGCTGAGCAGTGTCTTGCGCTTGCAAGAGTAGTTGAACCGCAGCAGCTTGTTCCTGCAATAAAGCAGGTTTGTACTGCTCCTCTATCAGCAAGCACTGCTCAGGAATCTCCTGCGTGAATATCAACTCCCCACGATAAATAATTATCTAAGATTGGTATCAAGAGAGAGTTTGAGTCATTGGTATCACTGAGAGTGGTTTTCTCCTTACAACGCCGAAGAATATGAGTACCGAAATTGTCCCTAAAACTTTGACAAATTTTAAAATGTTGGCGATTTTTGAACACTCCGATTGATGCTCAAATTTTAGAGCCTATTGTTGGCGATCGAGTTTGATGTTGTAGCAGTACAGCACATAGAAAATCGAGTAGCATCAGTTTTTTGCAAAAATTGGTAAAAATCGCCATTTTTTGATCAATTGTAAAACATTTTCCATTCGACCGATTTCTGACGTTTTTTTTTCAATCGAAGCGGAATTTCATCATCTTTAGTTTTGTGTACAGTGACTTTTGGCGTAAGATTACCATAAGCTTTGCCGTTCGGAATTTTATGTGCAAACCCTGAATTCATGTAATTGGGTCCCAAATAGACCAATTAAAACAATAAAATCTTTTACACCACCTTTTGCAAGATAAATTCCTCAAACTATGAAGAACATTTCTAGGTACACGACTTTACCTATGTTACTAAATCGTATTTCACATATTGTCACTACGGTCCTCTGAGAGCCTGGTGCTTATGAACAACCGACTTATGAATGAGGGGGAGTACGAGGCAATAGAGACTGGGAGGGGGACGCTAGGGGAGACTAGAAGGGAGGAAGAGAGGTAATCACGGGGAGTTCTAGCGGGGGTGATGTTTTCGGGGCAACTAATGCGCAGGGGGCCAATCGGTGGTCTACAAGTGATGGGAGGAAGTGGGGGAATCACGGGGAGTTCTAGCGGGGGATGATGTTTTCGGGGAGACTAATGCGGGCGGGGGGGGCAAACGGAGGTCAACAACTGAAGGGTGGAAGAGGGGTACCAACTCACGGGGAGTTCTAGCGGAGGTGATGTTGTCGAGGAGACAACATCACGTTCTCACCGGGACCAAAAACGACAGCGTGGCACGCCTTCGATCTCGCTGTCGTGAAATTTGTCTGGAGGAGGGGTAGATTTTAGGAGGAGGCTCCCGAACCCCCCTCTCACAGACCTTCAGTGGGGGGGGGGGAGGTTTTGTCAGGCATAATTTCCCAAGCACCAAAAGTGATTTCCGTTATATAGCATTTACAGATTTAATTCAACCTTTTACAGATTTATTTCAACCTTTTACAAATTATATTCAACCTTTTACAAATTCTATTCAACCTTTTACAAATTCTATTCAATTTTTTACAAATTCTATTCAACTTTTTACAAATTCTATTCAACTTTTTACAAATTCTATTCAACTCTCCACCAATTTAACTCATCCCAACCCTTCAACTGATCTCAACCCGCAAATTCAATATTTCCCAAAAATCAAGTTAAAATCAAACTGTGAAGGGTTTCTTCTAGTTTCACGACCCCCCGATTAGGTACGTCCCTACACATTCTTTTGGCGAATATCGGATCTGTGTTCGACGGTTGGCAGCATTTCCCGGCCGGGAAAGATCGTCCAGACCGTCAGTTCGGTAAGTCCGCACATATTATTCGAATTCGTCAACTGTATCATTGTTCCCCCGCCCCAAATTAGCGCACGGAATTTAATCCCCCTAAATTTAGTAAGGGACATTTCAACAGCGTGTCCAACCTACTTACCCACCTACGTGTAGCCTACTACTTATAATCCTAATCAATCAGCTACTTTCCATATCCATCCCCTCTGGCGGAGACTTGAATAGAATTTGTAAAAGGTTTACTAGCATTTGTAAAAGGTTGAATTGAATTTGTAAAAGGTTTAAATGAATTTGTAAAAGGTTGAAATAAATCTGTAAAAGGTTGAATTAAATCTGTAAATGCTATATTACGGGGTCTAATGAGTAAACTCTCAAAATGACAATTGTCAAGATTCATTTACACAAATTATTCACACGAAAACGTCTTAACCAAAATGACCTATCAATGTTTTCGTAATAACAAACGTTTTGGCGAAATTGAACTGTTTTTAAAATCACTCAGCGATGCCGTAGAAAAAGAATTTTTAGTGGTTTTTGGCCAATTTAGTGATTCTACTACCCATTTGACTCACGCACCGTGAAGTTTGGGTGGAATTTCGAATGATACACCTCACATATCTTCCACCCTCACCTAATCAAAGCTCGACGTCATGATTGACGTATTGGTGAGAGGAGGATGTAGCGACGTGTGATTCCATTAGTGTACAGGTGACATCTGAGGTAACTCTGTTAGCTGTCCGGTGCCCACTCACCCTGAAA
Organism: Stenodema calcarata; assembly: GCA_963920205.1. Classification (NCBI taxonomy): domain Eukaryota; kingdom Metazoa; phylum Arthropoda; class Insecta; order Hemiptera; family Miridae; genus Stenodema; species Stenodema calcarata. The sequence continues at coordinate 8,544,723 of OY986053.1, read as the reverse complement.
ATAGCCGCCAAACGAAGTTACTTCGTCCGCGAGATCCTCCGGCCACCGCCTTCAAGGCGCTCCCCAATCTTCGGCAGAAAATGTCGTACATGACGGTTTAACAGTTCACGAAAACCTGTGGAGCTCATCGAATTCTGCAATCGTAAGGTTCTATAACAAACCATTTCCTTAATGAGAGCCAGATTTGGGGTAAAAGATGAGGAAATACGGGAGTGATTGTTCCCGTCGAAAGGCGTAGGTTAACCTCATCAATATCGGAGGCCCAAAATAGTTCAGTCCTGCTTGAACAGTCGCTGTAACTGCCACCCCTTGTAAACCCTCTCATCACTTTGCAACCCCGCAAATTATACTATCGAGATCAATTGTCTTGTGCTCTCCCCGCCAAACAAAGCTCTGAGAGCATTTAGTTTCCCCACAGTTAAATCTGTGAGATCCTTCTGTCTCTCCTGCAGTGCCACAGGATTTCTTGCACATCTCGGCCGGCGAAAAGATCAATTGTAGATAAACAAATGTCCTTAGGCCCGTTTGTATTAAATTTGTATTTAAAAAAGTATTTAAAAATTATTAAAAACAAAAAAGTATTTAATACTTTTCTTGAGTAAATGCGACCTTCGACGTCATCGTTGAGTGGAATCCTCATTATTGCAGCAAATCAATAAGTTATTAACGACGAAAAATCACAAATATATGGTGGGGGGGGGGGGAGTTGGAGTGGATCTCCACCATTTCTATCCCTCATTATTTTTCATCCCACGGTGTGTCCTCGTTAGAAATTATTTTCCACTACATTTTACTCAGGTCGGATTAGAGCGATCTAGTGACCCGCGGTCTTTCAATCAAATTCACAGTAGAATTATTATACAACGCCGTAGAAAATACCCACACAAAAAACATCGACTGAAGGCGAGAACAACGGACCACCTACATATCGTGGGAGTCACATTGTTTGATATTCATCGGTTAAAACAGCTCCTCTTGTTATAAAGTTGGTGTATGCAGACATGTTGCTCACCCAACCTCAACTTTTCTGGCCATTTCATCAAAATCTGTACAATATTTGCGACGATGTGATTCAAGTACAAATTTGGTCTTTGCAGGACAAAATGACTTTTTAAGTCCAAAAGTGACGAGTTTCATAAGATCCCCAAAAACGCCCTGTGAGGCGCCCAAATGGTGTTTTGGGTCCTTTTTGCAAATATGGACTGCTACCTATTTCAAAATTGATTCGGTGGTCTTCTTCAAATAAATGATTCTTAAAGGCCTCCCTCCCCCTCCCAACCTACATTCCCTCATCCTAACCTTAAGCTTCCAATTGGGCGTCTCGGTGAATGGTATAAGTAAAATGAGAAATTGTTCCTTATTGATTCATTTCTTTCTAATCAAGAAGGCAATTGATACTTTTCACTTTGTTCTTAGCCATTCAGGAGGCACATTTCAATTTTGAACCGTATACAGGGTGTCCAGATTATGATCAGAAAACCTTTACACACTGATTTGCGACAAAAAGTGCCTCGTAGAGTTTTTTAGAGGCTTCGTTTCCGAGTTATTTAACTTTGAAGATTTTTTCGTGTTTACGACTCCATCGTTTTCACAAATCCGAAGATACCGTTGGAAAGAGCGTTAAATTTCCCATCTACTCAGTCTCTAACAATAATTTTTAAAGGGAACTAAAGGGTGAACGGGTAAAGGCTCATTAATACCCCATAAGTCTAGTGATACGTTATAGTCTGTAAGCCTAAAAAATGCTCAAAAGCAACGGTATAATTATTTTTTATTTTTTAGGGGGAACATTTTTGAGCAAATTCAGTTGATTTGCGAAAAAACGTGTATTTTCAGGCACATTTTCACGCTGAATCGAATGGTGAAATACCCAGACCTCCCGAGCAACGAATTAAATGAGTTTTCAGTCGCAATTTCAGGGTGTAGAAAGTGTCAAGTCAACGGCATTTCTTATGTTCCTGAAAATACACGTTTGGAAAGCTGAGGCTTTTGCGCGTTATTTAGGCTTACAGGCTTAACGTATCACTGGAATTATGGGGTAAGTACTAATGAGCCTTTAAAAAAAGTGTTTTTTCAAGAATTGACAAAATTTACTTTTCGGGCTCATTTTTCACCGTTTAGTTCCCATTAAAAAATTATTGTTAGAGACTGAGTAGTTGGAAATTTAACCCTCTTTCCGACGGTATCCTCAGATTTGCTTTGCAAATACTTTGAAAGCGAAGGAGTTAGGAGATAAGGTCGAAAACACGGAAAAAATCATAATCGTGACACCCTGTATAAATAGTACCTACACTCAATCCATCCTCATGATGATGGTGTATCTTCGTTTTGAGGGTGGATTTCCACTGTTTCTCAGCACCCACCTTACGCATACCTCGGCATAGCTTCATACTCGAAGTACTGGGTTTTTTATCCGTAGCTGCTCAAGATGGAGAAGTCGTCCGTAGGTAACCATCTTAATTCGTAGCATTCATGTTGCTGTGACTGATGGAGAGGTCATTAGACTCCAAAAATACTGTTGAAATGTGAAAATGTTTTTTGATCATAGACGTTCGATCATTAGTGATGAATCAGTGGTTAAGAACGAGAAAAGTAGATAAGTCCGTGGATTTCAGTAAATACGCGTTATAATTTTACTTTCATCTCGTCAAAGGCTGCTCGGGGCTGGTGTAAAGAGCTTGTGAGCGCTTTGCACTGCCGATTTACCTCTCGAGAAGGTTTCGCTCTGAGAAGACAATCAAGCGAAAACGATTTTGAGAGGAGGCGGGGCAGCGAGTGAAGCGAAGTGACTGCGGCAGCGGAGCATTAGCAGCAGTGAACCAGCGCCATTAGACTGTCGGCATAGTCTCGTTCAACTTGTCCCTAACAATGGGTTTAATCTTTGTGTACAAACAAGCGATAGACATTCGAAATGGGAAAAGGGAATGAGCAGTTTGACTGAACGCTTCCTTGATGTGGTTCTTAAATGGCGGTGAGGAGGGGGGGAGGGGGATCGATATGAAGGGGCGATGAGAGATCACAAGTTGCAAGTAAATACATATTGAGATGGAAATTTTGATAAGGGACGATATCAATTGAGATGAAGAAAACTAAGTTGGGAAAATAAACTAGTGGATCCGCTGACGTGTTGCACCACGTAAGATTTCGAGTGCAGTTTAACTTGTAAATTTCAGGTATTATTCTTGATGATTCTGAGGGACGATATCAATACTGAGTGGTGAGAACCTTAAAAACTCTGCAAATTCTTGACACAACGGTTCATTATCTTCTTTGTACAGATCACCCTTCTGTCTAGATCACTAGGTCTAAATGTCTAGATCCTAAATGTTAGATTAATTATTATTATCAATTATCACTAATTATTAACAATTTTATCAAGTACCTAGGGAAAATTATTATAATTTATTGTTAGGTATTAATAATTCATATATATTATTAATAATAATTATTATTAATTATGAATAATTAATACGATATAATTCTGGGGTTTTTAATACTACGTCGGTAATAATTTTTCTATAAAAGAAGTACCTACCAACAAACATTCGAAATTACCTTCATTTCCGTAGCACGAAACGCACCTCAGAACAACAAACTCGACATCACTTAAGCCATGTGATGTTCCAAAGAGCTTGTTAGTATGAAAATGGACCTGTATTTCAACAGTTTGATTCACGATCGTGTTGTGAGGCACAATCTTTGAGCCGTCATTATGAACGAACGGCTGGTCGTACAAAGCTGCGGATGGTCTTAAAAAATTCTACGGAACAAACTCTATCTAAATATGAAATAAAAAACATACCATTCTTCATGAATTTTTCGAGATATGAGATTTTCAAATTTTCAAAATTCGTTTTGAACCCCTTCCCCTTGACCCAGGGTTATGAAAAGTTTCGCGGATCATTGTGGGGCTGGTCCAAACCCAGAAACCAAATTTCGTAATTTTAACTCAACGCTAACTGGGCAAAGTGCCTCGGACGGCGGACGGCGGACGGCGTACGGCGGACGGACGGATTTTTGGTTTATTATCTTCGATAATGAACCATTGGAATCGCCCAAAGAAAAAAAAATTTTAACCCCCCCTCAAAATTTGTTGGTTTACGTTTCAAGATACGTAGATTCAGAAAATCGAATTAAAAAAAATCCGTCCGTCCGCCGTACGCCGTACGCCGTCCGCCGTCCGCCGTACGCCGTCCGCCGTCCGCCGTCCGAGGCACTTTGCCCAGTTAGCGTTGAGTTAAAATTACGAAATTTGGTTTCTGGGTTTGGACCAGCCCCACAATGATCCACGAAACTTTTCATAACCCTAGGTCAAGGGGAAGGGGTTCAAAACGAATTTTGAAATTTTGAAAATTCCATATCTCGAAAAATTCCCATCAAACGGTATGTTTTTTATTTCATATTTAGATAGAGTTTGTTCCGTAGAATTTTTTAAGACCATCCGCAGCTTTGTACGACCAGCCGTTCGTTCACAATGACGGCTCAAAGATTGTGCCTCACAACCCGATCGTGAATCAAACTGTTGAAATACAGGTCCATTTTCATACTAACAAGCTCTTTGGAACATCATATGGCTTAAGTGATGTCGAGTTTGTTGTTCTGAGGTGCGTTTCGTGCTACGGAAATGAAGGTAATTTCGAATGTTTGTTGGTAGGTACTTCTTTTATAGAAAAATTATTACCGACGTAGTATTAAAAACCCCAGAATTATATCGTATTAATTAATCATAATTAATAATAATTATTATTAATAATAAATACGAATTATTAATACCTTACAATAAATTATAATAATTTTCACTTGGTAATTGATAAAATTGTTAATAATTAGTGATAATTGATAATAATAATATCAATAATTATAATGATGTCTAGATCCTAAATGTTAGATTAATTATTAATCTAACATTTAGGATCTAGACATTTAGACCTAGTGATCTAGACAGAAGGGTGATCTGTACAAAGAAGATAATGAACCGTTGTGTCAAGAATTTGCAGAGTTTTTTTATTCGATTTTCTGAATCTACGTATCTTGAAACGTAAACCAACAAATTTTGAGGGGGGGTTAAAATTTGTTTTTCTTTGGGCGATTCCAATGGTTCATTATCGAAGATAATAAACCAAAATGACCAATTTCGTCAACATCAAGTGCTAAAAAACTTGATGCTGACGAAATTGATCATTTTGGTATGTTCTAGGATCTATTTAGCGGGTCTACAAAACTCTGCAAATTCTTGACATAACGGATTATTATCTTCTTCACGCAAATCACCCTTCTGTCTAGATCACTGAAATTAAGTGATTCATAATTTACCATTTATAAGTTGATTATGGAACATCACAAATTATTACTAATTATTATTATAATTAATTGTAGCACAACAATAACTGGCCAAAGTGGCGCGGACGGCGTACCACTGTGTGGAGGCTGCGGTTCAAAAAACATTAATTTTTCAAATCCGCTCGTCAACAGCTTTCACCCAGTAGAATTCACCCAGAACAAGAAAAAACACCTATAAATTATATAAATACAACACAACTGGATTATTATAAGGTGGTCCCGAAATGTAGGCCATCACTGAGCTAGTTACAAATATTGCAAACCCTTTGCGAACGATTACAAATATTTCAGCTCGTTATCCAATTATTACGGACTCGCGAATTATCACTCACCACTTTAGATATTAATAATTCGAGCGGAAAAAACGAGCGGTGAGAACAGGACTGGAAGTCTCATCCCAATCCTAATCGCTCTTATTAACAAGGGAGGTGGTATCGAGGTCCAAACACACCTCAAAATGGTTTTTTCCTTTATTCCCCTCCAAAAAATAATTTTCTCTCAAAAAGGAAAATTTCTCGCTCCATATGGTGGCTCGTAACGTTCACCATATGCATGGCCTGTTGTTCGGCCGAGGCCTTTAATTCTCTTATTAGGCTCTTTAGTCTTCATGACTGGATATTTACTTTTCTCAGCTTGATATTTCTCTGTCGTTCATTTGTTCTTTCTTCTTTTCTCTTTGCTTCACTTTGTGCCTTTTCTCTCAGGTTTATGGTATTAACCTTCTTCCTTTGAGTAAGGGAAACACACAGATGGTACAAGTAGGAAAGTGGGAGAACGGCGATCATCTGGTCCACTGTCTGACGCCTGGCGAAAATATATATCCGAGAAGACGCGATGAGGGAGTGAGACAAAGACGGTTGGGTACCCAGGTGATGAGAATCGGGTACTCAGGTGATGATTGTGCGGATGGTGCGGGGATATGGCGCGCTAAGGGGCCGTCCAAATTGCCGTGAGAGGATGGACGGAAGGTTTTTACTCCGGTCGATGAATAAACTGAGTGGCTCCGACGAGTAAAGACGAAAAGAGGGCGAGTGAAACTCCAGAAGAAGAAGAAAGGGCATTTAGGGAGTCCGGGAAAGACACCGTCATCAGGGACTTGGTCTCACGGAAATTACGTGACGACTGAAAGTGACCTCACATACTGTCTGCACTCCTGTCATTTCGTCTGAACTGACCTGAAGAAATACATTAGAATTTTTTATAAAATTAGAAACTTGTTCCTTGGTTCAGTCTGTGATTCAGTAGGGATTGTTCAAAGGAAAGTCATCAGGATTGTAATAAGTAAGCGGCAACGACACCCAACTCTATCTCTATTCTGTACTAGGTATGTGTGTATTTACAGTAAAACAATTGTTAATTGAACATCTGCTCTTATTCTATCATAAGCATTCGTGTACCCAACCAGGTTTAGGCTTCAAGGCAATGTAGTCAACTCAAAAGTTCGTTTGGCTCTTACAACTAGGGGTTCAATATACATGTAATATCACCCATCACCCACTTTTTGCGGAAGTTCTGGATCATTTTGCCCGGCTGGAGTACCAAGGCATCAATGTTACATTCATTTGGATAAAAGCGCATAATGATACCAATATAATGAGATGGTTCATAAGTGAGCGAACGCCTCTGCTTCTCGAGGGATCATGGATTCAGATTGCATCCCCAAGGAGGATATTTTTCGCGCAATTACTGAGCATCACCGAAATGGTTGGAAACAAGAGTTCCACAGTTCTGGAAATGGGAGTTTGTCTGAGATGGGAAGTCTGTCCAGCCAGACACCCCCCCCCCCCCCCACCAATGAAAGCCTTGGTTTGTTGGCGTTACGTCGAACCGGCGCGCCGGGAAGTTAGTACGATTTGTCGATTAAGGAGCAAACACGGATTTTGCAATGCCTATAGGAATCGCTTCTTCGGGGATCGCATTCGGCTTTGTGTGCAGCCTGTACGTTGGATAAGGACACCTTGGAACATCTCCTCATATATGTTTAACAACGTTGCTTCGTTAGTGACATTACCATTCAATTATAGAGAACTGCTTAGCAATAATTTAGCATTACCTAGGATTTATAGTTTTATTGCAACAATGAGTAAGGTAATTTGATGTATAGTATCATGGCTGTATATACCTAGTAGAATGCCAAATAAAGAGTAAATAATTTTTTTAAAAATACCTACATGTTGTCCATCATTCATAAATTGAAGGCAACCCCGAAAACACAGCCACAATTCCTGACGTGGATCGTGGGCCAGGGGGTTAAGCATTGCGAGGGGTTGCTCAGAAGCTCATACCTCACGTAGCTACGTACCTACTGGTAACCTTAAAGTTCCCTTCATGTAAAAAATTAAATTAATTAATTGTTCAATTCGATAAAAACGGAGAATTACTTGAAGTGATGTTTGGAGCTTCGAGCCTCGAAGTTTCTAGTCCCTGAGCCTCAAGTTACTCGAAGTTGTGTATGCTGCGTATGACTTCAGGTATCCTTTTCTAGTCGATTATATTATAATCGACCTTTTAAATAAATATTATTTATTTAAAAAGTGGAGTATTAATCAATGAGAACCTGCGTATCAGTTGTCATGTTAACCACTGATCTGTTAAGATCTCCAGGCAACACAAACCGGCGTTTTCGTACGATCGTAGCGTTTTCGTCTCCACAAGAGTTCATGGAGTTCACGACCGTTTGGCGACTGCAGGAACTCTCAGTGATCTAGAACCTGATGTTGAGGATCGAGATCAACCACAGCCACCACATCCTATGACATAAAAAGAAGCCGAACAGGCAGTGTCTGTTCTATGATCTTTCGTTGGCCAATGTGAAGTTAACGATCAGATATTGTCTGCATTGAAAACGTCGTTGATCGTTTTACAGAATTTTACCGTCCTATAAAGAAATCAAGGTTATCCATAAGCTTGAAGGGGTTTAGGCATTTTTCATTGGTCGATTCCATTCGTTCATTATTGAAGGTAATAAACTAAAATTCTGATCACCGTAACGGTTGCAACTAGTGTCTGCAGTAAGCCACATTGCGTACTTATACACCGACTGAAGGAATCGACCGCAGTGATGTTTCATAGGTAATAACAACGTGTCTCCAAACGAATCTCGTTTTTCGGTTCTCTGATTTCGTTAGTGTTCTTCCAAATGGACCTTCCAACTGACTCGTATTACAGGCCTTGGGCCGAGTGTCTAATCCCACCTGGTTGTAGCTCCAGGTCTCACTCTTCTCTTTATACAAAATAATTTGGGTCATTGATGGATACTCCGGTCCATTACAACCGAAGCGGTGTGGAAAAGCTTTTGTACGCAGGGAAATATTGTGAAAGAATATTGTGTCTGTCCAACATCGAAACCGCATCATACCGCCACACTCCGAAATGTTGCTGACATTTTCAGCCTAGCTCAACATCATATTCTTATTCTTTATACTATGAAGAATAAGTACTTCATTCCGTTCGAAGTTGGTACTTCAATTGGTATTTAACGATACCATCAGGTGTTAACAACTTTTGCAGATGGTGCTATTATTCTTGCGGTTGGAAACTCCGCTGCAGAAGCACCAACTACCAGCATGTACTAAGCTGGACGTAGCGACAGAGGGTGAAGTTGATCGAAACCAAATCCATCCATATAAACTTTATAAATCTGAAGAAAGACGAAATCCCACTAAAGATCAACTCGCAAACAGTACACAAATTACATTTATTAGGAAATATATATTTGGAAAAAGAATATTGAAATGGAAAATAAAGATGAATGAAGCAAAGAGAATATTGAAATTGATTATACGAAGTTGTGTCGGAAAGTTTTTCCGAAAAATGATGTAGGTACAGACATTTGCGAACACATTGCGTATTCTCTTTGAAAATTTGCTGAAAGTAAGTAAGTAGGTATCTGAATTTTAGTAAACGTTGTGCTCGCACGACCGAAGTTACTCCCGTCTAACAACTTTTGAAGAAACAAAGTTTATGTTTGAACAATCGCGTTGCTCCGAATCCCAAACATGAATATTCCTCTCAGCCCTTGTCCCAAATCAACATTCACAGTTCATCTCCAGCGATCCACCTTCTCCGCGGTTGTTTGAGTCCGACCTTTTGTCTACCTTTAGTTGTTCACAAAATGTTCCAACGCAGCTAGTAAAATGTTGAGAATCGTCTAGCGGCCGAAGGCGTTTTCTGTGGTTACTCAGCCATCAGAGTGTCATTCATAAAAATACCACTACGAACGTTCACGACTGGAAGTTTTATTCTTGTTTCGGGAAATATTTCATAGAGTAAATAAAATGTATCATGTTTTTTTGAGTACCAGTCAGATGTGGGTTGACAGAGTTAATTATGCGCACGTCCTTTAATGTAATTTAATTCAAGTAAATCACCATTGCATGAGGTTGGATGTCATAAAGAAGATTATTCAGTGATTATTCAGAGTCACTCCATTGACATTTTTCAGCCAAATTATTCAGAAGAATTACATTCAGATCTGGAAAATCCAGAAGATCCATTTGAATTTTTGGAGATATGAATTTTTCAAAATTTGTTTTGAACCCCTACCCATTGTCCTAGAGTCATGAAAAGTTTCAAGGGTCATTGTGGGGTTATTCCGAACCCGAAAACCAAATTTTACGGAATTTTACGACAACGTTAACTAGGCAAAAGGGCCGGGGAGGGATTTTTTTTTTAAATTTGATTTTCTGAATTTACGTATCTTGAATCGGAAAACCTCACATTTTGAGCGGGGGTAATTTTTTTAGCTAACCTTATTTTGAAGCTTTTGTTTCAAACCGATACTTTTTCTGTAGCAAATAGCAGTTATTGGCACTGAGAAATTAGCTGTAACGCATGAACCCATAATACAATTTAGCGGGCCTCGGCGGCGCGCCACTGGTAAAGCCTGTCCCATATGAAATTTTCGAGTTTAATTTTGAAAGTTAATTTTGAACCCCTTCAACTGGGGAATTTCGAACTCGAACTGGGCAAAGTGGCGCCGAAGGATTGTTTAAAATTCGATTTTCTTCATCAATATTTCTTGTTCTGAAGTGTCGTTTCAAAAATTCCCATTCCACTACGGCTGCTCAAAATACACGAAAATACACTCTGATAATATCCCCACAATTCGTTAGTCAGATCTCCCTAATGACTGGACTATTAGTTTTAAAACGGCAGACATCATCAGATAGATCATCCCACCCCGATTGCCTACAGGTGGATCCAATTGTGTTGTTTGCCGTCTCAATCTCCCATCGCCGAATCGAAATGAAAGGATGGGGATATTGTTGACACAGTCGGCAAGAACAACAGGTTTCCCTCTCTGCTCTATCGCTCAAGTTTCCATGTGAATCGGTTGAGAGGATTTGAGGACATAAACGATCAAGAGCGCGTGGGAGTTCGTTACTCAATCCGCTGTCTGAAATATTACGTATTTTCATTTTTTAAACTACACAAACGTCGGACGTATGCAAACATAAATTGAAAACAGATTATTATTTCATTTTACCTTTTCATTTTAGACGCGTTTTTGCTTTTTTTGTCGATTAATTATTGAAGGATTCAGCTTTTGTGATTTAACGAGTTCCTTCAGTGTTCAATAATTATTCGATTAAAAATTTTTTTTAACTCTGCAAAATCTTGACAGAACGGTTTATCATCTTTGTGCTTATAACCCTGCTGTCTAGATCACTAAATAGAGACGATGAATTAATTATAAATAATTTGTACCAATATAATTCTGGGGTCTTATAATTCCCTCTATACACTTCGGCAATAATGTTTTATAAAAGAAGAACGTGGATTCCACCTACCAACAAACATTTGAAATTACCTTCATTAGCACGAAAAGTACCTCAGAACAAGAAACTCCACATCACAAAACCTTATGATGTTTAAAATAGCTGTTTTCCTAGTAGGTATGAACATTACCCTGCATTTCTACTGAGTGATGCACGATCGTGTTGACGAGTTTATATCGACACCACCTTTGAGCCCTCATTGTGAACGAACGGCTGGTCGTACTAAGCTTCAAATAAGTTTCAAAATTCTCTGACCTATATTCAAATTTGCTAAGAAAACTATACCGCTCAATTGAAAATTTGGGAGATTTCATCATTCATTTTGAACACCTTCCGATAGACCAAAAGTTTCAAGGATCATCGTCGGGCTAGTACGAGCGGACGGCGTACTGCGGGCGGACCTACCGACAAAATTCGTAAGTTTAATATTATATCGAGGGTGAAGTGGCAACAAGGCCTAGGTACCTCAAATGGGGCTAAACAACATGGGCTATCTTAGATAGGGCTGATCAACATGGCCTACCTCAAATAGTACCGAATAACATGGCCTAACTGACATTTTTTGGGCATATTGACTTTTTTATACAGCGGGATTCAAATTAAAATCAATTACAATTATTCATCATCACGTCAGTTGTCTGTATAGTACCCAGAAGTGTCTATAGTTGCAAACATTCACGTATACGTTCCCAAATTTTATAATAAACAGTTTTTTGTGTCTCCTGTAAAACTTAAAAAAAAAAAAAAAAAAAAAAAAAACACACTTAGGTCATGTTGAGGTAGGCCTTGTTGCCACTTCACCCTCGATATTTAATATTATACACGAAAATTATCTCACATCAAGGAAATCGATATCGCGTTCAATGCCGCGTTTACTTAGAACCAGAAATAACGTTCTTAGAAAGAAAATAATAATAACGCTCCAAATTTTTCCACAGAGGTTTATAATAATATTCATGGACTTTCACTCTAGACACTTCTACAGTTTGTGTACAAGGCATGTACGTGTCCATGGATTCGAACAATCTTACAGTCCACTACTCCGAATGATTTGTCCAGTTACAGGACTCACAAGGACATTACATATAGAACAATGATACATACAAAACCTCAATTCGTTTTTCTGAATTTACGTATCTTGTAACATGAATCCACAAATTTTGTGAGTGAGAAAGGGGGGGGGGGTACCATTTATTATTGAAAATAATAAATCAAATACAATTTAAATATCGTTGTCTACGTATTTTTGTATTGTAACTTGGGTGGAACAGAAAGGAAAATGTTCGATATTTGGTTGGTTGACCAAAATTGTCTCGATAGGTCAGGGTGCACGATTGGAACTTTTCCGGTGACATTTGGGTCGTAAATGTGTCATTTTGAAATTTCCCTGACGAGTATTTTTTTTATATATGAGAAAAAATTTACAAACATTTCATGTCCAAAATTATTACTACACATAATTTCCTGTGGAAAAAATTCAATATTAATGCTTCGTACATCCCTCCTTAAGTTGAAAATCTTGTAAAGGAGTCTTATGATTCCCCTTTAACGATTCCATCTCCCGTGCGACCTGGTTCATTGACGGGTTCAGTAGCAGGATATTAATTTTGTCTCAGGTGAAGCCAAATTAAAGGTTTTCAATCAAAAAAGGGCCCATCAATACTCGTCTTCGAGAAGATTATCGGAGACGAGGGCCCGTCAGAAGGTGGATCGAGTGGGCGAGGGCTTAAAACCCAAAGGCGTCCGTCCGCAGACCGCTTGGGAATCTTCTTTTCACCGCTAAGTTTCGGAGCGCGAATGAAAAGTTGGCGGCTGCGGCAGAAAACGGAATTGGTTTCTCCGGATCAGATCCCACAGCGCCCCTGACAAATTGGGGTCCAAAAACGTTTAGATATCGAACGCGGATCAGATGGTTCTGAAACCTGTCCGTCTCACAGCCCGATATCTTCATCCGCACTGGACCTTTTACGGGTCTTTCAATTCGCTGCCTCCAAACGAATACTCCATGCATCCCCACTCAATCAGATTCGTTGAAATTTGCGTATGCACATGTGCCTCTTCTCAGCGATGGGATTTTCATGAGATTTGAATTATCGTACAAATACTGCCATTTACTGTAAAACCACTTACCTCCGAATTCGTAAAGATTTGTGGAAAATTGTATAAACCACTTATTTTGAGGGTTTTCCATCCAATTTGGAGGAAAATTACAACTGACAACCAGTACAACTATCTGCGGTAGTTAGCAAGCAAACCAAATCGACCAAAGCCACTTATCGACATTTTACGTCATCCAAGTTGCAGGCGAAGCCACTTAACAACCTAAGATTTCGGTTGACAAGTGGGTTTTGCCTCGAAACGCATAAGCGTTTTTCCATAGCAAGTGATTTTTAGCTACACACCCAAGAGGTTTCTCCTGCAAATTACTCAAGTCGATACTCGGGACCTGTTTTGTACACAGATTTTGACTCAATGATATCCAGTTGTGATATCCAGTTTGGCTTGAGTGGTTTTCCAAAACGAGTGCTTGCTGGCAAAACAGCTCAAACTGAGTTTACATAAGGGAAAGAACACGATTAATCGGAGCGAATCGATGTTTTCGATATTTAATTGATATCAGCATGATCGATAGGACCTAACGTTAACATCGAGCGGCATTACGGATTCGTAACTATACACTGGAGTTGAGCAATGAAGGGGCCAGCTGAAAAACCTAGAGGCATTTTTTGGTCGTCGAATTTTTTGCAGATAACTGGTTTTTCCTTGAAACGGCAGAACTGTACGAGTAATAAATCGACAAAGCCCCGAATTTATTTATTTATTTATCCGAAACAGATTGTCACCGTTTACTAGAATCATTAACATACATAGTAAAACATTAATAATATTAATATATTATACACTGTTATTGTTTTTTGATCGTTAACTTGGACCATACCTAAATCCAAGCAACATTGATTCTAGTAAACGGTGATAATCTGTTTCGGATAAATACGGGCTCAGTCGATATTCGTGATAAAAGTAACTTCAGAGTGCGAATGGAACTACTTGCCTAGTTTTCGTCCGTTTTCTATCCAAATCTACTTTTCTGACACCAGTTTAATTATAGTGAAAAAGAAATAAAACGAAGAATAATAAGAATAAAACGAAATAAGAAGAAAAACCTTGATTAATTTTCCTCTCAATCCAACATCTACCTAACTTCCAAAAAGGATTGATTCCATGGCAGGTTAGCGGCGAGAAGACATACTGTTTGCTCACACCGTAATTATTAACGGTACAGAGAAGACACTTATATACCTCATACAGAAGGTGTCAATTATACCTCGTACAAGGATACCTAATACAGAAGGTATCAACAGTTGATTCAGTTACTGAAGGTACCTACCACTTCCTGCTGATTCGTTCCTACTGCACGTCCGTTATCTATCAAAATCCACTTTTCTGACACCAGTTCAAAAGTGAAAAACGTTTGATTAGATGGGAAAATACGAGGAAAATACTCCAATTGTACTTAGACACATTTATAATACTATGTTGCATCTGGGTAGGAGTCGGAATGTTCAACAAGGCATGTCTACAAAAAACACCATTTAAACGTCATGTAAGTAGGCACTAACAATAATTGTTTGGACCGTTCGTAAACACTCATTTCCTTCGTAATTTCATTACAACAGAAGTGTGATTCTACATTTTGGAGAAATGTTTGAATGTATTCTGGGAGAAAGGTTCATCATGAATGGTTCCAACTCACTTGTCGTTAACAAAGAAGTATATTATTTCATCGTCCTATTGCGCGTCAGACGACCTCCTTCAATTCCGAACGAAGGAGCGGATTTCCCTTTTTGGTGTCTCGCAAATATTTCGGTGACGCCTTCAGCACACGAACCTTTGTGTCAAAAGTCCAAGAGAAAACCTCAATTGAAAATTAAACTTGTGGCTCGTTGAAGGTATTTTTAACGGGCAACTCCATTAATTATACTCAACGGAGGGGAAAGCCGTCAACTTTTTTACCACCCAGCGGGATTCGCACTTTGAATTTGGTGAAAAGACACTTTCCAAAGAAATCCCATTATCTCACTCGAAACCCGTTCGACATTTAAGGAGTTGTAATTGATTCAGTAGTGCTCTTTACGGCTTTTCATGCTTGTTACGTGGGTGTAGACGTTTAGAGTGACAATCAGAGGAGTAGAATGATGTTCGTCCTTACGGGTGTCGAGACGTTCAAATTCGTGGTCACTTTTAAAAAGCGAAAACTCCGAACAGATTATTTATGGGTCCAATGGTTCTCTATCTGTTTAGGTATATCGAATCAACCTGTCTACTAGACAGTGTCTAGTCACTCTAGTCAATATTGGAGTTAGTGGGTATGGCCCAAAGAACGGCTTTTGAAGGAGTGAAGGAGTGAAGCAGTCCCTTCAGTATTTACACGAATGACATAATTAACGTTAAATTGCGATAATATATTACACTAGCCGATACCCGAGCGTTGCACGGGTGCCCATGCATTATCGCTCCCTCAGCGGATGCGAATCCCTCCCAATCACTCCCCCATGGTCTCATGAGGCTTTGTACCAAATTTCAGCGAGAACAGGTAAGAATTCGGCAGTATCGCTCACGAAGATGATCTTACATCCTCCCCAATCACTCCCTCATGATCTCATGAGGCTCCATAGGACTTACACTTCAAGCAGAATATGCCCAGGTTCAGCTGTTTTACTGTGAGAAACAAAACACATATTTTACTGGGAGAAAATGAGACGTATCCATGTACCGATGTACCTGCATGTCGTTTGGATACTCAACATCAGCTTACTGATTTTATATTCGTTTAAACTTATTACTACCATCACGTCGGAACGCTTGATAACAGAGAGAAGTTATCTGTATCGTCACTAAGGAAAGCCTCGTTTACGATGTAGGACGCGGATATGTGAAATATAATATCGACAGAAACCATCCCTGGAACTCGCTGATCACAATAGAGCAATCCCTATCCAAATCGGTTCTGCAGTTTGGCCGTCTATACAGCACAAACGAACAAATAAACTTAGAATTTTATATAATAGATTTATTTGCCAACGATATTGCTTTAACTGTTGTTGGCCATAGGACCGAGCGGAAATCAAGCTGTAATTTGAAATTGAAATTTAATGAGATCGCTTTTCAACAATTAGACCTCAAGATTCACGATTCGTGACGAGTATTGTCCCTTCAAGTCAGCCAAAGCTGGAGTTCCTTAGGGACAGTTGCTTTGGCTAGCCCCCTCGGTTTTCAAAAATTTGCCATTAGCAATTAAAACAACTAATTCTGTATCTGCATTCAAAAAGCTAACATGTCAACACTTGGTGAATCAAATAAATGCAAAATCTATCATCCTTAAATTTAAATTT
The DNA here is from genome assembly GCA_963920205.1 of Stenodema calcarata. Classification (NCBI taxonomy): domain Eukaryota; kingdom Metazoa; phylum Arthropoda; class Insecta; order Hemiptera; family Miridae; genus Stenodema; species Stenodema calcarata. The sequence continues at coordinate 8,528,210 of OY986053.1, read as the reverse complement.
TGAAATAAATTTCTTCCCTTATCTGCCCTAATAATTACTTTTCATGCATTATTGTACTCTATTCTGAACAACATTTAGATCATTTGAGGTGACAATAAAGTCACTATGCGATTTATATTTAGATCTGTATATCGAAGCTCTAGCAAACCTTTGTTTTAAAATTTGTAATTATTGCCCCTCGACTCACTTATGCGCCAAATTTACTCCAATACTACTATAATTATCAAATTTCTAAAATCCCTCGATTACATGGTATCACTCGACTTCACTCGGGTATTATGGTAGAATTTATTGTAGATTGAATAATGAAGAGCTTTTGGCTGTTGGAGAGGGATACGGGTTTATTACATTACAGCTGTAGGAATGCGAGTTTGTAATGATGTGATGATTTTGTGAAACTGGAGAAGTGAATTCTTCATGAGTAGCCGTCGGATACCAAATAATTTCGAGTGTTCATTAAAGGAGAAGATTCGTAGTGTACGTATTAGGGCGAGATGAATAGGTACAAGTATAAAACCCCTGAATTATATAAATCCTTTAATAAATCACTTATTATTCATATCGCCCAGAATTTATTTAAAGAACACCGTCATTGAGATAGTTACATACTAAACCCCTCCTCCCGCATTCGGAGGTTCTTCTCAAACGAATACACTATATCGAGGGTGAAGTGGCCACATGACCTAACTAATTTTCCCTTATTTCACGAGGGACACAAAAACCTGATTTCTCCCCTGGTAAACGTAATAAGACACTTTGATTGCTGTAATGACTAATTAAACGTATCATCCAAGCGTTACAAGTATCATTCAAGTTCAAAATTCTGCTAAACTGACTTGAGATTCAATTTTTGGTTAAGATGGGTCAAGTTGGTTGAAACACCACTAGAGGAAGGCTTTTGTGGTCTTGGGTTTCGCAAGTACTCGTACTTAAGTATTAATATCAAAATATTGCTCTATTGAGAACACAAAGAAGATTATTCCATTTGAAGCGATTCATTTAATGAGGTTTTTCCTGACCTAGATATATATGAGTATGTAAGTATGTAGTTTGGGACGCTCAAAACTCTTCTTTTCACAAAGTTGGTCAATGTTTACTATGAGTGTGTGTGATTCAGCAGCCGGTTCCTACAACTAGTTTCTTTGGTTTTTACTGGCAGACCAACGCTAAAACTGACGTCATCATTCGATTCAGCGAGAAATTTGCTATACAGGGTGGTCCTTAACTAGTGGATATGACTCTTAATTCTTTATTGTGAGGGATTTTGAAAAAACGCAAAAACCTGTGTTATTTTGTTATCCTGCATTCAACTGCGCTATTTTCAATTTTTTCCGACTGGACCAAATTGACCCAATGCACACCAACTTCGGTTTTTCAAATGGGCTTTTTGTTTTAGATTTGGATTCTACGTGAAATTTCATGAAAATTTGACCCCTCAACCGATTTTTTCTGTCGCCAAGATTGGGCCAAAATTGAGACAGGTATTATGTAACCCCAAGTGAGGCACATGACTTTTCATTATTTCTTTACGCTGAATGACGTGATGCTATCCGTTTCTAAATCTGACTGGATTTTAGTCTAAAGGATTTTTATTAAAAAAGGAATTAAACGTTTTTCTGCAGTAAATTCGAAAAATTATGATTTATTTGCCATAATGCCCACTATTTTTTAGCTGCATTTAGACTAAAATAAAGTCAGATCGAGAAACAGATAGCACCACGTCAATCAGAGCAAAGATATAATGAAATGTCATGTGCCACACTTGGGGTTACACAATACATATCTGAATTTTGGCCCAATCTTGGAGGGCTTACACCGTGGGTTGTGTGCGACCGAAAAAATCGGTTGAGGGGTCAAATTTTCATGAAATTTTACGTAGAATCCAAATCTAAAATAAAAAAAGGATTCCCATTTGAAAAAACGAAGTTGGTGTGCATTGGGCCAATTCGGCGCAGTCGGAAAAAATGGAAAATAGTGCGGTTGAATGCAGGATAACAAAATAGGAAATACGAGTTTTTGCGTTTTTTCAAAATCCCTTACTATAAAGAATTAAAATTCATATCCACTAGTTAAGGATCACCCAGTTTATGGGACCCCTCTAACTCAATATGGCCAAAAAAATTAGTTGTCATATTGCCACTTCACCCTCGAATATTTCGTATGGTTTCGTACAGTACAGAATCTAGACAGAAAATAAAAGTCATTTGTGGAAGAATTTGCAGCGTGTGATTTGATTCAATTAGTGTGATAAAAGCTTCATCCTAGCTTTGATTATATTATGAAATGTCCAATATCGGTGCACCCACTCACTACTTGCTGTATAATGTCTGTAACATTCAAAAGCTCTGACAGTCCATTAGTGAGGTATAATAATACGAGTTGTATGAGATGGTAGTACGGAGTCGGGTCCTTGATGTGGCCCTAAGCATACAGAAGCACAGTGTTCAGGATTAGCGGTCACCATTGTTCCAAGTTATTACTTATCGCCCGTTCCTCCGGGGGTTCCCCATAGAAATTTTCCCTCTTATTAAAGTTCCGGTGGGAGTTGAGGAGGTTTCACGCAGTTACCTTCATTTCGCCGAGAATTACTAACATTTTGCTCACAGTGGTCGACGGACGGGGATGATCAGCGGGCGGTCTCTCCTATTGTCCTTATGTGCCCTCATCGCTCGTTTTCCTTGCGTTCAAACTCCTGTCGTCCATCAACGCGGCCCACGGTCGTCCCCAAATGCGAACTCCACTTACCTCATCGAAATGACTTGGAAGGCACATGGAAAGACTTGGAGGACATTTTTCATATAAAATGTTGAGATGATTCCTCTTTTACCCTTCGTTATTAAACCTTAAATAACTGAAACTCCACAATGTTTAAAAGGAAAAAAAAAACAACTAGGTCCTAAAAAATACATTGCAATGGCATATCGTCGAGGAATCAGCAACACCACCAACCTCGTTTTTCACAACTTTTCGGGAGAGAGAAAAAACCGATTTTTTCGTCCATGAAGGCCTGATTGACTGAAGTTTTATACATATCATTCATCATGGATATCGAGATAAAACTTCAGTCAATTAGGCCTCGATGGACGAAAAAATCGGTTTTTTCTCTCTCCTGAAAAGTTGTGAAAAACGAGCTTGGTGGTGCTGCTGATTCCTCGACGATATCCAAGACTAGGAATTGTATTCAAATCGGGGAAATTTTCAAATGTTTTCTCGAAATGGGTTAATTTAGTTAATTTAGCGTAATAAGAGCACATAGTATATAGATTATCGGGGAGAACAAAACACTGTTTGCCCAAAATCTCATTCACCTCATAGAGAAAGTGTCGACACTTACCGCCGAGATCTACGATTACAAACTCTACTCGGTTTCCTACCCCAATTTTCTTACTCAACTTTAATTTAAAGTGAAATCCAGTTTAAATTAAATTTATGAAATCCACATTCCCCGCCTGCCTTTTTTTCTTCAACTAAAGATGTCCTAACTACTTCCCAAGCACTGTACCGTTTCGAAATCTCCCCTTGGCGTCATGGCGAGACGTTTTTATTACTACACATCTATGTATTAGAATAATAAATTAATTAATGATAAAATGATGAATAACATTAATAAATTTATGAATTTAATTCATACATTACTTAGGTACTTATTAATGAAGGTATAAATGAATAAAATAAATTATTTAATCAAGAATAAAGGAGCGGATGTAGCCTTGCATAACTTTATAAGAAGAACATGGTACGGGTGAAGAACCGGATTTTTGAAGTTATATAATTCGGCTATCTTTTGACCTAGCGACTTGAATCCTTTAAAAGGCACTGGCTAAAGATGAAACGAAGGTCTGTACAAAATTTCCAGTCAATCGGTGAAGGTGGAGAGGCCTTGGCTAACTGAACACGAAGAAAAACATGGTAAGGGGACCTACCCTGCTGGGCACCCTTTAAACCTACTTGACTTGAAGACTTGAAACTTTAAGGGAAGTTTCATCAACAAGATCCACACCCAATTTCAAGTTGATCTGCTGTGGAGCTGTTAAAGTGGCCAAGATTAGCCTAAATTTAGGTTTTAACTGGATCTTTCCAAAAAGTCGGTTCAGATCATTTTTCTTCCTGAAAGCTACTTGAGTGTTTGGACTTACTGCTCAATACTGTTCAAATGACTGTGGATTTGGGTTTTACGTACTGCCCCAAGAAACATAGGCGCACCAAGTTTCATGGAAATATTATCATTTCTGAAGGCTGCTGTATCAATAATCCTAGTGTTTCTTGGGAATCGTTACGATATAATTACGTGCGGGGAGAATTCTAAAATAATATTAGTCTTGTTTCATGACTCCGTGGGGCTCCGACGGAAGGTTCGCTGAATAATTCAGCTTTGTTCACAATTCAACTTGAGTCACCATCTGTTCGTATTAAAACGTTATTCGAGGGGAAGAATGAGTTTTAGGCTTTTCTTGCAGAGGGGGAGCCAAATAGCGGCTGTTGATGGAGTGGACAATTATGTGGAGAAGGTTACAAATTTGGTGTAATTAAGGGTGGTCCTCTTAGCCCCCTTTTGGTATCAAGACTCTGAAAACGGTTTATCTTGTGTACAGATCACCCTTCAGTCTAGATCACTGTTTTGTGTACAAGGCATGTATGAAACAACTGGAGTATTGCGCTGAAATAATGTTCAAATGAGGTGGGAGAGGGGAGTCGGTAACTAGCTCAGTGATGGTATACAACTGATATAGTGCTTTCCCCAAGCATTACGCCACTGCTTGCAATTTATTTCGATTTTCCATATTAAATTTGGGTTTAAAGTCACTTTTTCGTCTGCCCGATAGCTTTGAACCCTCTAGGGGCCACCTAATCTCGAAGCAGTGGATTATGAATGCAGACGGTATTCACCCGAACCAGTAAAAAGAGGGTTGATTACATTCAACTCATTTCAGCCCGTTGGGGGTTTCGTGAGCCGAGTTCCGGATCCAGTCAAAGAACCGGTAGGAAGTTGGGGCCAACAGCTTTCGGAGAAGGTTCCAGGAAATTAGCTAGTTTTGCCCAAGAGGGAAAAGTCAAACAAGGGCGTTCCTCCATTAAATCTTCCACTTCCGAAGATTCGCCTCCATTTCGGCCTTGTGGAAGGTTTCGACTTTCGTCTCTGCATGCGGGTCCGATTCTTGGTTTTCCAACGCTCAACCGCCTACTGTTCGGGATCGAGGGCGAATTTAGTGGTGAGGGGTGAAGAGAGAAGGAATCAGTTGACTTGCCAGTCACATTCAATATCACGTATGGGGGCTTCTATGTTATTGGGCTTTTCGAATTAAATGATTTACGGGCGATTTTTTTGGTAGATGTCTAAGTTTGGTAGTCATTGACCTAAAACAGTAATAAATGATTATATCGACGTTACAATGGCATAGCTGCACTACAATACTTGGTTCTTCGAGGAATCTGAAATCCAAAGGCTGCAAGTTCCAATAAGGGAAATTAACGGCTCTAAGACAACAGGAGAGGTGGCGCCAGTTTAAATTGAGGTGCTGAATCGATCTTGAAACTTGATGAAAAACCGTCGAGTTGTTGATGGTTTTATGTCATTAAATGCCGGAAAAAATATTAAAATTCCCCCAACTCCCCTTAGAATGGCCTGATTCTACCCATCTACGAACTTAGCCTTTCGATTGCCAAGACAGATTTTTTGTTATTCTGTATACAATATCCTTGTGAGTCCTGTAACTGGACCGTTCGTGTTGGTGACCGTATGGCAATCTCCGGAAGAAGGTAGGAGGCTAGTAACTACCTCTGTGATGGTCTTTTCAGCTTTCCAACTTAATGCCGGCCTGATGCCCAGACCTATTATAATTTAGACCTGACCTACTATTTAATTCATTTATACAACTTCTAATATATTAATTGATAAAATCTTGAACTAAAATAGAATTTAATGGGAATCCGATAGCGAGTTTTAGTTGATAATGTGATTTGAAAAGGTATTTCTCCGCAGAGCCTTCAAACTTATTGAAACCCTCAGTTAATATCAATTGTCTAATAGGAAGAGTAACAACGGGCTGATGAAGCATAACACCAATAACGTTCCGGTGAAATCTCGAGGCGGCGAAATTCGAAGGTTGTTAGAGACCTGACCAATCAGCTCTTTCCTCTCCCTCGCACCCTCTTCTTCATTCAGTAACAAAGTTTCCCATTCATCAACTTTCGGTAGGAAACTTGAAATGATGAAGTTGAACGCTTCCCCTTGTAGTCGAGCTGGTGCCTTCTATCATGTGCCTGTTTTCGTCTCAAAGTCACGAACCGCACTTAAGTGGAATATAACTCCGCCAAGAAAACACTTCCTCAAGTTTCTAGGTGGAACTGAATTACCTTCCATGCAGCGGAGAGAGATAGAGTGTAATTTTCCCAATGACCGGATTCAAGAACTGAACATGAAGCACTGAACATCTTCAACTTGATGAAATAACCGGTAGTTGCACAGGATTCAATTAATTTTATGGTCTCTCCTTATTATATTACTGACATTGCTTCAATCAGATTTTTGAACTTAACAATAATTGTACTTATTGCAACTTTACAGTAAAAAGTACTAACTTAATACCACTATCAAAGATTTTGAAATTTATTATCAAACTACCTCTGCAATAATTCCCCCATCGAAAATACCAGGCCACCTGTCCAATTCATGGGTTGTACATTAGAAATGATGTACCTACCACCAAACATCCAAAATAGCCTTCTTTTTGTAGACCCGAACAGCGAGACAGAACAAGACAGAATATCTGTTCGCGAGTATGAAAATTGCCTGAATTTACAGTTTCAATCACACTCATGTTGATGTTTTTCCAGCTTCGCCTTTGAGCCCTTGTAAAACTCAGGTGGTCACACTCAACACTCGAAATATACTCAAATTGGCATAGAAAATTATAATATAGGTAAGCGACCAATGAAAATTACTTAACTATGCTTCCCCCTGATCCCCACAATCCGCCCTTGAGGTACATACACATTGTGGAATAAATAATTGATTGATTCATATAATGTTTTAAATAGAACGGTATTATGTTGAATCCCACCAATGTTGAACCCCAAGCCAAAGCTGGATTTGGCAAACAAGAAGCTGCTATACACGTCACTTATCGAACCGGTTTGGGCGTATGGATGCGAACAACACAACAAAACAAGATATTTCGGCTAATTTGTGGCGCCCCTTGGTTCGTAAGGAACGATGTGCTCCACAACAGTTGGGACGGTCCAGGAGAGGATCAGGAAGTGCTATGGAGTCGTGCAGACAAGAGCCACTGACCATCTAAACCCGGAAATTGCGCTCATTGCTGGGCCAGCGCCTCATGGTGAGCGAAAGTTACGAAGAAGAGTCCTGAGGGACAACGCACCTACTCTGCTGGACTAGGACTTCATCTCCCAAAGTACCTTGAACAAGCCGATGCGACCCATAAAATTTCAGCTATTATTATTTTTCCCCTTGACCCCCACAACCCGCCCTTGAGGTACACATTGTGAAATAAATAATTGATTGATTGAATTAGTTATGTTGCTTGGATTGTCTCTTGATGATCGCATCTGAGTTGTTTTCCTTCACCGTCTCCATCTTCAGGTCCCGATGGAGGACCTCATTCTGGACGAACCATGGGGCTCCGCAGATCTCCCTCAGTACTTTATTTTGCATGGCTTGAACGTTTTGGACAGATGTTGCGCATGCGGGGCCCCAGATTTCGCACGCATACGCGTGCGTTGGTTTGATGAGCCTTTTGTTGTTAAGGTCTAACATAGCTAATGATGAATTAGCTAATGTTAAAACATAATATGTTGTACTTTGAGTTGATATTTGACAGTCTCAATCTCAGAAATTCAATACTGTTTACTGATAAAAACCGGTGGCGACATGCCAAGATTCAGCGTGAGAAGTGTACGAGAGCGGAAAGCACGGATAAGTTCTCGTCTGGGCAAAGAAACTGGTTCCTACAGGTTCCGTTAATCCTTAACTCTCTGAAGGAAGGATTAGAGGGTAATAAACTAAAACACCCTTCTTTCTATATCACTAAATGATACAATTCATATTAATGCATTAGGGAGGTGAAAGATGAAACGTTTATAGAGATGATGAATTAAGCCTTCGTGTTCTTTTAGAGCTAATGGTATTTGGAATAAGGTTTTATACTCAGTTACTGATTTGACTGCTGAACCGCTAGCATTCATTTTCAATTTAGTTGTTTCGACTGTTGTAATTTCGCTTTTTAAGGCAGGAGATAAACGCGAATTGAATAACTGTAGACCTAATGCTCTGACGTTGACTATAAAAAACTCTTGAAAAATGTCTAAAAAGCAGACTTGTTGAGTTTTTGGACTTCAACAGCGTTTTATCCAATAAAAAGTTTGGGTTTCGAAACGTTTTAAGCACAAAACATGCTGCATTCAGGTTCTCGGCGTTTCTCTTGACTTAAAAGAGGCAAATGTTTATTGTAGAAATTAAATGATTGTGGGATTCAAGGATTTCCGTTAAAATTAATTGAAAGTTATTTGTCAAACCGACCGAAAACTACGAAAGTTGATGGCGCTTATAGAGGGTCTATCATTTTAAATTGTGGAGTTCCTCAAGATACGGTTCTCCTCCTTATGGTTATCCTGTTTTACTGTGTATCAAAGATCTTATCAATATTGCACGTAAGTGATTTGATCTAAATTTCTTGGGACTTAATGATGCCCAAACTTCGGTTTCGCGATTCTCAATCTCTGGTAGGTAAATACTACACCGCAAATAGTAAAGTTTTCAAGTATGATGATTATAATGTGCGATTTTAGCATTCGAGTGTAACTGTAAATTACTGTCTTGATAATAAAATTGATAACAATCTATTGATCTAGACAGGTGGGTGAGCTGCACTATGAAGATAATAAATTGTTGTGTCAAGAATTTGAATAGTTTTTTATTCAATTTTCTGAATCTACGTACTTATCTTGAAACGTAAACCATCAAGTTTTGAGGGGGGTTAAAAATTTGTTTTTCTTGGTCGATTCAAGTGGTTCATTATCGAAGACAATGAACCAAAAGGTATTCACCTTTGAAATCCCAACGGCTCATCATTTGAATCAATCTACTACACCTGATGAAGTTGACGTATGAATAGCCACCCTATCGATAATTCATCGATTAACCACTCGGCTGTACGAGACGTTGAATTATTTAATAACGTGACGTGAAGTAGACGACAGAACGTGTTCAGGCTGAACTTATACTGTCGATACAGCTGCTTTTCTCGGGACCTTTCGAAATAATTCATGGGACGATACGCGTCGTTGTTTGAGCGTGAGGTGATTTGCCCTACAGGTCCCTCGCGGGACGGACTGATGATTGAAACCAGGTCGCGTCGACACGGCTTCCAATCATATTCTCCACATCAAACGCCATGCGGCGGCGGCAAACACGAAGTCCTCGGTTATTCGACTCTGCTCCCTACTTTCACGTTTTCTTGGATTTCATCGATCTCCTCTCGAGATGATTGACATGGCAATAATGTATAATTAAAAACGTCCTACTTCACGACCGGCGACTTTGTCACCGAACTCCTGCTAAATAACGCGCGTTGTGCAACAAAATTTATCGAAACACATTTTTAGAAAAAATTTCCAATAAACCATTGAAATCAATCCAGAATTAACTTTTCAACTTACCCCTTAAATTTTGCCTCAATGCCACAACAATTATTATTACTGACATTATGGCAAACTTTGTTATTATTTATTTATTTACTTATTTGAAACAAACGGGCGAGCCGAATTAAAACGTTTATATAAAAGATACAAGTCGGATGTACGGTACCAAGATACAGTGAGGAAAAGTAAGTATGGGAGGATTAAAGTTGGCGAATAAAAGGTTGTGGCAAAAGAGCGTGCAGAGTGAGTGAAGAAGCAAGGAAGCCGCTTGACATTTACCAAAGGAACAAGAGAACAAGTCCAGGTCCTGAAAAATGCTCATCAGAAGGATTACAGAACGGGGATTCTGCCCAGGGGGCGATTGAACTGATAGTTGGGGGAAAAGGGACGACGAGTAGGTGAGACAGACAGGTCGACGCTTGAGGGACCCTGAAGTTTATCTTGCTAAGCAGGCTCGGCGAGGATATTCGGTTGTTTAGCAGCTTGTATCTAGGAACGCGGTAGCGTTCCGCCCCGCCAAGCAAAGAAGTTGAGAAAACGAACGCTGTCGAGTGTATGTTTACCGGACGTCACGAAACGCGTTTTCGAGGTATCCATATCTCGGCTCCTATTTGACCGATCAACTTGAAAATTAGTGTGGGTCTTCTTTGAGTGTATATTAGAAAGCCCTGAAAGTTTCAAATCGATAGGCCTAAAGGGAGCCGAGCTACATAACTTCAAAAACCCGGTTTTTCGGCCTTAGATTGTTCTTCTCCTTCTCCTTCTTCTCCTTCTCCTTGTTCAGACAGGCAAGGCTGGAGCCTCTCCACGTTGACCGATTGACTTGAAATTTTGCACAGAGCTTCATTTAACCTTGAGACAGAGCCTTATATAAGATTTATCCCATTATCTCAACCCAAAAAAGTTTTAGAAACAAAAGAACAGAAACCTTAGGAAAATTCTGTCCACTTTGACGAGTCTACAGCCTGGGTAAAAGGACCAATCGACTTGAATTTTTTTACATACCTTCTTTATAGCATGGCTCAGTGCCATTTGAACGAAATAAGCAATTATCTCAACCCAAAAAAAAATTAGGGACAAAAAAACTGAAATTTAGGGTAATTTAGGCTAATTATGGCCATATCTCGGCTCCTAGTAGACCGATCAACTTGAAATTTGGTATGGATCTTTTTGGTGTGGATAATAGAAAGCCCTGCAAGTTTCATGTCGCTAGGTCCAAAGGGAGCCGAGTTATATAACTTCAAAAACCAATTACCATGTTTTTCTACTTTTTTCAGTCGGTCAAGGCTACAGCCTTTCCACCTTCGCCGATTGACTTGAAATTTTGCACGGAGCTTCGTTTCAAGTGTAGCAAGTGCCTTTTGAAAGATTCAAGTCGATATCTTTAAAGGGAGCCGAGTTATATAACTTCAAAAATCCGGTTTTTCACCCTTACCTGTTCTTCTTCTCCTTAATCAGTTAGGCATTTCCACCTTCACGGATTGACTTGAAATTTTGCACAGAGCTTCGTTTCAACATCAGACAGTGCCTTTTGAAAGGTTTAACCCATTATCTCAACCCAAAAACTTTTTGAAACAAAAAACTGAAATTTAGGCTAATTTTGGCAACTTTGACGAGTCTACAGCCTGGGTAACCGGACCAATCGACTTGAAATTTTGCATAGACCTTCTTTATAAAATGACCCACTTCAACAACAAAAAGATGTGATATCCCCCCAAAAAACACTCCGTGTAAAAATCACCCCGCCTCGCAAATATCATTCTTCAGAGGCCGGAAAAAGTTATGATATCCACTTTCCCCGCCCGCCCTTTTCCTCATTAAGGAGCTAAGTATAATGAAAAGCTTAACCACTTTACAAGCACCGTACCCCTTTCGAAATCTCCCCTTGGCGCTATTGCGAGACGTTTTTATTACTTCCACAAGCAACTAATACTTGTATAAAACGTTAACCACCATCAAGTATTAGTTGCTTGTGGAAGTAATAAAAACGTCTCGCAATAGCGCCAAGGGGAGATTTCGAAAGGGGTTCGGTGCTTGTGAAGTGGTTAAGCTTTTCATTATACTTAGCTCCTTAATGAGGAAAAGGGCGGGCGGGGAAAGTGGATATCATAACTTTTTTCGGCCTCTGAAGAATGATATTTGCGAGGCGGGGTGATTTTTACACGGAGTGTTTTTTGGGGGGATATAGGAAATACGTATCGGCTATCATTCGGCACTTTTCTAGACATGGAAGGTGACACCTGTCCAGTAGCAGTACAGGAAGGTTCTTCGTGATAACGTTGGTTGACGCAAACCCCGGTCACTAGACTTCGTCAAGGGATGCGTTAAAGGGGAGAAGTGGCATCACTAGAGAACGTGTTCCCTGGTTATGCTACTAACTTAGGGACCAACATACATAGTTGGTAGAACCAGCTAGAGGGTTCCACCGAAACCTGCGGTGCTTAGGATATCAGGTACCAGTCAGGCGACGAGTTCCTCGCCTGTCTGGCTCGTGAGTGGCGAGTAGACCACTCTACTTCCCCCAGGATACGACCTCGTATTTGTCGATGTATTTGTTGAAATTTAGATCACACACAATTCCAAGATCATTTACCTCACGAACTCTCGTTACCTACGGTTGAATTGAAACAGTACAGAACAGGCTCAGAGGAAGCTAAGGCCGTTTAAGGACGATGTGGCCATCTAAGTCCAGAAGTGGCACTAATCGCGGGACCAGCCCCCTACACGAGCCGTAGGCTGAAAAGAAGAATCCTGAGGAACAACATTATAACGTAATTTAATTTAATTTTTTAAGACCATCCGGAGGTTCGTACGACCAGCCGTTCGTTCACAATGAGGGCTCAAAGTTGGAGCAGATCGAAAGTCATCAACATGATGGTGATTCATGCGGCAAGCTGTGGTCTATTTTCATACTGGCTCAGCTGATTCGCACAGCACATGGTTTTCTGATATCGAGTGAATTAATAATAATTGATAATAATTATTAATAAAATTAATTTTATTAATGATAATTCACACTACCTACTTGATAATGATTATAAATAATTAATGATAATTCATAATACTAATTAACCTGTCATTCAGTGATCTAGACGGAAGGGTGATCTGTACAAAGAAGATAATAAACCGTTGTGTCAAGAATTTGCAGAGTTTTTTCATCCCGTGAAGGTTTGGATTAGTATCGAATTGTGAGTTACGTGGAAACACTGCAGGACTAGACAGATGGTGTCTCTTGAGATATCCTCGACTTGCCCTTATTACACAGGTATATCTTCCTTAGACACATTTACACCCAGGCCAAGACCGTACTTGGAAAACTTCTTCAACGTTGCATCTTGTCAGTTGGCTCCGTTGGGATATTTGAATTGTACTTTATCCCGCATTATAAATGTCAGGCTCGTCCAACGGTGTTCGGAATATCTAGTGAGATCATCAAGTCGCCTATTTTGCATCAAATTAACATTTTATTGTTCTTACTCGGTGTATTTGGGGGAAGATATGGAGATGCCTCTTTAAAATCCCAACAGCTCACACTATATAAGCCGTCGTTCTAATAAGTCGCTCTTGAATAAATTAATCTTTTTTAATTCCTCAAAAATAAACGCTTCGTTCTTAATAAAGCATTTTTCCATCAAATTAAAACTCTTTCACATTGATTTAAACCTTTTTCACACTTTTCAATGTTCAACTTTGAACATTGGGAGTAGTGAATGACAGATCATAGCAGAGGAGTCCCCAAACAAACTTGCCAATTAGCTGGTTTGGTTGATGTGACGTAGTGTTGTGGAGGTTTCTTACAATTCTGCCATGAAAAGGAGAAACCTCTCAAGTCCTATTTTGACGAATTTGGAATTTTCACATATCCCCCCTATTTTTGACCTGCTCCTTCTGATGGTGGAGTCAGAATTTCAAATTTCGGCTCAGAATCGTCAAAATGCAAAAATCGGTCGTTTGTGAGGAGAAATGACTCATCTACGTAATTTTCAGGTAAAACAACTCAACTTTTGTTCAAAATAAAACAGCTCACCCTAATGTTTATTAAATAAACGACCTCAACACTTGTGAACGTTGATGAGGAGAAGAAACTTGAGTCACCAAAAATAGCTGTGAGTCGTTTATCCTCCAAATGTTTAACGAAATTTGGCATCGGATTTTTCGTGAGTCGTCTGATCGACATTTAGACGTTTCTCTGAAAATGTTGACACAGCTGACCAAGCTTGAGGAGAGTGGAGACGTTTCTCCTGAACACCACTTTCCGCCGAACGTGGATAATGTTGAGGTAACAAACACACAAAAATTATATGTGACTCAAAAAAAATACTTAACTTCGATTAATCGATTGGAACAATCGATTTTTTAAATTTCTTTGGATCGCTGTGAGCATTGGATCTCTATCTATGTCCCTGAAAAAGAATCAGATCGATAGGACGTATAAGAGGGAAACTGCACAGTGGTTTATATGAAAAACTTTGAAGCTAATTTCTGAAAAACTTGATTTTAGGACTTGAATGGTTTCTCTTTGACGCGGCAAAATTGTGTTGGATGATTGGCAGCTGTCCTTCTGATTCTGCTAACAGGCTCATATTGGTCGAATGAGTGTCAGGTAAATCAGTTGTTTTTGTGAGTTTGGCAGAGTGGATCTGTGGTACAGGAGGTGTCTAAGGACTCTAGCTTTATGTCGTACTTTACCTACCAGGTTCTTGGCACAGAGAAGATTTGTCCTCATACAAACGATACTGACATAATATTATGATGCTACAGCCAGTAGTTACCGATTACTACCAACTCTACGTCCACTTTGTTTCCCAATTCACTTTTAAGACTCAAGTTTGAGGTATACCTAGTTCACAAGGAAATTACATGTAATAAGTGTTCTCATAAATTAACAGTTTGAATTGTATGACGTCTTATTATTTTTAACTATTACAATTTTGTTATAAGACTCAGTCGAAACTACTCACGCACCAAGTACGGCCATCTGCTCACCTTGTTGATGAGCTGCAACAAAATATCGTGAAATTAAAATTTACATGTTGAAACAATCATCTGATACAAAAAAATGTATATAATAAATTATTATTATTTTAAATCCGACTCAAATCTGACTTGGGGCTCTTCAGAAGGAATGTATGTTTAGCGACCTGGCTTTAGTGATAGAAGAACCGTTCATTTGTATCAAGAGTTGTAGCAGTTCCTGAAAGAGAGCGTCTTATACGTTTTAGTCCCAACACAGTATGAATGAGATTTATTTTTTTCATTCAACTTTTCAACTAAGGAGAAAATTTAAGTATCACCTCCAATGGCTGTAAGGGCAATTAAGGCATTAAATCTATTTTGACATGAATATGTCTTATTGAAGGGGGGGGGGGGAGGAGGCATTCCAAAATTTGCGAGATACAAAAAAATGGGACATTTTTGGCGCGATTCCCGTGGTGGTAGAGAATCGAAATTTGGTATGTAGCCTCCTTAGGATATCGGCAAGTAGATGAACCATTCTACTATTATTAGACCATTATATGCTCCACGTAGATCGTATTATGGGACAGTGTAGAGGCCAATAGGGGTGGGAATTATTTAACGTAACCGCTTCAAATAACCTAATACTGTCCAGTAACCGAATACCAAATAACCTATTACCAGAAAACCCCTATTACTGGAATAACTTTTTTGAGAACTTGGTGGCCTTTGAGGGCCTCTTTGTCGCCTGGCATTCGGGATTCCGTGATAATAGTTTGGCTGGGACTATTCCAGGTAATACCAGGTAATATGTTACGGAAAACGAACGCGTGAAAGGTGTGCGATCATAACTGTCGACAAGTTATTTGTGTGAGTATTGAGTTAGTGTCGAGTAAGAGCGACCGTCATAGGTTGTGGTATTAGGTAATTTTGGTAATAGGTTACCGGCGTTTCGAGAACCTTTCCAGCTGAGTTTCCAGTAATAATACCACAACCTATTACCAGACGGTGGCTGTTACTGGATAACCTATTAAGTACTAAGAAATAACCGTATTATCCATGCATAGAGGCCAACCATTCAAAAATTATAAAAATTGAGTGATTCAGGAGTTATGAGCGTCGATTTTGGTGAAATTCGAACGGGTCTGAGTAAACTTATGTCGTTTCATTAGACTATTTACTCATTGGATGTCGGAAACCCTACCAGTATGATCGTATGATACATGAAATTCTACGTTCCGATGGCTCCCCCGACCGCCCTTAATACAGGAGAATAATAAATCGGCATAACGTCGCACGTACAAACTGTTACGATTGTCACCGATGATAACGAAGATGAACGGGTGAAAATATTTCGTCCCCTTGTTCGACCTCCTCACGAGCTTCCCCGATATTTCACAGGTTAGTCAACAAGGGTGTTTATTTATCGCTGGAATTACTGAGGAAGGAAGCGGAGAGAGCATGAGGGCGAGGCATTTTCTAAGTATGAAGAATAAGGTCTTACGGAAGATAATAATTTTTACTTTGCCGGTCTGAGCCAATTTGTATTCACGGAGAACAAACATCGCCGGATTTGGCACGGCAATTACTTGAAACTATGTAGGTCAATGAAGTCATGAGTACTGAGATTACCAGTGCCGAGACACCGTCATCAAAAATGGATTATTATATTCTTTCGAAAATTGGCTAGGTACCTACGTTTTTGTATTAAACGTTCCTTTGCAGGGTGTTCGTGATGTGACCAGCTCCCAACCCTAAGAAACACTGTCTTAGCTACACAATTTTTACCATTACCCTACTCCATCTTATATCATTATAGTTCAAGTTCTTTATTTCTTTCAACAAACTTCCGTATAACAATAAGTTCCGACTGTAAATGATAATGTTCTTAATGCATATTACAACCGAACAATCTTATAACCGACTATGCAGTCGGCTAAAGACCACTGATCATTTGTTGTACCTATTTCCGAATGCCGTACGTAATTAGCCTTAATCAAACGTCCGTGATGTCATGAACATAGCTCACTCATACATTAGAGACCTATATATTATACTCGTATTAAGCATCTTGTCTTTACTTGGCTCGTATCATTGTCCAAACAGTATGAGGAAATTGCTAATAGTTTTTATCGGACTAATCAACACGATGTACTGTTTCTTTTTTCTGACATTGCATATTGTAACTTCTGTCTATGTATAAATCATAGTGATGCCTCGTTTCACCATCTGTCCATGACCTGTTCTTATTTTATGTAGTTCCAGTGAAGAACTTTTTGTGGTACTTTTTGGCTGACATGGCAGATGTGCTTGGTGAGCCAGTTCATGTGAGAATTCGCTCACCTTTTCCTTCAGCCAATCCTGGTGCCGTCGAATCGTGACCATGTTACAGTCTCATCAATGGAATGGCGGACAGCTAACTGCTGATTCTGAAGTGTCGAGCCGATTCCAATTTAATACTTAACCAGCTGATTCCGAAGGTTCGCACAGCAGACTTAAACGCCTCATGACTCCCAAACATTTAAAATTGCTTTAATTTTCTCATTAACATTAATTTTCATTTTCAAACATTAATTGGACTCCGTTATGCAAATACCTGGTAAGCGACGAAAATCGAAAATCAAGTTTTTGGTATAGTTGGATTCAGCTCGTCGAGATCTACAAGCCTAGAGTGGTTTCATTCAATTATGTTGGTTAAATTTAATTAAATAATTAAATCAAGTAAGCGACAAGCCTTGTATAAGCAGTTTTTATTTTGCAAAAACCTAGTAAGCGCCAAATTTTACATTTTAATTCTCAAATACCTCGTAAGTGCCACTAAGCTTCATTGCAAATACCAGGTAAGCGCCAAATCGAGCACTACAGTTAGGCAAACACCCAGTGGCCAAATACGAAGCCAGTTTCAATCCCTAAGCTAAAGGACATAATGATGCACCTCACATCGAAGGCCGACCATGGGTTTTATC
Source organism: Stenodema calcarata (assembly GCA_963920205.1). Lineage (NCBI taxonomy): Eukaryota > Metazoa > Arthropoda > Insecta > Hemiptera > Miridae > Stenodema > Stenodema calcarata. The sequence continues at coordinate 8,510,631 of OY986053.1, read as the reverse complement.
GGCTACTCGTAGGAGATCCCTCAGTTGAAGACGACGTAGAAGGGTTTGACGTCGAAGAGTTGTATTTTCCTCCAGAATTTTAAAATGGATAATACCAACGGTTTTTATATAACATTACTAAGTGATATTTTGTAGCATTACAAAGTTCTTTGCCAAAGATTTTGTCTTGTCTGAGTTTAATATTTATCGAATTTGGAGCTCCTCCAACCTGGTGAGTGTGGTGAGATACAGGTTGTTCGCGTAACAGGTGATTTCATTACTTGAAACGATTTTTGAAACCAACATTAAATTTTAATGATAACCTCTGGTGTCACTAGTCAGACTGTTTCATTTTGGGAATTTATGGGTAATTTTTATCCCCTTAAAACTCCCCTAAACGCCCCTTAGAGGGTCCCGATTCTTCACATCTACCAACTTAGCCATTTGATTGCCAGGATGGATTTTTTGTTGCAAATTTGAACTTTTCATCTCAATTAGAGTTACTTGTCGTCTGGAATGACACATACCTACATTATCATATATATAAATACATGTACATACGACGTTGGGTGTTTTGGGTGGTCTGAAACGGATTTTGATGCAATACAGTATAATCAAGAAATATACTATATTTCTTTTCGGAAAGTAGAGTTCTTCGAAAATTCGCTAAAGCGCTACAAACGTCTAGTACAATGATTTAATACTTCCCGGTTGAGGGTTTGAGGGTTAACACGTTTCAAGATTCGTAGATTCCAAAACTCGAATAAATAAAACATCCGTCTGCCCAGTTAGCGTTGAGTAAAAATTACGAATTTCGGTTTACAGGTTCGGAACACATCCACGATGATCCACGAAACTTATCCTAACCCTAGGTCAAGGGGAAGGGTTTCAAAACGAATTTTGTACGAGTTGCCAAGAGTTTGGCAAGAGATTGGCAGAGTTTTTGAATTGCCAACTGGCGTCAGTTAACAAATTCATATTCGGTCTCGGTGCCCTCATGTTTTTGCCTGTATGGTCTGTAGAGTAGGTATAAGGCACACATTTCAAAGCATGTAATAGACGGTCGGTATTGGCCAACCGACCCCCCGAGTTTTTTTCAGTTTTTAATCGGATTTTCACTAGGTACTTCTGCAATTAGATCCACTCAGACCGTTCGTTCAGTTCTTATAATGAACATACGGCGGTACTGTAAAGTCGAGGACACGTGGTAATATGACGGAGGTTGTTAATAAAAACCAACTACGAACAAGAGACACTGGTTTTTTACGCCCTACATCAATTTTTTGGAGCTTCACTCCTTTAGCAGCTTTCTTTTGCTGAATCGGAGTGAGAGATTTGCGGATGACAATGTCCGACCTACTAAAACCCGATCCGGCTGTTTTTGTTGAGTTTCGAAACTCCGAGTGACTTTTTTACTGCTTTATCCTTTTGATAGCAGGAACGAGCGGTAGGTACGGGGAATTATTGCACGGAATGTGCTCGAGACAAGAATACGAGGTACTCGTAATTAGATGGGAGGGTTCCACGTGTCTGACTACAGATTCCCTTGGGCGTCACAGTTTTTTAACTCACATCCGTTCTTTTCCCATTAAATTATTGAAAAATTACTGAAAATTACTTTGAAATTCCGTATGAGTTTCGTAAGTTTGTTGTCGATACTCCTTTCTCGTCGCTAAAAGTATGAAAACTTCATACGTACCAATGGAGCGAACGACGAGGTGAACGTCGAACCGATTAACAAAGGGAAAACAACGCTAAAACGAAATTTGGCACCAACAGAAACTGTAAAACACCATTTTGACGTATATAGATCAGGCACTCAGGCGCTCACGCGTCGTTTTGACGCACTAGGTTTGACGTACATAGATCAGGCGCTCACGCGTCGTTTTGATGCACTAGGTTTGACGTACGTAGATTAGGCGCTCACGCGTCGTTTTGACGCACTAGGTTTGACGTACATAGATCAGGCGCTCACGCGTCGTTTTGACATACTAGGTATGACGTACATAGATTAGGCGCTCACGCGTCGTTTTGACGCTCTAGGTTTGACGTACATAGATCAGGCGCTCACGCGTCGTTTTGATGCACTAGGTTTGACGTACGTAGATCAGGCGCTCACGCGTCGAATTGACGCACTAGGTTTGACGAACAAAGATCAGGCGCTCACGCGTCGATTTGACGTACTAGGTTTGACGTACATAGATCAGGCGCTCACGTGTCGATTTGACGCACTAGGTTTGACGTACGTAGATCAGGCGCTCACGCGTCGTTTTGATGCACTAGGTATGACGTACATAGATTAGGCGCTCACGTGTCGTTTTGACGCACTAGGTTTGACGTACATAGATCAGGCGCTCACGCGTCGTTTTGACGCACTAGGTTTGACGTACATAGATCAGGCGCTCACGTGTCGTTTTGACGCTCTAGGTTTGACGTACATAGATCAGGCGCTCACGCGTCGTTTTGACGCACTAGGTTTGACGTACATAGATCAGGCGCTCACGTGTCGATTTGACGCACTAGGTTTGACGTACGTAGATCAGGCGCTCACGCGTCGTTTTGATGCACTAGGTATGACGTACATAGATCAGGCGCTCACGTGTCGTTTTGACGCACTAGGTTTGACGTACATAGATCAGGCGCTCACGCGTCGTTTTGATGCACTAGGGTTGACGTACATAGATCAGGCGCTCACGTGTCGTTTTGACGCTCTAGGTTTGACGTACATAGATCAGGCGCTCACGTGTCGTTTTGACGCTCTAGGTTTGACGTACATAGATCAGGCGCTCACGTGTCGATTTGACGCTCTAGGTTTGACGTACATAGATCAGGCGCTCACGCGTCGTTTTGATGCACTAGGTATGACGTACATAGATCAGGCGCTCACGCGTCGTTTTGATGCACTAGGTATGACGTACATAGATCAGGCGCTCACGTGTCGATTTGACGCACTAGGTTTGACGTACGTAGATCAGGCGCTCATCCGTCGATTTGACGCACTAGGTGTGACGTACATAGATCAGGCGCTCACGCGTCGAATTGACGCACTAGGTTTGACGTACATAGATCAGGCGCTCACGCGTCGATTTTACGCACTAGGTTTGACGTACATAGAACTGCGTCGTAGAACTTAGTCTGCATAGTGTCAGAAAGGAGAAACTGGACGGTGCGAGGATTGCATGAAAGTATTAAAGAAAGGTAAGTTTTACCTTTGTGAATTTCGATTGAATTTCGGTAAAAATTTAAGGGATGATCTCGGTGAAGTCCCTTGAGCTCCCATCCGGCGTTCATCATGATTACCCAAAAACGACGATACCAACATCGATTAATCGATTTACCATAATCTATCGTCTCTATTTCCTTTAAGATGTACTTGAGTAAGGATGTACTTAAAGATGAAAAACGTGTAATTTCCGTCTTACGGGTGCGCGAGAGATCAGTTAAATGATTAAAGGTCTACTTAAAAAGCATTCATAACATCGAGTTAGACAATACAAAGATACCGATGTTGGTGAAAATTCGAAATCGCTGCAGCAAGGATCCTTGGAACCTCCGGCAGGACCATAAAAAAAAAGAGAGGAAAATAACACACTACTTTAGCCAGAATAATTCCATGGAAATGTTGGTTTCATGATTGCAAGGAGTTTCCACCTCCGACGAATTGAAACCTCCACTGCAAAAAGTGCTGTATGATGAGATGTTCACACCGGAAGCTCCAACGGACCAATTGCTAAAAACATTACGAACTGAGTTTCGATGTACGAAACGTCAGCTGGGCATTTCCTGACAATTGCCTTCAATGCTCACAGTAGTATCCCTCCGATCAGCGTAGAAACAGAAAGTACTTTTTCAGATGCTGGCTACCTCCGGAATCATCTGCGTTCGTGCATGAAGAGTGAGACTCATGATTTCCTGTGTTTCTTGAGAGGATACTTCCAGAAAAATAATGAATGAGATTTCCAAACAGTATGTATACCTACTCATGTTTGCTAAAATTTATAATATTGACTTAGTAAAGATTGTACGTTATTTTTGTGCGTTGAATATACTACTTTGTTTCCAAAAGAGCCGTGATGTCACTTTTGCATACCCACAACATTAACTAGCCTTGAACAGACGTCGGATTAGACCTTTGGGAATAACTGAAAACAGCCGAATCTTCATGACGTGTATTTTTTCTATTGTCAAAAACGCCTACAACCTCAGGTGAAATATCAAAATAATTTTTTTGCGTATTTTCCAAATCAATAGGATTTCAGTAATATCATGCAGAGAAGGATTTGATACCATGAACGTTATTTCCGTCCAAACATTGTGGCAAGGCTGAACCCCATGCGCTCTCCAGTTATATATCAACGCCCTTCCCCGACCCGGCCAGTTATCATCCTCGACGCGTTTACTTTACTTTTTAAGGAACCTCGCGAAATTGTTCTTTTTCCACTTTCTGATTGCTCGGGCGGTATATGAGCCTTCGTAAGCCGCCTTTGCCACCGGTGATTGATTGGTCGAGGTTTTCGTGAGGAGCGAGATGAGGCGGGACTGGAGGATAAAAGAGATGAATCACCTGACTTCTTGACTTAACCGTCCAGAGGTGGAGGTCATGTGTGTGTCTTTAGGGACAGTTCATCTTCCGACTAAGACTTGTCAGATTCCTGGTGACCAACTTCACAACTTGCTACCAGCAGACAACCAACCGCCCAGTGGTTGAAGAATTGGTATAAACACGACCCAATTGAAGACTGTCAAAGTCTATAAACTCTCTGTTTCCAATTTTATAGGAAGAAGAAGAAGAAATACGTTTATTCTAACATACAATAAATTATGTACAATACGAAAGAAACGTTCCTTTAAACATTACGGCATGGTTTTATCAACCGTCTGCCGGAGGTTCGGGTTTCATAATTTTTTATCCAAACTTAACCCAACGTAGGACACTGACATCAAAACTGACAAACTGGTGGACATGAAATATGACATTACAGTTTAAAATGAAAAGAAGTTACTTATAAACTGGGCTAGAAAAAATTCAAAATTCAAAATTAAACTCGTTGACAAGGAACCTTCTATAGCGCCAAGCTGACCTACAAAAGCTTATCAGGTCAGACCAACCGCTCCCCCCATTCAGCGTAGAAACCGAGGTAAAATATTTAAGAAATTATTACAGAACTTGTGGTAAATAAATAACGTTACTGCAATTTATAACACAACGGCTTATCACGCAATAATATTACAGAGGTAGCTGTTTTATGCATTTCAAGAATACATTAATATAATATATTACTATATTAATATTCATTTATATTAATCACACGGCGTGAAATGCACGGATCGAGATCTGTCGTTCGTGTGACTGTACGAAAACTGGACAAGTACCTTCAACGCGGTACCTTGGTGACGTCCTCAAGAAAGCTTGTGTACATTTGCCGGGAGTTACGAAATTTCTTGCCTATAGAAGCCAAAAGGAGTGTTTAATTAGCGTTGGTCCAGTCACACCTGATCTAAGGGATTTTGGGCTGGGGAGGAGGTGGAGCAGGGCTTCTGGATTCAGTTTTTGTGGCCCAGAAGCTACTTGTGAAAGACCTTCTCAACAAAAAATATGAGATATCCCACCGTGCAATTATTCAAAGAAATTAGAGTTCTGACGTTCTTGGATCTCGTGGACAAATTAACAACGATCAAGACATTCAAACATGTTAAAATGAAATAGGTAAGGTAATTGTAAATAACTCCTCCCCGCAGCACAGGTTTAACCTACAGTAGCATTTGGCATGATGCTCTTTATAAGATGCTTATATACTTTTTTGAATAAATGTATAAAATATTAGCTTTGCTTATGGCTCTATGGGCCTTTCTAGGACTTGAAGTCCGTTTCTTAGACCCTATAGCCTCTGTAAGGACTACAGCGTCCCTTTCCTGGACATAATGTCCCTTTTCTGGACCCAATAGTCCCTGTATGGACTACAGGATTCCTTACCTGGACATAATATCCCTTTTTTGGACCCTATAGTCCCTATGGACTATTTGATGTTTTTAGCTACTATGAAGTATTGAAAATACAAGTCCTATTTTCTCCCTTCAGCAATACTTTAATAACCGTAATGCAGAGCTGAGAAAATTGATGGAAACATAAAAAACGTCTTTTAAATCATTACAACTGAAGATTAGTGTCTCTGCGGTAGTTTCAACGAAGAATCTGGTATATTCACCAACGAGCCGAGGTACAGTCGTTTCCCATCTGTTTCGCTCCCTTGCATCATTTTCGAAATCCAATGTGGCTGACCAATCAAACAGGAGAGATGTAACCAAAACCATCGGAAAATATCCGGATATCTTCGTATAGTATCTATGACATTGCTATGCAATAATCCATTTTGGGTAGGCCAACAGTATTGGGTCCGACTTACCTTTATCCCGTATATTTTCAGACAAGGTTTTGTGTCAAAGTGATGGTTGAAATGAACGTAAATGGTCGATTCCAATGGTTCATAATAGAAGATGATAAACCAAAAAGTAATTTGTCAAAATAAATGGCAGTAATAAGAAGGATCCACTAACATTTTTTTGTTTTGAAATCAGAATTGAACGATGACGTTTGTTCAAAACTAATTTTGTTGGTCTCTCCGTTTTGTTTTTTAGACGACCTGGTTTAGCCATGGCTATAGGAGAATGTATTTCTACTGAAATGATCAAATTTTATATGATTAGCTTTTGGTTTCATAAACAACACAAACCTCAAACGGTATCACAATATGACTGGAGATTGATGTTAGTGGGTTCCTACTGCTATTTCTACCGCATAATCAACAACGCAATAAATTGCTAAAACTCCACGTGAGGAAAAAATGTGAAATAATTGATAACTCAATTGGCACCTCAACGCTCGGGGAATTGACCCCCACATACGCGCTCGTAAATGTCTGACACGTTTCATGAGGGATGAAGCGGGAATATCGGTTTTTCGTGGAGAGAGAAAAGACAAATGAATGGCCAGAGATCTCGTCACGTGTGTTTTCTACCGTAAACTCGATATTCAGGGCGTGTCAACAAGGTTTTGGGTTCTTTCACATTTTTTAACAACGGGATGGTAATTTCCTCCCACTTAAGTTTAGATTGAACATGGCGGAATTCAGCCTTTGAAATTGGCCCACGTACTGAATAGGCGCTTAAATGGCGCGAAGGGGGAAAAATATTCAAATACTTTTCCCGACACCAAGGTCATCTGAGAAGGATCGGTCAATCGGTTAATTGGCCGATCTTGAGTATTTGGAGGATCGTTCAATACTATATGACGTCATCAGGAAATTTTGCAATATATTATTTTTTTTTAATAATAGATTTATATACGATTAGTAGGCATATCAATAACATACAGCTGCAGCCCGTCATGTTAATTTCCTATAATATTACAAACTGTTTGTTGAGTTTTTAGCCCAGTGGCTGTAACTCAGGAGAACACCCAATCACTACACTTGTCACATTGTCACATCACGAAGAACTTATGGATTCATGTGATCATGGAGCCGCTGTTCGTGTTTTACAGCATGTAGCTTTGCCACTTCTTGAGGTCTCGATGGAGGTCATCATTTCTGATGTACCATGGGGCGTTGACAATACTCCTAAGTACCTTGTTCTGGAAAGTTTGAATAATCTTACTGTTTGTTTTTTTAGTGCAGCCCCAGAGCTGGATACCATAGGTCCATACAGGTTTTAGGATTTGCTTGTAGATGAGCACTTTGTTGTACACTGATAGTTCAGATACCTCCCCAGCAGCCAGTACAATTTTTTGAATTTTATGTTTAGTTGTTTTTTTTTTTAATAACATGTTCCTTCCATCTTAATTTGACATCAAGAGTCATCCCTAAATACTTTGCAGTATTAAAGTAGGAAATGTTCTGTTCATTCGCGACGACTGGTATCGTTGTTATTTTTTTGTTCGTGGGTAGATTTCTGTTCGTTCAGCGCAATTTTTTGGTCCAGGCGCTAACATCGTCAACAGAATGCTGTAGTTTCCTTGTCGCTTCCTCTACTGTGTCACCAACCGCTAGTATGGCCGTATCATAAGCAAAGGTTGCTATAGTCAAGTTCTCGTTGTTTGGTACGTCACGAGCACGCTTCCTTGGGGGACACCTGCCCTTACTTCCTTGAGACTGGAGTACTCTCCTTCGTATTTTACTCTAAAATATCTTTCAGTAAGGTAAGATTTAAAAATTCGAGAAAATGGCTTCGGTAGGTCTCTCTCAAGTTTGTACTCCAGCCCTTGATGCCAGACAAATGTTGGGGAAACATCCAGGAACGCAATATATTATGATGTTACTCACAACTTTCAAAAACCAATCAATGTCTAAGAGGGATGAAATCAAAATTTCAACAACCTCAAATAAACATCTTGGCCAGTTTTGTCCTCCAAAACCAAAATGTCAGTGATCGCATTTATTTGCGACCTGCTCAATGAACTCATCTACGTTGAACCACATTCTCACATACGCCAACGTCCAACAATTTCCGCTTTACTGAGCTCTTTTCATTCCAAATGTTCCGCCGATTCACCCACCTACGCTTCCCGCTTATACCGGGTATTTGTTGTCAAATTTTAAAAGTATCAGGATTTAAACAAAATGTATTTTGCGGTATTTCGCACAACTGATCAGTCACGGGTGACGAAGCCCGTCGGGTGTGTATTGGATTATTCCACCTGAAGCGTCGTTATAAATGTGAGTTCCAAGCTTCGGCTCGTTCACCCATAACTAACTTCTTCTGGTTATACTGATAATTTTACGGGCCATCATGTTTTATTTTGAGGGCGCCAAACAGTTGAACTAGGAACATAGACTCAACATCGTCTTGCTATACACCACATTGACAATATTAAATATTGTAAATTTTATCTAGCAATAACGAAGATATTAGGAGAGCTCTAGACATAGTCACCTTTACTCGTGGCATAAGTAATACGGGTATATTATTAAAGGTTGGTAAATGACCCCTCTAATTGAAATTATCTAATAACTTGCTAAAACGATGTTTACTTCTAATTTTTAATTTATATTATTATTACTGTTTTAATCATCCAAAAGGCTGTCAAGTGGTACATGCTGAACTTTATGTAAGAACAAGGTATTATTACTAATAGAATTTATGGATTTCGATCTGGAAAGAGCAGCCAGGATGCAATTTCCTTCCTGGTGGAAAACATCAAGGATGAACTTTTGACGTTGACTTGAATGTGAAAATGTATTAAGTAAGTGGAGTAAAAAAATATGAGTCATAGGACATTTTTAGTCACAAATTAGTTGTAGAATTCTCCCTCCTTAGCGGGTTAGTATCACAAGTACTGCAAGGTGACTCCTGCACCTTCCCATTACCGACATAAAATAATAAACCGAGGTGAATCTTTTACATTTTCAAACAGCGTTTGTTATCAGTTTTTCTCCCCCCCCCCCCCATATACCTTGCTGTTTGCAGTACCCACAAATACTTAGTATGATTACTGACACTACTGTTTTCCTACGCCTACCACTGATAATGTCTTAATGGCAACCAAATATTATGAGCAAAAATATTGGGTTGCATTTAAGACATTATCAGTGGAAGGCGTAGGAAAACCGTAGTCGACAGCGATTTATTTTCCGAGTTCAATTGGAAGTGAAAAAGGTTTAATTAGATGGAGAAATACAATACCGTACGAGATCGAAGCAACTCCCACGCTAATCTAGATGGACGTTGAGAAAGAATAGACCAACCCGAGCACCTGCCGAGAAGCGATCTTTTGTAACCCAACATAAAAGTGTAGAATCCCACTTTCACGCTACGCTATAACACGTACGGTTGTATCATCATGCGATTCCCTGAAGAACATTTTTGAAAAGTAGGTCCAACTCGACATCCGCGTGGGGGAAATATGAGACCGCCAGTTAATGAATTATAAGCGGGCAGACAAACTCGACGTCAACCGGTGATGGCGTGAGTCTATAAACCTGCCCACATTGCAGTCGACATTTCAATGGTTTTTTAAAGTTTTTTTTAACGTTTTTCCATCTCCGGACGTGAAAGTTGTTTTAGTGTCTCACGGGATCGGATAGTAACGAACGAGCATTAACTTTTCCCCTTGCGTGTGTCCCGAAAGTGTTTTTACACTGTAAATAATCACATCGTCAACTTCTATCGAGGGTTGATGAGGATGTACACGTACAATTTGTACATTATCCTTGTAATTCCTACAACTGGACAAAAATAATTGGTGTAACGAGGTAACAAACATTGTGAGTTCTATGAAGTTGGTCATGAGATCGTCGTCTCCGAATAGTGGGGAGTCGGTAACTAGCTCAGCGGTGGTCTTATCAATATTGGTAAAATTTACTTGTACCTACTTCCATATTATGACAAAAAACGGCTATGCTAATCACTATGAAGCTGTAATTTGGCATGTGGCCGCCTCAGGACTTTGACATGAGGCTGCCCAGGTCTCGGATCAGCTGAGTAGCCCCTAAAGCTAATTTCTATGTTATTCCCTCTATGAAGCTGTAATTTGGCATGTAATCTCCCTCGGAGTTACACTTTAATAAGAATACCTATGTCCAGAATCAGCTGAGTGGCTCCTAAAGCTCATTTCCATGTTATTCCCTCTATGAAGCTGTAATTTGGCATGTAGCCTCCTTTGGAGTTACAATTTAATAAGAATATGGCCAGAATCAGATGAGTGGCTGATAAAGCTAATTTCTATGCTATTCACACTCCCAAGCTGTAATTTGGTTGGTAGCCTCCTTAGGCCTTTGTTAAAAACGATAGAATTATACCGGCGATTCTATGCTATTCACCCTATGAAGCTGTAGTTTGGTATATAACCTCCTTAGGACTTGCACTTTAAGCTTATACTTATAGAAATTTAGCCGTAAGGCTCAAACTGAAATAAAATGACTCCATCGAAGGACTTGATGTCCATGAAGAAAATTTTAGAAGTATCATCCACGGTTCTTAAATAGGATATTGCAATTACGATTTCACCATCGTGTTCAGCGTGAAAAGACTTTTAAAATTAGGTATCACTTGGCAGACTGTTTCATTTTGGGATTTTATGGGTAATCCCCCCCTCCCCCCTAAAACTCCCCAAACCCCCCTCAGCTTATAGATTTTTCAACGCTGAACACGATGATGAAGTCAGGATTGAGACATCTTATTCCGTTATCAGCTTCTGCCGACTAAACATGAAGAACATCTCAAGTATCAACCACGTTTCTTCATCTTCAAAGTGCTCCAGTTTGAGAACGGAATAAGACATCGCAATTCGGATTCAGCATAAAAAACTTTTAAAATGAGGTGCCACATATAAGAGTGTTTCATTTTTGGAATTCATGGGTAATTTTCCCCCCTTGAAATTCCCCAAAACCTCCCGTAGAGTGGCCCGATTCGGATACGAACTTAGCCTTTCGATTGCCAAGATAAAATTTATATGCAAAATGTGCAAATTTTATAATGATTTTTGGTGATTTTTGGCAGTCAATTCAGGATAGTCAGAAACGGATTTTGGTGTGCATCTTTTTCGGAAATTCGGAAATCGCACAAAGCCCCTCGCGACTTTGAAAATACTCCAATCAAAATCTATTTTAATTCCTTGAAAACCCGTCAAAACTCCTCGTGCATTTACATTTTAGGCGATGTATTCTTTGATGACATTTTGACTGACATGGAACAAAAAGCTGATATGAAAATACCTCATGAACAATTTTTTCGACTCTTGCTGAGAATCTTAATTATGCTCGAATCTAAAACCCACTTGTTATTACACGAAAAAAGACAGTGTAAATTTGATGTCTACTTTTACAAGGCAACATGTTTCAATGGTCCATTACGATCTTCTTCGAGAAAAATTAAAAAAATAAAAATAAAAATAATAACAAGGTAATCTGAGAAAGATTCTGTGAAATTTGAGGAGTGAAACAAAATGAGAAGCGCGAAGGGAAAATTCGATAGGTAGGTACCTTTCCGTCAAAGGCTCCCGTGAGAAATTAGGGAGCATTTCCCCGGAGTGTGCTGGAGGTTGTGTTAATGCGAGTCTCGATTAATTCGATCCCATTAGTGATATCATTCAACTTCAACCTGCTGTTTTAGCGTATTGAAGCACAATAAACTGTATTGGCTTGTCCGCCATCGAGCTCGGCGATTATGAACGCGAGTCACAGAACAACCTGACAATACACCATGGAATTAGTAAGGAATCTTCGTTCAACCACTTCTCAATTACTTGAAAAATTGGAATGCGATCCGGTTTGGTTACAGAAAAAATATTTGTACAGGTGTAGCTTATTACATGATTTTTCCTATCGTGATAAAATTCGAGTTACTGGGTTATACTGTATGACTGGGCAGTTTTTGGACAAGGAGATCTACCTATACAGAAAATATTATTAAACCGTGGTGGACAAATTTGCAGCCTTTTTCTTAAACAAACGGGCAGGCTCTAATTGAGCCCAAATCCATGTGAAAAGAGCCCAAAGGAAAGACGGATTAAAAGGTGGCTGGAGGTGGTGCTCCCCCCACCGAGCGCTCCGATAACCCGAGATATTGAAAGTGGCAAGTGGCTAAAATTGTTTTTCGGTTTACCTTTCCTCAATCCGGTGGACGTAGAACCGTGTTTTCGAGAAATCGTCAATGCGAAACCTCACAATACCCAACATCTATCCCCAATACCCAAACTATCTACCATGATATCATATGCATTTTCTTTAGTACCTACACCAGGGGCTCATTTGGCTAGTAAAACTTTTGGGATCTTTTGGATGAAACACTGTGGGCTCAATTCACACATAACCTTTAGGTCTAATTAGGAGGGAGGGCTCATTTCACACTGGGGTATATTATGGGCATTGGGGATTTGGGCTCAATTAACAATTTCCCAAACAAACTGATGAAGTGACGTTATTAAGAACATGAATTTTTGAGGTGACGCTCACTACGATTCGATAGTTACGAGTAGTTTGGATAACATTCGGGTCACTGAGGAACAAGTTGGGAGTTGATCGGTACCTGAAAAACAGTTGTGCGCGTACGGTGAGTATCGGAGGCCGGAGAGAAACCTACACCGCTCCAAGTAGCGTTAAATATCGGTTTTCGTTCATCAGTTTGAACAGATTGAGGTTGGCGAAGGGAAAGACTCTGTTCATCTCGTGTTCGTGAGAGGACTGAAAGGTCGTCCCGAGGCACCCGAGGCTCCCGAGTGTGATGAACCGTGTTGAACAAGACCTGCTCATCCGATAACGACGGAGTTTCCGCCTCGGGCCTCATTCGTAAGATGTCTTCGACATTCACACACCTGTTGCTTGTGTGGTACAATTTTTTTCCCTTTCTATTCTTCTCTGTATTCTTCTTATTTGCAGACCCGCTCAACAGCGTGGTCCCTATCAGCAGGAACATTAAATCTTCCTGCTAATAGGGACCACTCTGCTGTGCGCAATTTGGAGGCCTTTATAATCAAAAGTGGATAACTCCATTTTTTCAGACAAGGAATTTTTTGTCCTGAAAGGATCAGGACCAAAATCCTATTCTAACCGTGTGAAGCACAGACAGAAAAAATATCATTGTTAGCGAAATCCTATTTGGGCAGTTATAACTATAGGTGGGAATACATAAACTTCCACTCAACGAATGCATCGTGTCTTAACGAAAAATTAAAATCATGTGCTCGCTGAGAGCTCCGCCGCGTTTTGGTCACGCTTGTCAAGTCAGTACTGAAGATGGGAAATCGATACGAAAAATCGATTTACCGGAAAATCGTCACAGTACACCGTTACTCATATTTCAGTGTAAATAGACGATTTTAGGTTGAAGGTCCTTGACCACTGGTATTCTAAGGAGTGATGTGGTGAGTATCGAGGGTTGGCCTAGAAAAACGTCGGCCTAGAAAAATTGTTTTATTTGGACCAACCCTCGATACTCACCACATCACTCCATAGACGATTTTTTCAAATACCTACTCTTGTATTCCTTAACATGGATTTCCACGATTTCGTCGCGAGTGATTTAGTTCGAGAAATGAATTATTAGTTGACAGCGGTATTTTGAAGGAAAAGCAAAAGGAATTATCTGAGCACAAAATGAGGCTTTATCGATAGTAGAATCGTATCTGATACGATTAAAAACCGACGACTAACATTGATCCCCCTCGTTTGTGAGGGAATGCCTCCAACTTATTTCACACCATGTTGTCTACTGGGGTACTCGTAATTCATACTGTAGATAACGAGTGAATCTCCCCTAAATCTGAGTCCTATCTAATTGGCACTGCGGGATTCAATTCAAAGGGAAGAGACATGACGTTACAATAACCTAGAAACGGGAGAACGAAGGCTTTGCGTTGATGAACAATGACATCAGGGTTAGGAAATTCGCTATCAAAGTGGTGGTATGACTGCTCGGAACCTCCTGCACGTTCCTTTCTCTCTTTCGTACCTAATTGGGATTGTGAGGGTTAATCCCTCCTGCCACTGAGGCCGCGCTGTGACTGTGGTGTCTGGTCCTTCACCATTAAAATTAGATAACAATTTATTTCCTCCTTCCATTCTTTTGTTTAATGTAGTGAGCCAGCGATCGGGAACCTGTCCGCAATACCGCAATCTGTGAGAAGCAACGAGAACCTTTCCCCAGTTGAAGTTAGGGTACTTTTGGTAACGAATATTATTATTCCCTCCAAAAAACACTCCGTGTAAAAATGTCGCTAATATCATTCTACAGGAGGTGGAAACTTTTAGGATATCCTATTTTACACTTTCCCCGCCCTCCCTTTTCCTTCCAACTAAAGAGATGTCCTTACCACTTCACCAGCACCTTAACCGTTTCGAATTCTCACACGACTTCACACATCGCACTTTACACGGGATAATGTTGGGATATTATTGAGAACTGGAACTTGTTGTGCTGGAGATTCATCGCGTTGCACGATTTTCTCGTTTATCAAAATAAGGAAGAAGACTGCGTCCTGTTCTCATCCGCTACCGATCCACCCGTTGACTTTGAGGAAATTGGACTAAGTAGTTTAATCCTTTAAATTCAGACAACGGACAGGATATTATACAAAAACGGTCATGACTAGGTTAAAAAAGATTCACTTCAAGCAGCACGAACTCATGAGCGAATTTTCGAAGTTTTCGGTACTCACTCCACCCTCCAATTTACTACATTCCCAAATATTTAACTCAGATTTTAACGACATTAATTTTTGAAATAATTGTGATTGAATTGGTCAGTTGAAACAGGTACACATTTCATAAAAATGACAAAATGAGTTGAGATAGCCAATTTGTGCTTCAGACTAGTATTGTATTTATAATGAGCACACATTAGATACCTATTATATGTTAGTATTGGATACTATCTAATGCGTGCTCATTATAAGCATGGTCTAGTCTAAAGCACAAAATGGCCATTTCAACTCATTTTGTCGTTTTTATGGAATGTGTCACTTTTTCAACTGACCAATTCAATTGTAAAAAACTATCACCATTCACAACTTCATGTATACTTTGAGCAATTTTCAAGACCTGGCACAATAAAATTCTAAATTTCACCTAAATAGAGTGCGAGTTTGGATGTCACCATTTCGGAAAACAGTACGTGGATCAAATTTGTGTTTTTGTGAGGGAAAATAACCAAATTAGTGACTTTAGTGGGTGATTTTGGAAGATACAATCTAAGGGATGGGCTTAGGATTCGGAGAAGGGCTAATTTGCGTTGATTGTCGATTCCAAATAACCCTCCCTATAAGACCCAAAAATCGGCAATATTTTAGTAATTATAATAATTATATTATTAGGTATTGCCCAATGGCCACAAACCCTCGATATCTCGAGATATCTTGATTTTGAAGTGAGTAGAGTTCGAATGTGGACTTCTTTGGTGTGCCAAATGTGTTTTATAAAAAAATTCAAATTCGCTAAAAATTTGGCCATGTACAAGTAGGAGTTAAGTAGAAATTCAGTTGTCAGTGATTAGCTAAACCTCACGAAAAGGCGTGGTATATTTGGTTATGTTTACTGGACTAGATAGTTCTAGTAAAACTCTGTAGTTCTGATGAGACTTTTTCGATCAATTTTCCGAGCTTTTTCAAGAATTTCGATCGAGTTTGGAAGCCTTGTTTTCCAATAATTCAGTCGGTGGGTGATATATATTATCACTTCTTCTATATAGAAGAATAAAAAAGTAATAAACAAATTCAAACTAACTTCACGATGCAGACCGTCGTGAGGAAGGTAATTTATTAGAGTATTTTTACCGTCCGATATTAAATTTGATTCTTTTTCTTTCGTTTGTTACGTGAGCAGCGAGGTGGCAACTCCTTCGTAACGAGTGACTGGCGTTTAGTATGGCGTGAACTTTGTTGCGGGAACTAATGGATGAGCTCACGCAAAGTTATCATCAAATTATGAACATTCATCATGGGCTGTTTACGAATTTCACGCTAATAGAGAACTGGTAGTAGGTACTTACATTATGCATGAGTATGCAGTAGCTAGTAGAAATTGAATGATCAGAGTATAATGTAGCAACTTGCTCATTCATATTCTATAGTTTTAGAACTCATCAATTCCACTACTACTAAAACCAAAATGCGTCTGTCAACTGTTTTTAATTCTAATAATTGTTTATTGCATACATTTTCTAACTTCCGTTTGTTTTGGTTTCGCTGTCTAAAATCACATTCCCACACCAATTTTATAGATTTTGGTACTCTTTAGTATGGGAAGTACAAGGAAAATACAGAAAAATAATAAACCACTGTGAAAGAACAATACAGATTAGGGGGAGCCGATGTACCTTGAACACTATTACTATACTATACCTACCATACTATACCACTACATCCAGACGGTGCAAGAACATTTTGGTTTGTGAGGTTCGAAACAACAGTTTTTGTGTCTTTCAGTTGCACCTGTAGTTTCATAGCGATTACTTCTCGTATTAAGTTTTTACAATTGTTTAAAAAATTTTTTGGGCACCAAACTGAAAATTTTTTTCCCAGTTTTTCGAATTTTTTTAAAATATGAGTGTTATTGAAGATTTCAAATTTTGGTTTATTTTGGTTTTCTTCGATAATGAACCATTGGAATCGTCCATGACTTTTTTCTTAGGAGCGATCGTTTCGGAGCGACGGGGCTGCGAAAAACGGCTGAAAATCGCTAAATTGCGAAAATTTCAATTTTCTCTCCTTTTTTCACGGCAGAATCTCGGAGAAGACATCGTCTCAGCGAAAGTTGTAGGGAATTCAATTGGCTCTTTACCGCTTGTTTCGAATTTTTTTCGGACCAACCTGTAGGAGATTGGCTAACCAGCAGTAAGTCACACTTCTCTGCGAAACCACGTTTGACGGTCCGAAAATGTCGGTCCCAATCAAAATGTATTTTATTCATCTTAAAGCTAGTTCAATTTACTATCAGATGAAATTTTGATCAAGTCCCGTACTCATGCTCATGGCAGTACGTTAAATACAGCGTGCTATACGGATAAGGACAAAGAAATTGGTACCGTCGGAATTTCATTGCACTTAAGGGATTAAGCCTTCGTTAGCCGTAAACATGTGAAGTACCTACCTATCACTGGAGAATCATAGTTTGATCACTCATTGAAACCATCTTAGCACAGTTCGGGGTAGTTTCCTACATAGATAATATCTCAGCAATTTTTGGTTGAAATGAATTACCAATTAAATAGTAACTTTCATGAGACTGTGAGGTGTTGACAGATGAGCAATATGAGGAAAAAACACGATTTTGCAACCTTTGCTTCTAAAATTGTCGTAATCACCAGAAACCCACACAGGGGGAAAATATGATCAACCAGGTATTAATGAATGATGATGATACTTGTAACTCTTTTTTTTCTCGAAACTATGAATGATGGCTGGGATGGTAGAGAAGATTCGAAGGTAAAGTAGAGACGTCAGATTTCGGCCCCGTTAGACTTGATGCCGTGAATAACGGCCTTTATAAATGAATATTTATAACCGGTAGCCTAGAAAGAAGGGTTGGTTCTTTTTATTTCAGAGTATCGAAATAACCTTTCATAGGGAAAGTGTGAATTATAAATGGTGTCAGCGATCAGCGAAAAACCATACAAGTGTACATACCATAATAGTTACGTCGCACGTATACGAAGCATCCAAATATTAAAAATAAATCACGGCGTCGCACAGTGGGCGCTTTTGCATAACTAGCGCAAAATAATTCATCGATGACCAAAATGAGATGGAATCGCTAAAAATGTCATGTTCTGAGGTGAATTAGGTACTTTAGATGGCCAAAAATGATTAAAAACGCACATTTTTATTAAAATTTTACTCGATTCTATATTTTAAACTTATTTTCGGACTGGGACGGACAAAGGGATAGCCTGGCCCAACCTGCTTGGTGAAGTATTGAAAGATATTTTCTTTTTTCTGGCTTGTTTCCCATCCCATCCTCGTCACCACTGAACTGTAGGGGCACTGAATGAGAACACTTGGTGGAATGGATAATTAGGTATAATTGTAATTGGTGCCAACTGGATACAGACTGACTCTCTGAGTCGATACAGGGCTGCCAACATAACAGTTTGGACGACAAATCTGTCATATCAGCAACAACTGAAGCAGCCGAGCGCTTCCCCATCATGTTGAATTTAGTTTTAGTCGCAAAAAATAGTTCCTCTAAGAAACAGTTCTAAAGAAACACTGCCACCCAAAGCTTTTGTTTATGTCTTTACTCTGGCACATAACTCGAAAAACGTTACACAAAAGCGTTACACGAAATCGTCACGAAAATTTCTGATGATTTTCGCTTACAACCGATTTGTTGCTACGGAACTTTGTCTTCGCCAGTTATCATCGTACAAAAATCGTTCACCACTCGTTGGATAGCTCTCGATTTACCTAACCATATTACGTTAACCACTGCGGCCGACAAGCTGCGGTATGAGCGTGATTGTTTAAATAATTGTTTACACACAGGTGATCATTCTCAATAATTTATAATATAAATTATTTTCTATGCGAATGCAAGCTTCATAATTTATGATGAACCCTACAATTAAGTATAACAACTACGCTACTGGGGTAGGTGATGTAGCATTGTTCGAAGGTTCTTGAATCACTTCTTTAAAGACATAAAATGTCCCAATGTGTTGCAGACTCGTATGCAAGCATTTAATTCTCGACTGTATCAACAACAGGATGGAGTTGACATTCTTTTGACATTTTCATGTCTTTGCTTTGGCACATAAACTGAAACCGGAAAAATTTGTTTCCTTGATTCACCCTTTCCCTCAGATCACGTCAGAACACAAGCGACAGGCGGGCCACTACGTCAGACGCACCTATGACGCACGAGCGTATGACGTCAGACGGCTGGCCGGAGGCCAACAAGTACGTCAGAGCCTATGACGCACGAGCGTATGACGTCAGACGGCTGGCAGGAGGTCAACTATTACGTCACAGCCTATGCCGTAAGAGCCTATGACGTCAGAGGGCTGGCTGGCTAGGTGATCGGGTTTTAATAAGCCTCTGGAATTCCGCTCCTTCATTTTGCATTCATTTACATCTTCACGTTGAAAAATCCTTCATCTTGTCGCCAATTTTATTTTAACACGCCATTAAATTTTTTTTTTTTTTTTTTTAAATGCATTTATTCCAAAAATACAATACATAAAATACATACTGCTTAGTGCTACTTAATGCTAAATGTTGTTCTATTTTAGAAATGTCAAATTGTAATTTGTTGGCCAAAGTAAACTCTACACGAGTTCATATGTATCGTAATTTTTAAAAGTTTAGCGCAGTCACCACAATCAACAAACCTCTTATATAGCATATTTTGCAACAAAGCTCTTATACCTATGTAGCAGCAAACACCCATATAGCAGGTTTTGCTGACACATCGAGCTCAAGTCCGTCAAAAGCTTCCAATCGGCTGCAAAATGCGACCTACATCACAATGCGACAATTAGAAAAGTGGAAAATAAAAATTAACACAACCTAAACCGAAACCATCCTTTTCACATCAAAACGCAACATCCCCAAAAGCATAACAGTAAGAGGATCCACCATCCCATAATCAACCTCTGTCAAGTACCTAGGTGTTCATTTAGACAAACGACTAACCTTCAGTGAACACGTTAAATCAACAAATAAGAAAGCCCTTTCCAAATTAGGTAGGTATGATAACTTGTTCAAATCCCGCACGCTAATCAAAAATTGAACTTGTTAATATACACTTCTGTAATCAGGCCTACACTCACGTATGGAGCACCACAGCCCAGACCCACCTACACAAATTTCAAGTCACCCAGAATAAATGTATCCGACTAGCGACCAACAGCCCCGTTAGAACCAACCTCGACAGACTACACGCCCAACACGGAATTGAAACCATTCACTACCACATCCAGAAACTGACCGACAACTTCAATTCTAAACTGCCTACTCATCCCAACACGTTCCTAAACGACTTTAACACCCGCTTAAAACCCAAATGGGGGTCCAGATCGCGGAGAAGGCGGACCTAAGGGCACAACCTCCCCCTTCGATCATATATTGTAAATAATGTGCATATTGCAATTATAGTATTTTAGGTTTCATACTGTACATAGTATTTTAGGTTTATATTGTACATAACTATTAGATTAAGACTTAATCTAATAGTTATGTACAATATAAACCTAAAATACTATGTACAGTATAAAACCTAAAATACTTAGTATACCATCCTGACTGTGGGTTTTCCAATTTTCCAACGAAATCATACCCCCTAAGCAATTAAGTACAACTCCCGATGTTAACCTTTATATCATTAATAACTATGTCAAATAAGGCCTCTGGCCGGTGTTGATGTATTAGCCCTAAGACCCAATACTTGTATTGTACATAACTTCTGCCAATAAACGTTCTGTATTCTGTAACAAACCTCATTTTAAGACGCCCTACAGTACAGGAGGGTTGAGTCACGAGTGTGACGACAAAATCGCTTTGTAGCCGGACAGGGTTTTGCCGTTTAAATTTTTCCGCATTTCGCCAACAAGTTGATCAACATTTTTGTTGAAATTGATCACTTTATCTTTCAAAACTTCTCCATCTGCGCAGTTAACTTTCCCCAAGACCAAGCTTTTCAAATGATTCACGGTTTCTACGTGACTTCAACTTCTCTTTTCCACCACTTTTGAAATAAACTGGAATTTTTAAGCACCCCTGATGTTCCTGGAACCAAAACCAAAATATAGTAAACGGCCACATCTCGATTGTTTCAATATCTTAATTGTGATTACTTTTTAGTCATATTCCCACCGCAGAGAAAACGTGGAAAGTGGTGCAATTTTTTGTAGAACTCAGCGAAGACAAGTGAATAAGATAGATTTCTCCCTCTATGGTTAGATTAGCACTGCTTTACTTCCAGAACCGAATTTCGCTCAAAATGAAGAGAATCCATCATCTTACCTTGGTGTCAGTCCACCATTTCACTTCCGGCTTGGAGAAAGAAATTCACTCTTATTGGTGAGCTTGACATCGACAACGCGGTGACGTTGCGCATAAGTCCTAGTTCAGCATGAATTTGGTTTCTGAGGTGGTGGTTCTAGACACCAATCAATTACTTGAACGTCACACGCGCGTCAACCGAGTGACGGATGCGTTTCGCATTCGTAAGTTCAAGACGGCAACGGCCCTCGACACAATCAAAGTTATTATGTTCATTGCACGTGTCTGTTCACTGGTACTTCCGACGTTATGAATGGCTCAGGAAGCGCCACCTGACAAGGACATACGCTCTGCGAGATTCATGACATATTCGTCAAGCATAACAAGCGAGTGGCGAACCCGGCGAGCCTCGAGTGCAGTGATTCATCTGTGCAATATTCAGCACCTTTAAAATGCATTCGAATCGTGTTACAGAGTTCAAACTACTGGTGTCTACCACCAGTAGATGCACAGATCTGCTGACTCTACCTCTGTCATAAAAAGAGACGAGTAAATGACCTAAATGACCTATAACTTATAAAAATGACCTAAATTTGCCGTTTTTTCAAAAATGACCTAAATCGCCGAAAAAAGTGGAAACAACATAGAAAACGACATATTTTAGGGGTTTTCGCGGTGTGAAATGACCACTCGCCTTGCGATAATCCCATGGGAAAAGTTATTCGAGATCTCGTTCATTGAACTATTCATGGACACTCCAGTCATAGTCAGACTTGTCCCACTCCTCCCTCCCCCCACTACCAGTATGAGGAACGGTATACCATGTATAGTACTTTCCTCATTCGCGAGTCTGAACTGCTACATGTCAAAAATTACGAGCAAAGCTTCTCTTATGCGGAAGTGGATAGAGGGTTTTAAAGACATTGCAGTGGAGGGGGAGAAGCTTTTCTGCAGACCTTGTGGAAACTCGGCAAGTTCTGAGCATTTGTACCTACCTATTAATTAGAGAAAAATTATGAATTTATAAAATTGTATTTAATAAAAAGTTACATATGGACTGCTTGTACATATGGACTGTTATTGATTCTCCTGGAGTTCTATGTATATTTTTTAATGTATCACGACTGATTGAGATTCTGGAAAATGAGGGGCAATGACCTGTTTGTGCAATATTGGCAAAATAAATGACCTATCAAAAATGAAACTAAATGACCTATGGTTACTCGTCTCTGGTCATGAAATTTCGAATTTGTTCACTCTCCCTCCGGTGATATCCATTTTTTTCGGTTTTGAGTTAGGGTTGGCAACATGTAGCCCTCAAACAGGAGTTTCACATGAGCTATCAAAACAGGGAAGGAAGAAGTAGAACAGAGAAATTAAGGTTCGAAATATCACATACTGGGGAGAAAGGGGCTATGTCCATCGAAACTGAGAAGAAAGGGGCTATGTCGGTGGATCGCACGTGTTCACACCTTGCAATCAGTTCATATTGCCATCAAAACTGTACGACATGCTGCGGCCAATATCGGTACCTCTATCACCTTAAACAGTTTTGTAGCTCAATGAAGGCAAGGCAGTATTACGGGGGACTAAGAGAAAGAACGAGTAAAAACAAAGAAAAAATAATAAGAAGGAGGTGAAAAAAGAATCAGCAATATAAACAAGAATAGTCATTAAGTCAAGTTTTCCCATTTATGTTTTTATGTCGTGATGGTGTTAGTCAAATTATCGCCCCCTTTCTTCCGTGTCTTGATGGACATCACCCTTTTCTTCCCTGTTAAGTTGAAGGGTTGGTTGAATTAAAGGCTTTAATTGATGGTACGTATTTTATTTTTAATTCCTAATGATTCATATGTATTAACTGCTAGTTTAGGAACCCACTGGATCATTCAGCAGACGTGCAATATATACATACATACTAATTTTACTGAAGTTTCAAACTTTCAAATTCGTTTATCTCGAAATCAGAAAAGATAGATATCACCCCATTTTCCCCTGGATTCTTCATAAATGGATTCTTCATGGTAAATGACATGTTAAGGCTTGTTAAGATCATGATGATGTCTTACTAGGCAATTTGATTAAGTGGGAATAACTAGGGAACGACAGGAGTTTGTTGAAGTAGTACAAGTGCCATTTTAGTGCAGTGAGTTGTTCTACCCTGGTACATGTAAGCACTTCTTTATTAGGTTATAACATACCATAGACTTGTGTAATTTCGGCTTTGGCTCGAGATGTTGTACAGCAATTAAACTGGTATATTTATTTTGAAAGCACAAGTGTGTAACCTTCGCAATTCTCTTCAGCGATTTCGATGATACTTGGTTCGAGTTGGAAGGAGGCCAACGAAACTCCAGGTATATATCTATATGTCTGTTTTTGTTCGAAGATGGTCGAGATGAGCAGCCCCCTGGGGCTATGGGTGTTCAATATCTCATAATATCGTCTGCGAAAAAAACATAACCCCGAGAAGGTTTCTCCGATTGCCTACTCGCTATTCGATTTTCTTGGAAAGCTCTCAATCAATATCCACCAATAACAACCAAATGAAGTCGATGGTTCTCGATGAATATATGAAAGATTGATGAGACGAGTTTGCTCGAGGCGAATACAAAGAGTAATTGTTTTTCTATGTATCGCGATTCTCACCAATTCCAATCCCCCCACTCTGAGCTTATATAGACATAAAACAAATAACTTATAGGTATACCAAGGGTTGGTACTCGTAACATTGTGATTTTGTTAAATTCTACTAATTTAGATGTACCGACAGAGGTTACAAGGAATAAGTAATAAGAAAGCTGTTGTTTCTAAGTCCCTCCTTCAGCAGTTTTCGAAGACAATTAGCTATTAATTAATGCTATTGCAGTGGATCCAACATTCAAACTTAAACTTAACTTAATTTTCAAAAATACAGCGATTTTTATTGTAAATCCCGAATTTTGACCAAAATACAACCATCGAATAGAACACCAGCTATTTCCTATTAAAGGAATGGGTCTGGTATTAATTGACGAAGGTAAAAAGTCACCATATATCGTTCGTTTGTTAGGTGATTCTACAAAACATGACCCTACAAATTGGCCTTGAGACTTGAAAATTCGAGGGTCTACTTATAGGCCCGTCGGATTCGTCCTACACCGCTTTAGGATGACTACCCAATAGTCTTGATTATGTAGGACTGCTAACTATGTAGCGGTGTATAGGGACTTGAGCTTGGTGTACATCGAGGGTCTCACGCCAACACCCCACATCGTCACTTTTGGCCGACATGAGTTATGCATACAATTTGAAGCGTCTTCCCCCGGCGTATTGATCTAACTAAGTATAAAATGACTCACGATTTATTTTACTGCATTACTCAGTAAACATAGTCATTGGCAGATGGTTGTTTGGCTCTGCTGAAAATTCGCCCAAATGACGATGTGGGGATTTGCCGTGAGACCCACGACATGGTACACAACTTGAAAAATATTCAAAATACGATTTTGGTATGTCTTCAGTGTTTGACTGTACAAGTCCAGTTCATAACATTAGACGTTCGTATTGGTTGGCCAACCAATTAGTTTCTTCAAAAATTCCCTCATATTGCCATAATGTATGGCTTCTTGTCCTTGGTAATGTTTAAACGGCAGTGTATATTTTACTGATTACATTCCATTTCTTCTTATTTTCTTCCTACAATTAGAACCATTCAGCAGAGAAACCAAAAGATCCTCTGGATTCAGAACGGGCGTCTGACTGATAAGTACGTTGAAACCGGTTCCATTCTAGATTTGAAACACCACTTGGGGAATAGCGACGCACAATTCCATTTCTAGGGCTTACGTCATCTTTGTGCTTTTCACTAAGTTTCAAGCCAACACAAATAAGTCCTCATTTCTCCACCAAGTTGAAATTCCGCTAGTTGGGATCGCCGTCAGAGGAAGTTCCCGCGGTTAGGCGACCCAAAGCGAGAGAGAGTTAGTTGCCAAGAAGTGATGAGAACATTATATGTATTTCTCCAGTGTCAGCAGAGATGTCTAGCCGAAGGGCACGGCCTGAGATGGGTGGCGATTCGTTTTATATGGCAGACATGCCCGCCACCACCTCAGGGGTGAGAAATAGTGGAATTTATGAATAAGAGAAATATTGACGAGATAACTGACAATACAAGCTGTGGCCATGTGATCTTGTGTCAAAGACGCTTCATTACCTACGTGATTCGTATGGGATGTAACCACGTTAAAATTATTTTATTAATAGGTAACTAAGTAATAATAATTGTTAATAATCACTAATTGTTATTAATTAACTCGAATATCTGAATATCTGAAAACCATGTGCTGTTCGAATCAGCTTGCCCAGTAGGCTGCCGCATAATTCACCCTTATGTTGACGACTTTTGATCTGCTCCAATTTCGTGCCCTCATTGTGAACAAACGGCTGGTCGTACGAAGCTGCGGATGATCTTAAAAACTCTAAAATGCCATTTTCGTTCTGTTTTTGTTTGGTATTCGCGTGCGCTTATGAATCCTCCGAGCCCACTAAAATTGGGTGGAAGACCAAATTTTTTGTCGAACCTTCCATTTCGCATTTCAGATATTTCAAAACACATCTGGATAATGTCTGACGAGGCTCCACTGCGGTGTTGTGAACACCAGTGGTTCCGAAACTTCTTCTCATGTTTGTCTGCCCAGTAGTTCGATATTAGAAGGAGCGAGTTGCAACTTGACCAACATGACTCCCAATCCCAGTAATGAATATCGTATGTTTTTAGGCGATACTACAGGCCGCATCCAAACCCGGCTTAGCTTCCGCTCGATATTAAAGCCGGATTGTTTTTTTCATTTGCTCCAACTTGACTACAATCAACTCGATGAAAAAAGTCCCTTGATCGCGTTGTTCATAAAGGACATTCCGCGGACGATTCAGGCAATACGCCTTTTCAAAATATCCAGTACGTATCTCGTATGGGTTGGTTCATTTCTAGGAAATCTGGCAATCTCATCTGTACCAGAGAGATTGAGAGAGAGGAAATAAAGTTTAACGGAATAAATATTGCTCACCGTAGGCGGAGCAGTGGTGGCGAGTAAGATTTTACGAAGAGGTACAAGGTTACACATTGTATGGTAGTGCAGTAAATTTAATACATTTGGTTTAAATATGCATAGTAATTGCGAAAATCAAAGTAATGAGCGGTACGGTTTACCAATAAGTCGCAGGGACCTCTTATTAAAGTACGTAAGTAAGCTTTCAATACCAAACATCCGTGCACTACAGGAAGCAGGCGATCTGTCCTCTAGGCAGTATGGATTTCGAAAGAGGCGTTCTACAGCTGATGTCCTTGTGGATGTGGTAGCAACCCTAAGAAAAACGCAGGAGGGTAGTGATACACCAGCCGCCACAAGTTCGTAAAAACTTAGTAGGTTCGTGGACAGAAGAAAGAATTCTTATGAGACTATTGACTATTCTGTGATTTGTTTTTCTTTCTGTCAATAAATTGATATTCTATTCTATTCTTCCGTATATTTATAGCATAGTAAGGACTTGCAGGAACCAGGCCAAGTAAACGCAAATTGCAACTCAACCATTTGTTTTTGGAGGACGTCCATTTTTCCCAAACGAAAATGCCAATAAATCCGCTGATTTTGGGGAAACGAAAAAAAACGAGTCTATCGCATTCGTGGATCCAGTTCTTTGTTAATATTTTAGTTCGTTCTCTTCTGTAATAATTCACGACATTGCGGTCCAGTGGTGTTTTGCTAATAATACATGAGGAAGTAAATTGTTAACCCAACCGGCGTCAACCTAAAAATCACGTTCATACGGTTTTCGTAGGATGCGGACGATATATTCAAATTGAGATTTGCATGTAACAGATTGGAAGCCGTGTAGTGTGTGGCGTGGAGAGAGATCGGAGACAGAGTTAACGAATCGTTGATAATGAACTTGTATTCCCCTCCTGAACAGGATTATGGTTGATTGAGCTTCGAAAGGGATTTGAACGGATTAAATCGGAACAATATCCTCGACACCAGAGACGTTCAAGCAGTCAGAAGTGCAATGACTCGTGGAAGCCTCGTGATTTAATTTCCGATCTGTAGAACCGTCGAGGGAAAACCGTGCAACTCACTGCCAGGACGACTGCTGGGTAGGAAAGTTCTAGACGTGCAGCTCGAATTTACGGGCGGCTTTTGATATTGTACTTCCTCAGTCTACCCTTCAGTTTTATACGATTTTGGATTTTTGAATTTATTTTATTTAACCGAACACCGAAAAATGATGACAGTCGTAAAAGTCAAATCGACGATGTCAACACATCATGTCGTATGACCATATAAGGGCATATTGAAGTGACACCACCAGGCAATGTAAATGTGTGAGGAATCGCTAAAGATCAGTGTCAACAACAGATCGTATGAACGTCCATTCTCAATGCTCAGCGTATCCTGATCAACCATACGAATTCCTGCCAAAACGCAAGTAGCCGATTCCCATCCCCTTCGAAAAGTGGAAGCCGTTCATATCCGCTGATTGCCACTCCATATACGACAATCTGCCGCCCACATCTGCCGCTTTCCTCTTTCTCACCCACTTCCACATTCACATTCACCGACGATTTAAATTTAAGCAGTTGTGGCGGTGGCGGAGATGGGGGGAGAGAGCGTAATCATTAAGAGACATCTCCTGCCTCCCCCTCATTAACCACCCACTTCCGCCCGGTTTTCTCTTTGAAAAGTGGAAGCCGTTCATATCCGCTGATTGCCACTCCATATACGACAATCTGCCGCCCACATCTGCCGCTTTCCTCTTTCTCGCCCACTTCCACATTCACATTCATCGACAATTTAAATTTAAGCAGTTGCGGCGGCGGTGGAGAGGGGGGGAGAGAGCGTAACGATTAAGAGACATCTCCCACCTCCCCCTCATCAACCACCCACTTCCGCCCGGTTTTCTCTTTCTCGCCCACTTCCACATTCACATTCACCCACAATTTAAATTTAAGCAGTTGCGGCGGTGGGTGGAGAGGTGGAGACAACCTTCATCAACCTTCTCCATCACTCACTCACAATTCCAATTACTGTGTGGTAAGTCACCACATTATCCCTCCCCCCCCCCCCTCCAACCTCCCCACCCTTCTTATCACATTCAAAATTTAGATTTATTTTTCCATTGATAAATAATATTCACCAATAATTTGATCTATAGATTAGGTAATAATTTTCATTAACATTATTCACTAGTGTTTAGTGACAAGCCCACAAGGTGGTCCTCGACGATCTCTTTTACTGCCGAGTATTGCGCGAAATAATTATTTCACTCATCATTTATTCAAATAATTTATAGACTGACTAGTTACGCGCGAGTTAGGCGCCTATATTAACCATTTGTTGGCCCATTCTCCAATTCCGGATATTGTATGCAGATCAGTGTGATCTACACAGATCAGTGATCTGTACAAAGAAGATGATAAACCGTTGTGTCAAGAATTCGCAGAGTTTTCCAGTCAAATCTGCAGCTACCTACCAAAAATGTGATAAGACCAGTCAGGTTCAAATCGACAGTGACTTCGATGAAATCGTTATTGAAACTGATACGGAAGCTGTTATGTCCCGGATGTGATTCTTCTTACAGGATGTGATTTAAAAAAAAAAACTTAGGTAGGTTTAGATAGCTCGACTTAGAGATTGGTTCGGCACGTTATCCTGTAAGGAAGTTTTCAACTTCAAGAAACTTAATGCCTTCAGTTGTTTATCAAGTTATCCCAAAAAAACGTCCACCTCTGAGTCTAAGCTTCTCTGCCTGATGGCAGGTTCCGAACATAAGACATAGTCCTCAAAAAATTCTTCAATATTACGTACACTAATGTCTACTAAGAATGTCTCATTTAGTAAGATCACATCATACTTGTAAACATTTCTTTAAAATTTACGAATTGTGCAATGGTATAACCTTACTGTTGTACGATGAGGCATGGGACTCAGTATTACGGTCTCTCAAATACAATGTTATAGATGGCACACTGAACAGAATTTTATGAGAGTCAATATGGAGTGGTGATAATTAAATATTCTTGTATTTGGAAAAACAGATGCAAACGGAGTCTTACAAAACGAAAACAAATGTCTTACAAAACGAAAATGATTAGTAGGTAATTATTATTGACATTCCAAAATTCACAACTACATTTCTTTTTATTCGCACGAGGAATGGAGGTTTTATACCTTGGATGTCCTCCCAAGCTCGCTATTTTGACTTTGATAAGACGTCGAAGACAAACAATATGGCAACTTGTTGATATTTGAGTGAAAAATACATAGAGATTTTTAAATCTTCAATTGCACTTATACGAAAAAAAAAAAAAAAATAGAAAATTCGAAAATCGGAAAAATATTGTTCAGTTTGGTGCCCAAAAACAAAGAAATTATTGTAAAAACTTAAAAGAAGCGTTAAGTTTTAAAGTTTAAATATTCGCTAAGAAACTACAGCTGTACCTAACTGAAGGATATGAGAAGCGTAGTTTCGAACCTCACAGACCAAAATGTCCTTGTACCGTCTGGATATTATTACCATCCCATGGTACAACTGTATTCAAGGTACAACGCCCCCCCCCCCCTACCGCCATAAGTTTTCATTTCATATAAATAATTTATTTGATGTGTACTCCAGAACGTCTACGAATGAGTTTACTACGTGAATGAGTCTACGAATGAGTATACGTTTATCACAAGTCAGTTCTACTAAGTTCAAAACACGGTCATGAAATGTCTTGAAAAATCTTGAAAAATCTTAAAATCTTACTCCATTGATCGTGAAATACCATTAAATACCATTATCTTTCTCCTATTTGTAACCGGGATTCAATTTTGAAGGGGCAAAGGGCTATTCCACAGTGTTCAAATAAAACCAATTGTGAAACATTGTAATAGAGAGATATGAAAAATATTTAATTGCTGTAATATATAACTGCAGTTGGCTTCACTGCAGCTCAGTACTTTTTACCCTGCAACGAGATTGTTACAGCAATCATGAACAATCAGTGATATCAAGATATTATTAACGTACTTGCTGTAGAAAGCGTGGCGAGATTTAAATGAAAAGCTCATTGAAGGTCCAGTGGGCTTCAGTTCTCTAGCAAATCTCAAAGCTAGAATCTGACTCTAGATTTTATTCATACGTACACTGTATAAATAAAATTACATAAATCCAATTTCTGGGTTCAGAATGTTTATAATTAGGTTTAAATTGAGTTTTTCGAAAATTCAAGTTGTAATAATTTTAAGCCGTTGCCATGCCCACTTCGTTTTCATCGCAAATTCGCTAAACGTAGGGTGTCATTAAGAGCGAACTCAAATGCCTGACACAACTTGATTGCGCGCGGAGTTTTGCAATTTACTCCTTTGATCGGTCCTCTCTCGTAAATACTGCCGATTGCTTCTCTATAATGATTCCCTGCGATTGTAACCATCGTTCATGTTCGCCCTCGGTGATCCCGTGACAATTTGGGGCGTTCGATTGCAGAGGCCGATTCCGGGCTGTTTCTCCTTCCTGACCCCCGTCACTAGAGAGTTAATGACTACAGTGTTGAGGTGATCGGTAGATCAAAAGCGTCGTTGGACTTCTGGTGTCAAGGTCAAGAACGATGTCATTTTACGTTGTTGGACGTTGATGGGGCCAGTGGTTGTGCCTCACCAAAAGCAAGGGTTTGGTATCAATTCAATTCGTTTACTTGTAAAAAGTCAGTATTTCTACGATGTCAATACAACATGTACCTAATAAGTTTTGAGTAATTTTACAGGAGAGCCAAAAAACGTTTTTAGTCATCTTGAACTCATTAAAAAGGAGGGGTTTCATATTCTAAACCCTGCATATTCGTTACTAGAGAGATTAGAATGAGTTTTGAGAATGTAATGTCAATACACGTGAAAATATCAATGATACGACAAGTTGTCACAAGACAACAAGTCTTGTTATGAGGTTCGTAGGACTTATAGCACAGGTATGATACCATGCCCAAGAACTCACGAACAATTTTATTATTATTTATCACTTTTGATCATCATGTTCTTGGAAATTTATTTATAGGGCAAATCAACTTTATTTGTGAACGTAGGTTGCCAGATGAGAGTCTCAGTTTTTTTTTCAGTAAAGGGACATCGGGCCAATCTCAGCTTATAAAGTAAAGAAAAGAAAATTAAAATTTAGAGTAATATGAGATTAAAAAACTAAAGGCATCAAGTTTTTGGGATAAGGAGGAGTATTTATAGAAAAATTGTGAGTTTTGAAAGAATGCTAGGAGACAATGTTCTTGAAGTGTAGATTTAGTCGGAGCCAGCCTATCTTCTACCTATATATCTAAATTGCAATCGTTGTGAGGCAGATTTCGAAATTTTGAAAGGAGTATTGGAATGTAATTTGAACAGATTGTACATTTCTATAGGGGACTCAAATGCAAGGTTGGTTACTATTCAGATACACCCAGACAGGGATCAGAGATCTCTATCAGGTGAGCCTTAACATGGTACCTAAAGACCATACAGTGGACTCCAAGAGGAGGAGGTTGGTTAAGGTTTTCGATGATCTTGGAATGGTGGTATTGAATGGTAGATTTCGGGGAGATGTAGAAGGTAACTGGACATTTATGAATACATGGGGTTTCGGGAGAACTTGTGCAGCATGTGGTGAGGTTCGGGGTGGTTCCTGAGGTGCTTTCTGATCTTCAACCTATTGCTCTGACGGTTTCGTATGTAAAAACAAAAAATAAATAAATAAAAATAAAAATAAAATGAAATAAAAATAAATAAATAAAGTATAGTGAATGTTGGGATTTAACCGAGCAAACTTCCTGCGACAACCAAAAGATTAAGAAGTATAAACGTGTTCGAAATAGAATCATCTCTATAATATTATTCCATTGTATAACAATAATTTTTTGTATTAATACACGCTTCATCTCTTTCTCACTTCGAAGGATTCTACACACTTCTCGTTGAACCCATCGGGACAGTTTGGGTCACCAATTGTAATCACTTGAATTAAAATTGAAAAAACGAATACGTCTACTAAAAACTGAATTGTGTCCCAACGTCATGAGGTACGAATTTCTTAGGCTACAGGTGACAGGAGTGGGGGAAAACCCGTTATGGGAATCCATGTGGTTCTACCCAGGAGTCGCCAATCATTGAAAACGTACGAACTTTGATAGTAGAAAGAAATCCAATTATTTAAGTTTGTTGTTAGACGCAATAGTTTTAAGGATTCAATTCGGCATCGGTAGATCGACCTAATTGCTTCAGTTCTTCAACTAAGTAGTAAGTTTGACAACTTTATTAGTCATGTTTTAGGCTATCCTTTAATCCATCGAATTATTGAGGTAATGACCGTTCGGACAAGATGTTTAAATTTCCCGTTTTTCGATGGCAACTCGATTCGCAACTTTTAGAGTGCTGTCGGCAAATTGAAAATTACGATATCTTCTTCACAATCTCGTAAATTTGCCAATTCCCTCCCGTAAAAGTTATTTACTGGAGCAGTTTCGTTCTTAACTCGGTTGGAGTCCATTCCACCGTGGATAAACTCGTTTAAAAAAGTTACAAAGACTAGAAAGACATTTTCGCGGTTGCTCCCAGGGGTGTTCTCCTACTACTTTATATCAATTTCCCTTAGGCCTCTTTAGCGGTCGGGAATAGTAATCTTTGATTTGTCCCGCGGATCAGGCTCCTGAGGGTGAGCACCTAATAACGTTCTCTCTTCATCAACCGCGCGGTGACGTCCCAAGAGATCAGAAGCTTCAATGCCAATTGGACGCACCTCCAATTTCGCTTAGTCGACGGCCTCTGCTTTTGGGTGAGGGAATTCGAGCGAGTTTAATATCTGGTTCAATTCGACGGGTATTTGGGTGTCGACGTTGTGTAAGAATTCTTATACAACGTCGACTCCCAATTAACCGGAATAGAACACACGACAAATGGACACAATGGTACGTTGCGTTACGGCCCCTCCCTCGACACAAAAACGCCTCCTGAACAAAAAGATAAAAAAAATTTTAAAAAGCTGCAAATTTGTCCACAACAGGTTTTGTTTATTCTGTCGAGACCGTTTAGCCCTCATTGTGACCGAATGGCTCGTCGTACAACGCTCCGGCTGGTCGTAAATAACTGTCTGAATCTAAATCTATTCAAATTAGTTCAAAATGTCTGAGATATGGCCTTTTGTACTTCATCCCATTGACCTAGTGTTAAAACAACTTTCAAGGGTCATCCTCGGTCTGGCCCGAGCCCGTATCACAAATTTCACATTTTTACGTCAATTTTAAAGGGGCGGATTTTTTAAACGAATGTTCGAAGAAAAGGAAGACACAGACACCTTTTTCTTGGTACAGCCTGGGTAACCGGACCAATCGACTTGAAATTTTGCATAGACCTTCTTTATAAAATGACCCACTTCAACAACAAAAAGATGTGATATCCCCCCAAAAAACACTCCGTGTAAAAATCACCCCGCCTCGCAAATATCATTCTTCAGAGGCCGGAAAAAGTTATGATATCCACTTTCCCCGCCCGCCCTTTTCCTCATTAAGGAGCTAAGTATAATGAAAAGCTTAACCACTTCACAAGCACCGTACCCCTTTCGAAATCTCCCCTTGGCGCTATTGCGAGACGTTTTTATTACTTCCACAAGCAACTAATACTTGATGGTGGTTAACGTTTTATACAAGTATTAGTTGCTTGTGGAAGTAATAAAAACGTCTCGCAATAGCGCCAAGGGGAGATTTCGAAAGGGGTACGGTGCTTGTGAAGTGGTTAAGCTTTTCATTATACTTAGCTCCTTAATGAGGAAAAGGGCGGGCGGGGAAAGTGGATATCATAACTTTTTCCGGCCTCTGAAGAATGATATTTGCGAGGCGGGGTGATTTTTACACGGAGTGTTTTTTGGGGGTTCTTATTACAGGATGTGATTTAAAAAAAAAAAAAAAAAAAGTTGGTATGTTTAGATAGCTCGACTTAGAGATTGGTTCGGCACCTTATCCTGTAAGGAAGTTTTCAACTTCAAGAAACTTAATGCCTTCAGTTGTTTATCAAGTTATCCCAAAAAAACGTCCACCTCTGAGTCTAGCTTCTCTGCCTGATGACAGGTTCCGAACATAAGACATAGTCCTCAAAAAATTCTTCAATATTACGTACACTAATGTCTACTAAGAATGTCTCATTTAGTAAGATCACATCATACTTGTAAACATTTCTTTAAAATTTACGAACTGTGCAATGGTATAACCTTACTGTTGTACGATGAGGCATGGGACACAGTATTACGGTCTCTCAAATACAATGTTTTTGATGGCACACTGAACAGAATTTTATGAGAGTCAATATGGAGTGGTGATAATTAAATATTCTTGTATCTGGAAAAACAGATGCAAACGGAGTCTTACAAAACGAAAACAAATGTCGTATAACTGTCGTAAATAACTGTCTGAATCTAAATCTATTCAAATTAGTTCAAAATGTCTGAGATATGGCCTTTTGTACTTCATCCCATTGACCTAGTGTTAAAACAACTTTCAAGGGTCATCCTCGGTCTGGCCCGAGCCCGTATCACAAATTTCACATTTTTACGTCAATTTTAAAGGGGCGGATTTTTTAAACGAATGTTCGAAGAAAAGGAAGACACAGACACCTTTTTCTTGGTCCAAAATGTTTCAAACTCAAATTTCTGAAAAAATTTCGTACCAAAATCCGACCCAGATTATCCTGAAGTCACTGCCAAAAGACAGTGTGTATCTGTATGTGTTATTCCAGACGATAACTCTCAATAGAAATGAGATAAAAAGTTCAAATTTGCACAAAAATCTTCTTGGCAATCGAAAGGCTAAATTCGAAGATAGGCCGAATCGGGCCACTCTAACGGAGGGGTTTGGGGAGTTTAAGGAGGAAAAATTACTCATAAATTCCCAAAATGAAACAGCCTGACAAGTGACCCTTCATTTTAAAGATGTTTTTACGTCGAACACGCCGGTGAAATCAGAATTGCGATATCTTATTCCATACTCAAACAGGTGCACTTTGAAGATGAAGAAACGTGGTTACTTGAGTTGGTCTTTGCGGTTCATCTGCTCTAATCTGATAACGGAATGAGATATCGCGATTCTGACTTCAATATTGTATTCTGCGTTAAAAAATCTATGAACTGAAGTGGTACGTGGCAAAAAATCAAGACAACATTTATTATAAAATCAGTAAAATGGAGACATTTAACATAAGCCCAGTTGTCTTTTCGAAAATTCGTTCTTATAGGCTGTGGATTTTTCAATTCAATTTTGTGATTCTTCATAATTTGAAACAATTTCTGTTTGTCTTGGTCGATTCAAATGGTTCATTGAAAATAATAAACCAAAATAGACCAGTCGGTCTTCGGGATATTTGGAGGTAATTTGGGCATTGGATTGCGTTACGGTGCACCGCGGTGGTGCTGTGGAGTTTGGAACTGGCGGACAAACAGAGAACCAAATTTGTTCTTCTCATCTCCATAAGATCTCCTTGGACTTATTGAAACTAACGATCCCCATTGTCTTCGTCAATCACGTCAAAGATCCGAGATTCCCGCCGTTAATACGCGAAGGAGCGGATCTGACAGAAAGCTCAGCAGAATCCGAAATCACCAAGCATTTGCATTGTAAATGTGATTTGGCCGCGATTCCCTGTGAAATATGCATTTTGAGGTTGGGAAATGTCAGTGGGGAATGTGGCCGTTGGCGGTTCATTAACCTGTGGAACGGCAGGTTTACGGTATAATTCCAACGTAAAATAATATCCTCCTGCCCGCAATTTTACGTCGCCCTGAGTTCAATTTGTTGTTTTACCGACCGGCAATACGACTGTGAATGGGTGGTGTATCAAACCTGTCCGAGCCCACGAACCAGCTTTATAACCGCTTGCCAGCCGTTAAAGTTTGTTCTTTGTCTTAACAAGTGGCAAAACTCAACTAATTAAAGTGCCTACGTCTTTTCCAAAAAAAAAAAAAAACTCTGACAATTTGTAAAACGTTCCAGTCGTGCAGCAATTAGTACCTACGAACGCATCCTCTGGATCAGCCAAACAGAAATAAACATACAATACTTACTACGAAATACATAAGACAATTACAAACACGTATGTTTGATTGGCACAAGTACTGAGACCATTACTAACTAATCGAAGCGAATTAAATATTTTTCAGAACTCAATTCAGAATTTCAGAATGCACAGAAACATATGGAAGATTTACTTGAGACGGTTCGCACCATAACCAATTCAAGTGAGTTATAATGAGTTATAATGTTCAAAACTTGGTTCAGCATTCTAAAATCAACCAATATTGAGCATAAGTACGTATTTTATTGTCTGGCACCACCACTAACGTATACCAGGGAGGGTTTAAATAGGTATATCGAGGGTGAAGTGGCAACACGGCCTACCTGAGATAGGGCTGAACAACATGGCCTACCTCAAATAGTGCTGAATAACATTCAGTGCCTAACTGACATTTTAGGCCATATTGACTTTTTGTATTCAGCGGGATTCAAATTAAAATTCATTAAAATTATTCATCATCCCGTAAGTTGTCTGTATAGTATATTGGTACCCAGAAGGGTCTATAGTTGCAAACAGTCACGTATACACGTATATGTTCCCAAATTTCAGAAATAAACAGTTTTTTGTGCTTCCTGAAAATTTATAGAAAAACACTTAGGCTATATTATTATGGTAGCCCATGTTGTTCAGCCCCACTTGAGGTGGGCCTTGTTACCACTTCACCCTCGATATACAGAACAAGTCTCTATATATGAGGTGGTAAAATGCAAAACCTCCTTTAACCCAATTTTGTCTAAAATGAGTTATTCAAGCTGCGGTGTGAAGCTCAACAGAAATTAAGGTGGTAGAGCTAAAAACCAGTTCAATCCCATTCAAAAAGCCATCGTAACATCGGAAAAGTAGGGCAATTTTATTGCAACTTTATGCAATTGACGAATCGGTAGCTCGTAGCCTACTGTGGATCACAGTGCGTGAAAACCACTGGAAAATAACGCTTGTGGTCGATGGTTTGCGTTTATAATTTTTGTATGAAGTTTGGATGTTTACCTAATTGATTAATTACGCAAGAAACTTATAAACCTCCTCAATTTTAAATTCATTCACTATTTTGATTAAAATACACTTGATTCACAAACATTCGTTATTTTATTATAAGTATTATTACCTATTATAATTTTTTTTTTTTGTTCATTAGCTTACTTCAGCTTTTCATTACATTCAATACTTTATGCTGAAAAAAGAAAAGTATTTGATTTTTCAACAATTTTCATCAAAATTGTCAGTAGGAGCCAAACATCAACACCAGAGCAATGTTGTGTTTTGAATACTTATACGTTAAACAAATGTTTGTTCCTGCTAAATGTCAAAAACTCTGCAAATTCTTGACACAACGGTTTATTATCTTCCTTGTGCAGATCACCCTTCTGTCTATACCAGACTGTGTTGCAAATCGGCACCATACCATATTCTCACCGTACTCATACCATTTCTTTCCTATCATACCGTACTGTACTATACTAAATCATAAATACAATAATATGCCATACCATAGTCATACCATGTCGTACCAAAATTCGTTTTGAACCGCTTCCCCTTGACCTAGGGTTATGAAAAGTTTGTGGGGTTGGTCGAAACCCATAAAAAAAATTTCGTAATTTTACCTAAAATTACGAATAATTTTAGTAAAATTTTAATAAACCAAAATGAAGTACGAGGTACGCGGTGTGGGTGTGAGAGGGGCGCAGAGACATAAAAGGTCTCGTCGTATGACCCACTAGTTGGCCTCCTGCCAGCCGTATTATGTCATACGCTCGTGCGTCATAGGCTCTGACGTACTTGTTGGCCTCCTGCCAGCCGTCTTACGTCATACGCTCGTGCGTCATAGGCTCTGACGCACTCTAGTTGGTCTCCTGCCAGCCGTCTTACGTCATACGCTCGTGCGTCATAGGCTCTGACGTACTTGTTGGCCACCTGCCAGCCGTCTTACGTCATACGCTCGTGCGTCATAGGCTCTGACGTACTTGTTGGCCACCTGCCAGCCGTCTTACGTCATACGCTCGTGCGTCATAGGCTCTGACGTACTAGTTAGCCTCATGCCAGCCGTCTTACGTCATTCGCTCGTGCGTCATAGGCTCTGACGTAATGGCCCGCCTGTCGCTTGTGTTCTGACGTGATCTGAGGGAAAGGGTGAATCAAGGGAACAAATTTTTCCCGTTTCAGTTTATGTGCCAAAGCAAAGACATGAAAATGTCAAAAAAATATGTAAATAGGTACCTAAGCCCAACTGTAATGTCAATTTTCTGACAATGAGTTTTCGACTATAGTTTTCATACCTTTTTACTTAAGTACTTATTGCAATTTGAGAATGATAATGAGCTGTTTGCGAATAAAAAGTCTGATAACTACTTTATTACATCTTATTAATCTATTTTCAAGTTCCGATTCACAGTTGAATGTATTTTATTTAGATGTCGTAAAATTCGAAAACGATGGAATGACGAAACCTGTCGACTACTGACTCAAGTGATACTGTCGACTTCTAACACATGTAGGTCGACTACTAGTGCAAAACCATGTCGACTACTGAAGAAAATGTTGGTCACTGGTATCGACTACTACCTAGAGCATTGGGATTTTTTACAAAACTTGTTTTTCCCTTTTCAAACCATGTTGAATAATATTTCCCGCTGCCAGGTCTTTTAGGGAAGGATCTTGGGTACACAATGAACAGGTTTGCAATGAGAAAAAACTCTGCAAATTCTTGCCACAATTCTTGACAAATTCTTATCTTCTTTGTACAGATCACCCTTCTGTCTAGATCACTAGGTCTAAATGTCTAGATCCTAAATGTTAGATTAATTATTATTATCAATTATCACCAATTATTAACAATTTTATCAAGTACCTAGTGAAAATTATTATAATTTATTGTTAGGTATTAATGATTCGTATTTATTATTAATAATAATTATTATTAATTATGATTAATTAATACGATATAATTCTGGGGTTTTTAATACTACGTCGGTAATAATTTTTCTATAAAAGAAGTACCTACCAACAAACATTCGAAATTACCTTCATTTCCGTAGCACGAAACGCACCTCAGAACAACAAACTCGACATCACTTAAGCCATATGATGTTCCAAAGAGCTTGTTAGTATGAAAATGGACCTGTATTTCAACAGTTTGATTCACGATCGTGTTGTGAGGCACAATCTTTGAGCCGTCATTGTGAACGAACGGCTGGTCGTACAAAGCTGCGGATGGTCTTAAAAAATTCTACGGAACAAACTCTATCTAAATATGACATAAAAAACATACCGTTCTATATGAATTTTTCGAGATATGAGATTTTCAAATTTTCAAAATTCGTTTTGAACCCCTTCCCCTTGACGTAGAGTTATGAAAAGTTTCGTGGATCATTGTGGGGCTGGTCCAAACCCAGAAACCAAATTTCGTAATTTTAACTCAAAGCTAACTGGGCAAAGTGCCTCGGACGGCGTACGGCGGACGGACGGATTTTTTTTTATTCGATTTTCTGAATCTACGTATCTTGAAACGTAAACCAACAAATTTTGAGGGGGGGTTAAAATTTTTTTTTCTTTGGGCGATTCCAATGGTTCATTATCGAAGATAATAAACCAAAAGTTACAAAATATCAGAGATTCTGTCTGATTTCCAGCGACAACTGTTAAAAGTGAACTGCAAGACCGACTTTCTCCAGACTCACTGGTGCAAGAGCTACTTTCTCCAGACTCGCTAGTGCAAAAACGACTTTCTCCGAACTAACAGAGGGAATATTTCAGAAATTAAAGTAATTTCATTTATGAACCAATTATGGACGAATTTCGTTTTTGAATATGGCTGTGATAAAACAAAAATTAGGATCTTAGGGTTGACGTGTAACTAGAAAAATTTGGTTTTCAATTTCCCTTAAACCAGATTTTCAGGTTTGAGGGAAGTTTTGCATTTCACCTCTTCATATCAGTCCAACACATACAAAATTCCCTGATTTTAATTTACTGGAGGCGCCTGCACCCATAATTTGTACAGAGCCGATTTGTACAAATTGACCAACTGACAGCACGTTGACGTACCAAGTGACATCACCTCGGCAACAACTAATAACAACTGACACCTGAGTTAAAATGATCAACTATCCTTGGCCAACTTAATACGACTCAGTTTCGTTTGATCTACGATAAAACGTGATACCGTTTTTTGTTCAGGTTGAGAGTCAGCGAGGTGGGACGGCCATGTTTGATAATAAAATTGTACCAGAGGCGGATCCAGAATTTGATTTCTTGTGAATTTAAGCCCAAGACCTACTTGTAAATGGCCAAATCAATGTTATTTGTATTTTGTTTTTTTGCATTTTTTTTGTATCACACTTTTTGCACGCCAAAGACTTCCATATACGAACTCAGCCTTAGTGTTGACCTATTGACGAACCCTTCGAAATTTGTGTCATTGGCATTGCCAGACAAATACTATAACATTGCTAATTTTTAGCTATGGCAATGTTACCCCCTGAATTACACTTCAAAAAAGGCTCGATGACGGTAAAGGCTGTTAATAATTCTGTAATTGAAGCTACCGTGGTACCTTCGTACTGAGGTATCACTTGGAAACTTAGAGGGAGTCAGTTGTCCACAACTGGTGAGTTGAGTGAAAAATCTGGTCCTATGACTCGAACTTTCAAGTTCGTTGAAAAATTTCCTCAGAAACCAGAGTAACAAATTCACGATTCGTTGATATTTTTTGAACACCGAAACTAACATTAATTAATTAAAGAAATTATATCAAATCAGAGCGCCCCTATTTAGGAACCTTTAATAGATAATAGATATTATTATATATTATAATTAACCCCCAAAATTCAAAGAGCCCACGTGTAAAAGTCCTCACGTAACGACTTTTCGTGGGAACCCTTCGTGAATATGTTGAAGCGTTTCATCACGTTTAGTATTATCCGTAAACTAAAAATTCTGAGAGGTCGAGTGATGGTGAAGCATATAAATTAGATACTTCCTCATCATATCGCTGTTTATATTGCACGTTTCATGGGCGGCACATGACTTACACGCTCATGTATTTGGATACTCGCTGTTATTACAACTTGGTAAGTAGGTTTACATTTCGTAGGTGTTAAGGTACACAATCTAATCTAAAAATTGTTGATTATAAAAGTATGAATGATTTAATGTGGTGTTAACGGTAGATCATTTGGGTAATTGCTACCTCTTTATTCGTCGTCGAAAATAAAATAAAAAACTTTTAAATTTAGCCATTCAGCTGATCCGGGGCTTGGGCAGCGTCAAGTTAAAGTCCTAAGGAGTCTACATTACATCTTCATAGAGTGAATAGCATAGAAATGAGCTGCATATGCCAAAAGCTGATCGTGACCCTATTCTGCTTAAAGTGTAGTCCTAAGGAGGCTACATGTTAAACTACAGCTTCATAGTGTGAATAGCATAGAAATTAGATTTAGGAGCCACTCAGCTGATCCGGGGACTGGACAGCGTCAAGTTAAAGTCCTAAGGAGGCTTCATACCTTCCCATCTCAATTTCTTCCCTGAAAACCTTGGAGCCGTTTCTAATGAGCATAGAGAAAGGTTTCATCAAGACATTAACAAAATGGAACCAGAAGATTGGACGCCGGTGCGAGATGCCCCCCAGTTAAGAGTAGGTAGAAGAGGAACAAGACACAAAATGATTTTAATAGAGTTTGCCCTAAGTGTACATAGTCCCCAATGGGTTTTGGTGGTAGAGCAATTTGGGTTTCAGATTTTGTTTCAGCACCTTCAAAAACTTCAGAATCACCCAAAATTTCTCAAAGGAACGAAAAACCCTTTTTTTCTATACCTAACAGTATTATTAGACGGTTCAGCTCTGTACATTCTCATCGATTCCGGTGACTGCAAATACCACGGTCTTCACACATTCCATAAACTCTATTTCGTCTTT
The DNA here is from genome assembly GCA_963920205.1 of Stenodema calcarata. Taxonomy (NCBI): domain Eukaryota; kingdom Metazoa; phylum Arthropoda; class Insecta; order Hemiptera; family Miridae; genus Stenodema; species Stenodema calcarata. The sequence goes on along the minus strand of OY986053.1, from coordinate 8,468,201 downwards.
GTTTTTAATTGATTTGATTCGAGAAAATCTCTGCAAATTCTTGACACGACGGTTTATTATCTTCTTTGTACAGATCACGAGGTCTTGTAGAGCTTCATCTTTGTGCCCCTTGTTAGAAGTCTAAAGGTAATGAGCTTGAGGTTTGCGTAGTAGGCTCTATTGCCAGCCAGTAATTGGTAATCTCTTCACTTACGTAGTTACGTGCATTTAGGGACGAACCAAGGTAGGTAAATCAGAGAATATATTCGAACTAGAGATCAGTATCTCCTTTACGGATAATCAGGGGACCAGTAATCCTCCGATTGTCACTTGTGGACATTACAATAATATATTATATTAGTCATCTTTTCGTTAATGCAAAGGCAAACTTCAGCTCCCCTCCTCAAAATGATCTCGTAAGCCTCAAAGAGCGCTGCAGCAGCGCTCAAAGAGGCTTGCGAGATCATTTTGAGAAGCACAGCAGCTGTGCTTGTTGCGACAACACCAATGTCGTCTGCAAACGCACACACTTAGCACCTCCTGTCTATCACAGTCCTTGTTTTGACAGCTTCCATCACTGCTTCATGAAGGGCAACATTGAATAGGATGGCTGATTAGTTATCACCTCGTGCCCTCTCCAATACTAATTCCAAACGCCTCACCGCATTGGTTCCCAATCCTCACTTTTGAGCAAGTATTCTCCATCGTCAAACTGACCAGGCGAACAAGCTTGCTTGGAGTACCGTTTTTTCTCAGGCACTGTACCAGTTTAGTCCTGTTGATGCCATCAAACGCTTGTTTGAAATCTATAAACAGGAAATAGGGATCAGTATTGAACTCGTAGCATTTTTCCATTACCTGTCGCAGTACAAAGATCTGATCTATCGTACTCCTCCCATGCCAAAACCCACACTGGTACTCGCCCAGCAATTTTTCAGTATATTCCGTTAGTCTTTTCATGAAACGAGAGAAGATCTTGTATGCCACAACAAGGAGGGTAATTCCGCGATAGTTCTGGCATTCAGCTTTACTCCTAACATTTAAAACAAGACCAGAACGAGTTCAGTACGTTGAAAACTGTGGTCGCATGAATTTTTCTTGTTAAACAAGTCGATCGAGTCTCTGAACTGCCCTTGACCTCCTCTATATTTTCCTAGGAATAAATAATTATGCATGCCCTGGAACAAAATTATACCACGTAATTCGTATTGTTTTCCACTAAATTTCCGGTTCTGGCACATGAATCAGCGAAGATCTTCGACTTTTGTATTTTTTTAATGTAGGTATATTGTATAACTACCTCCTCACGGCAATGAAAATCAGAACAAAGACCGTAGAGCCTCCTACATTTCTTTCTACCAATGTTTTCATGTTGTACGTTAAAAATAGAACAATAGGACTCGAAATAATTCGTACCAGGCAACACCTCTGACAAACCGGATAGTCCTCGACAATGCAATTCAATTCATAAGCGGCTGCAGAGGTTTGGAGCACCTGAGAATGTTCTTTTAGAATCAGACAATGGTGAACGATTTTCGTGGGATACAACGGAGTTACAATAATTATTAGTTAGTGCTGGGATGTACGTGAAAATCATTTTAAAAACTCTGCAAATTCTTGACACAACAGTTTATCATCTTCTTTGTGCTGATCATCCTTCTGTGTAGATTACTAAATGATAGATTAATTATTATTATGGACTATCGGTACCTTTTAATACTTATTATCAAGTAGTGTAAATTATAGTTGATAACTACATTTATTGTTATTTATTAATAATTATCATTAATTATGAACTTTGGGCCAGTATGAACTTGGTTCACCCTTATGTTGACGCCTTTTGACCTGCTCCAACTTTGAGCCCTCATCGTGAACGAACGGCTAGTGGTATAAAGCTCCGGATGGTCTTAAAAAAAGTCTAAAAATTAAACTGTTTTAAATACTAAATTTTAATTGTAATTCTAAATGTCAACAAAAACTAAACTGCTCCATTTGTTTAGCGTTAAGCAAATATTACGCAATTTGGTTTCCAGGTTCGACAACACTCTATAAGTACATAATAAAGGTGTGCTTTGCTACTTCCTTTGCTCGCGCTAGTGGGGGGGGGGGGGTAGTTGTTATTACCATTCCAAGTATTCAAAATAATGCTTGTCTTCTTGCATGTTATGCACACATATATATACACATTTCGTAGTCCGATGTGCATAACAATACATTGCATGTCATGCAAGAAGTCAAGCATTATTTTGTATACTTTTAAATTAGATATATGTCATATATATATTATATAGGTGTATATGTATAATGTCAGATAACAAAGCTATGGCAGAACAATATGGCAGAACAAATATCTTTCGAGCTTTTGATGCTAAACTTGAGAAGGCATTATATTAAATTTGTTCCCCTCAATTCTTCCATTAAATAATAGCTAGCCTGTATAGACGACATGGAGCCGATATTGACGTACAAGTTGATGGTACCTACATAAATAAGAGTACCGTATGGTATCATGGGAGGTAAATTACACACCTTGACAGAATTTCTGGTTGATAGGCTGGCTATAATGAATTGTTTTTAATTAGAGCTCCTCTCATATTGTATTTCCACAGTTAAATTGAGTTCGATGCGTGATTGATTAGAATCTCTGATTGTTGAAGCTTCAGGGGCCAATAATGAGCGGCGGAGCTGCACTCGGGGAATTGTAGGGGTAAGATAAATCCTTCGGACAGCAAAACGGTTTCAATGTCCCACTTCAACCAGCCTCATTACAGGTGATTGACATGTGGGCGAAGTAAACTAAAACAACACAATATTGACGCATCGAGACGAGGAGTTATTGAGTACGCATCGACACAGATCCTCATTATAGATTCATAGGAACGCCCTAATGAAGTATCATAATTATTTGAAGAGGAGCCGCGTGTGTTTTGCGAAGTTTAATGACGCTCGTATATTAATCGAGGGGGTTATTGGTCAGTTAAATGCGTTGGTTCGATCTGATTGGAACTCGATCAAGTGGAAGTCTAGCCGCAGAAAATTTCAAATTCGAAACGTTTCGAAATGATTACATCGATAATTAAATGTGAAATCACCCGTTTCGTATGAAACCTTTGAATGGCATTTCATCAGGCGGAATTCTCGAAATATCAAATTATGAAAAAGTCACGCTTGATTTGTTTACCGCGTTCGCTTTTCAGGCAAACCAGAATCCAAATTGGACAAAGAAATGTACCTGAAGCTACCGATGGCTGTAGCCCGAATCGCCAAATTCATTTATCATCTTCGATGATGAAACTTTGGGATCGCACAAGAAAAAAAATTACCCCCTCAAAATTTGATGGTTCACATTTCAAGATACGCAGATTCAGAAAATCGAATAAAAATTTGAAAAAAACCCCCTCCGACTGCGCCACTTTGCCCAGTTAGCGTTGAGCAAAAATTACGAAATTTGGTTGACAGTTTCGAACCACACCCACGACTACCTATCCTTGAAACTTTTCGTAACTCTAGGTCAAGGGGAAGGAGTTCAAAACGAATTTTGAAGTTATAGTTCATTGTGAACAAGGTTTTTTTTTTTTTTTTCAACTTCCCGATGAGCTAGAGACTTGAAATTTGAAAAATAGGTCACAACTAGATAATAATGGAATATTTACTCGGTTTTTTGTCTGTAAAATAGTTTTATCAATACATACCTATTTGTTTAAACAAATAAAATTTGGATGATGAGCTAGAGTCTTGAAATTTTAAACATGTGTCAAGGATGGATGACAATGCAATATTCACTCGGTTTTTGTTAACATTCAAATAGAGTTTATTTTTTTACAACTCTTTATAAATTATTTAAGACCATCTGGAACTTTCTACGACCAGTCATTCGTTCACAATGACGGCTCAAAGTTTGAGAAGATCAAAAGTCGTCAACGAGAGGGTGAATAAAGCGTCAGTCGAGACAATGTTCATACGAGCCCAGCTGAGATACCGAATTAATTAATGATAACCAATAATCATTAACAATAATAAAATGTATTATTTTCTATATCACTAAATGAAAGATTACTTAATAATATGTCATTTAGTGATCTAGACGGAAGGGTGATCTGCACAAACTAGATAATAAACCGTTGTGTCAAGTCAAGTTGCCTAGTTTTTGGTAGTTAGCGCCGCCACAGAGAGATATTCGCTAAACCTCAGTCTGTGAGGTTGTCACTCATGTAGTTGACACAGCCCAAAATGAGGATTTAATCGTTTTCCACTTACTTAAGAATTATATTTCATTTAGTGTTTTTCCACTTGAAAAATGGGCTGGCGAACCAGTGGGATGCAGTTCAACGACTTTCCATTGCCACATGAATGCTCCATTTTGTTTGATAGTCACATTTTGACAGAAATTCTGGTGGAAACTAGAATAAAAATATGAGGAAAAAAAATAAGCCCCCCCCCCCCCACCTATTTTATTATTGTGAGCTCTTTCTCAAGTACTTGTACATTTTATTTTTTACTCGTGTGAATTAAAATCTATCTGACAAAAATGAACTATAATGTAATGAAATTCCTTTTCTGGAATATCAATTTTACGGTTAAATGATGGTGTTTTATGTAAGTCAAAAGTACACAAAATTTGTAATTTAATGTAGTTTCCTTGGGGTTTTCAATCGGACTCTATAGTCGGGAAATCCCTTGCGTACGTATCACTCTCAACCATAAATTAAATACGCCCATGTAATTATCTGTCCAAATCGGTAATATGGTGAGGAAAATGGGGCTCTACAAAATTAATGTCAATTACGCAATTGACACACTGTGAATCAAACACGAGGTTTATGACGTCACAGCGCCAGTTTGTGGAACCAAAGTGTAAAAACTAGTTATCAACTAATTACGAGTATTATACATTCCTTCGGATGGCTTATCGACTGTGGCAGAATTCCCAAATTTGACTGTGCAAAAATTTACTAAAAATTACGTGATGAGGAGCTTGAAAAAAAAACCCCCGGGCTCTTTGCAGACACGCGAAGATGCTCGATTATAATCGTTTTGAAACTAAACTCCGATATTTAAATATAATATTAGAAATATAAACAACAGATTCTCGTCTCCTACGATGTAAAGATACCCCAATCCCACTCGACAAGCACTTTTCAAGAAAAATAACAAACAGAATTTGAATACAATATTATAAGCATATTTCTCATTCCAGGGAACAAATTAAAATCATCAGCTCTCCCCGCCTTATTATTTGGACGCAATCCTCTTATCATCGTTGAGGATTAGGGTTCCCTTGTAAAATGTTCAACTTGATGAAGGAGGATGCCCCGGGCGGAAAACCGGGAAATGTTTCTGACAAATTGAACACAATTCAGCTCTTTTGTTTTGGGTGTAATTAAATTTAGAAAACGTTAAGGGTTATTTTACTCGTTTTCATCAATTAAAAACTCAGTTTCCAATGAAATATCTCGATAAGTGCCAATCTGAAATCGAGCCCTGGACCAGAAAATTCTTGTTTCCAGTCCCAGAATTAGCCGGTGGACGACAATCAGTCAGTAAATGTTTCGGAGCAAATCAGCTATTGAAAGCGGCGTCTAGTCATTTGTTAGAATTCGTCTCAGGTATATCCTATGTATTCATTCAAAACCATGTGAGTAATTGTTCTGAAATTTTACAGGAGTCAAGAGCTACGACGTTTAGAATAGGATGGTACGTTTAAGATGATTTGATTCAAAGCTGAAGGCCTAAACAGTGCCTAGGCCGAGTCTTAGGCCGAGCCAGTGCAATCAGCCAAGTAGAGAAGTAGGGAAACTTTCACTCATCTTCCAACACGAGCAGAATCTCATATATGAATTCCATAAATGGAAGATTACCTACTCCCTTGAAAGAAACAGTTTCTTACAAAAATCGTTAAAAATACTCGTAATTACAGTTACTGTAATTATTTTTAACGATTTTTGTACGATGAAAAATGGCGCAGATAAACTTTGGTGTCACTCACCGCGGCTGTTCATCAGAAGCTGTAACAGCGAAGTTCGCAGATGACACTGCAATCCTGGCAGTTGGTCCCACAGTTGAGGAAGCCTCGAGAACTACAGGAATCCGTGAACAGTATCCACCAATAGACCAAGAAAAGGAGAATAAAACTCAACGAAGCAAAGTCGACCCACATTAACTTTACATACAGGAAAAGGAGCCCAATACCTGTAGAAATAAACTCCCAAATCGTCCCATATGCTGAGACTGCTAAATGACTCTGGAGGCTATGCTCCGCTGGAAGGAGCACGGGAATAAGAAGGAAGAAATCAACCTGATATTCAAGAAGGAGAATATCCCAACTGCCTATACATAACAAAATGCTACTGTGATCAAACCAATTTGTTCTTACGGCTGCCCGTTATGGGGCTGCACTAAGAGGAGCAACTTGCAAATAATCCAAACAACGCGAAACAAAATTTTCAGGAGCATAGCTCCCTTTGGTATACATGTTCGAACGAATGATCTCCATCGCGACCTTAAAGTAGGGATGGAGAACGAAGTTGTTCAAAGCCGAGCAAGGGACCATGAAAACCGTCTCCACAAGCACAGGAATGTTGATGTACGGAACTTTCTGGACAACAGCAGGGATGTACGAAGGCTGAATAGGACCAAACCCCTGGACCTAGTTACATCTTACTAATGTGATGTGATGAGTGGTAGTAGGTAGTGATCTATGAACCACAATAGTTGAAATTAACTAACAGAGTGAAGTTACTAGAATTATATACAGTTGTAACAATAAAGATGATTAAAAAACTCCCTCGAAAGAAATTATAATTATACGTTTAAATTGTTTTAAACGATTTTTGTAGGACAAAAATGGCTCAGATAAACTTTGGTGTCGCCTTTCGCGGCTGTGTGCCAAAGTGAAGACATGAAAATATGAAAACGTACGTAATATGGACAAAACGAGAACTTGCATGGTAGGAAAAAGTCTAATGTAACATACTGATCGACAGCGTAGGATTAGAAATATTCTAGCGGTGTTTGTACCAGGAGGAGTTTGATATTTAGACGGGATTTGGAACCTTATCAACCTCTATCTCCTGGCTTTTGTGGTTTTAGGCTTATTCTTGTGAAACCGTGTCAGAATTGATGCTGCCGTCGCTCTGAATCCAATTACACCACTAAATCTTCCCTAAATTGAACGGATTGTGTTATGTTCATGCACATACGCAAGAGTCCAAGAGCAATCAATCTCTTCTTTGCACAAAATTGAATGCAAACTAAAACTGCTCACGTTCTTCAGCGGTACAATAAACGTTGAAATCCCACTGAGGTTGTGATGTTTTAAAAAGTGCCGCATTGCAAACGAAGCTAAGCCCTATCGGGAGGTGCCAGTCGTGGATTAATAAATCAACGTGGGGACCTTGATTAGGCTTATTGAATCGCTGACCAAAATTCAATATTTGAGGTATGTGTGGGACCACACAAAACTGTGGGGCGGTGGTCTCCTCAACTTCTTCCCCGAGCCAAAATTTGCAATTAAAACCGAGCGTCACGCGTTCTCGAATCCTTTCAAGTTGATTTGTTTTCTTCAAAAAATTGAATTAATGACTTGAAAATGTTGGGGTTACGCAACTTGAATAATTTTTAGGCTCATATTTGAACCAATAATTTAAAATTCATATTTCTTACTGTATTTCGATGGGGTCGAAAAAATTATTTCTGTTGGTCGACTCTGTTTCATTATTGAAAATCATTATAATGAATGACTTTGAATGGGTTTGCTACTTAGCTGTGGGGTTACGTTGGTCAGAACATCCCCTCACCATCACGCCGCTGGCAGACTTGTGGTGATCTTGCTTAGAAACAGCAGCTTATTATTACAATCTGATGGTCATATCAAGTACCGGCTGTGTTCTTATCGGGACATGGACGTTCCTACTCCTACTTGTACAGAATGGGAAAGGTGGATACCTTATCGTGCCGTTGCTGCGGGGATGTGGAAGATGATGCGCTCCACGCGCTCTTTGGATGTGCACAATGGGCAGAGGAATGTAGTGGGCTCAAAGATGCACTGGGCATCACGTCTACCAATATGTCACCAGAACTATGAGTTGCCAAGATGTTGCTGAGTGAGCAACATTGGACCCTCACACCAGAGTATGTGGAGAAGGTGCTAAGGGCAAAAATGCTCCTTGAACGGGAGATGCAACGACTGACATAGGGAAGAGGACTCAGCCCGAAGTAATGTGTTAAACAGTCCCAGGCTGAGCTCCAACACGGGGAAGGTAGGTGATGTTTGAGTCCCACATAACCTGGAGGTGCGGTCTTCTCCGGGTATTTTACGAAAAAAAACAACAAGTACCGGTAGCTGTAGCTACAGCTCTGATAGGAGACTCCGTTGGCTCACTTCAGAGACAACAAGAAGTCCATAATCACAGAACCAAGAAGACCTTCGATTTACCGTCACACTTGAGCATCTTGACACCGATAGTCACTCGAGAAGAAGGTCGTCCTCACGAACGATATTCCGGCATTATTCGCCAAGACCCCCGAAAAAATTAGGCGAATTGAAGGTTCGTAACACAAACATGAAAATTCATAACAATAACTTTCGTCCCAATTTGAAGGAGTGAATTACACTAGGAATACTCTACTATTATACTCTACTCTAATAGAGAGTGCCACTTATAACGTAACCTCGCTCTACCGCAACCGACCACCAGTTTGTTCTCACTAGGCGTAATAGGCTTTCTATTAATGCGAAAAAATTCGGATGTAGTTGTTTCGACATAATGCGACACAAAAATCCCTAATTGTATTAAACAATTTATTTCGTTCAGAACCACGTGGTATTGTTTTTTTTTTTTTTCAATTTTCGAGTGGAAGTTTTCAAATTCAGACTTCATAGTTGTATACAATCCACTATTCAAAATCCACAGTCATGCAGTATGGCTATAAGAGCGAATTTTCGACAAAATAACCATTTTCTATTTTACCGGTTTTATACCACATTTTACCGAGTAATTCCTCAGTTTATAGACTTTTTAACGCTCAACACGATGGTGAAGTCAGAAGTGCAATATCTCATTCCGTTATCAGATTGGAGCAAATGAACCGTGAAGAACATATCGAATGACAACCACGTTTCTTCATTTTCAAACTGCTCCAGTTTGAGCACAGAATGAGATATCGCAATTTAGACTTCACCACCGTGTTTAGCGTAAAAAACCCTTTAAAATGATGTGTCACTTGTCAGACTGATTCATTTTTGGAATTCATGTGAGAATTCAACTACCTACGAACTTAGCCTTTCAATTGCCAGGACAGATTTTTTGAGCAAATTTCAACTTTTTACTCTAATTCTATCGAGAGTTATCGTCCAGAATGACACATACATAAACATATATAATATCATATGTATATATTATATACTCATGATTTTTGGTGACTTTTGGCAGTGAATTCAGGATGGTCTAGAACGGATTTTGGTATGAAATTTTCAGAAATTCAAGTTTTAAAAATTTTGGACCGAGAAAAATAGCTTCCTTGTCGTCGAAAATTCGCTACTCGTACAAACAAGTTACCTACCAAATATCAAGTTATTTTCGACGTTACATTCGTCCATATACGCCTAAAGTTTCAAATGTGCTGCATCAATAGGCGGATTTTCTAGTGGCGAGTTCATCGGGTTTTATAAATATTTGAACAGATCGTCAAAACACTAAAGTAAATTTGAAATACCGACTGATTCGATTCTATGTTTCCCCGGTATCGTTTTGAAGACTCATCACCTCGCGTAGCGGTTTTCTCATCACCAGTACATTAAGTTGGTCAAATCCATCAATTAATTCATGCGAAAATCCTTGTTAGTTTAGAAATATGAGCATAATATGTTATATTATATAGATATTATCCCCGCCATTATCATTCAATATTGTACATTAGCCCGGGCTTTTGTACATTCAGCTAGTCAGACCTCTCAGTTGGCTTCGATTTTCACCTCAGCATTTGATAATATTGGTTTCGGAATTCATGTGATGTTTAGTTGTTCAATATTCGGCGACAAACGCCAATTCATGATTACTACGCAGCAGCCATGTGTGTCTGGAGTGCTTCAATCAGCTCCGAAACGGCCAAACCGATTTTAATTCGGTTAGTGTTCAAATTGCCGGCCATATCAATCGTTTGACGCAGTCTCTAACTAAATTACAGTTATCTACATGTAATTCATTTTAAACGAGAACAATAACTTCCTTTTCTTCGAAAATTTCTACAACGAAATATGGATTCCTAATGTGGTTGCGAATCTTATGTTCCGAAATTCCGAATACAGCAGAATCAATGATTAAGAGTAATATTAAATAAAAATGCAATATTTTCTGCATTACGATAACTTCCAAGTGAAAAGTACGCGTTTTTAGCACTGGTGCCAATTCAGCCATATGAGCTGTAGTGATGGTCAAAACCAGGAATTTCGAATCTCAAAACCAAAACCGAAACTTGAAAAATCGAATTCAGACACTCGCGAAACTCTTAAACAGAACACTCACCACCAGTAGTCTAGGAGTAATTCCGGAGGGTACAACATGCATAATATATTATATAGTCTATTTACTTGTCTGATTATGTTAATGACAAGTAAATCCAATTACTCCAAATGAACCACCAGTGAATCAATAATTGTTGGTAGCCTAATTACATATTTAGAATAATTATGTGTTTTGTATACGACCGATGATGATGACAGTAGGCCCTTGTCGTTCATATTATTGATCGTCACATTATTCTCGTTAAAAACAACAATAATGACGCGAAAAATCCCCCGAAACTCGCCAATCGAACCTCGAAACCGAAACGTTTTTAAATTTTCGTTGGCTTCGAGATTCGAGTTTCGGTATCGACAGCTCACTGATGGGCTAATAGATGATACGTACAGTAGAACGTCGATAATCCGGATTAATTGAGACCAGAGCTCATCCGGATTCGTCAGAAAATCCGGATTTTCGAAAATAGGCTGTTTTTATGCTTTAAAATTACCTACAGAAACTGTTGTTTAAGCTGTATCAAGTTGAAGAATATTGCACAAGCTATACATTGTCAGGGCTCTTAAAAAAGTCTTAATTGATTTTCGTACTGCAGTAGTTGCACTTGGCGTTTTAATTTTTTCCCGACGTGACTCCGGATTATCGACGGTCCGGATTTTCGACGTCCGGATTATTGACGTTTTAGTATCATCTCGTCCACTCGTAGTTATACATAAGAAATTTCGAATCTAAAATCACGGAATTTCACACGAGAAACTCCTACGTGGCTTTGCCCTCGGAATTTTCTCCTCTAAATGAGTTGTACATAATGTTTTTGTAAATAGTTACTTGTGGCTCAGCTGAGTTTTGTTATTTTATTAATTTACTTATTCATTTCTTTATAGTTTATCAAAGCTTTGAAATGGCACCGATTGTACAACTGAATTAAACCAAGTTGGATCAATTTAAGATTTAATCGATCTCCTCCGAGGAGTTCAAATTCTCAGGAACATATTCTTCGATGGACAATTTTCATATGATTTCCAACTTTTCTTACAATGTTAGCGAATTTTCGAAGAAAAAGAAACTATTTTTCAACCAAAATCCGTTTCACACTATCCTGAAAAATTACGCATAAATTCCCAAAATGAAACAATCTGGCAAGTGACACCTCATGACAGGGTTTTTAACGCCGAAACCGATCCTGAAGTACGAATTGCGATGTCTTATTCAGTTCCCAAACTGGAGCACTTTGAAGATGAAGAAACGTGGTTGTTACTTGAGATGTTCTTCACGGTTCATCTGCTCTTATCTCATAACGGACTGAGATATCACAATTCTGACTTCACCATCGTGTTCAGCTTTGAATAATCTATAAACTGAGGTATTAAACTTAGCCTCGTCAAAAACGGAGATAAATTTCTTATAAAAACCCCAGTAAACTGGAGAGTTTTCTTAAAAACAGTCATTTCATCGAAAATTCGCTCTTATAGACTGTGGATTTTTTTTTTTTTAAATTTATTTTCAAGGAGACAAAATTTGCTATAAAATCAATAAAATGGAGACCTTTTACATATAACCAGTTTTTTCTTCGAAAATTCGTTCTTACAGCCATGCTGCGTGACTGTGGATTTTATTTTATTTTATTTTTTTCAATTTAATATCGTTTTCCTGTCGAGGTGCTTTTATGGTACCACAGTTTTCCATGGTATCTGTATGTACGCCACCAATTTCAAAATTAGATCTTTCTAAAAAAATTTCCAAAAATGTGCGTCCAGTGTAGTTGGTAGTGAAAAATAATTTTGTATAATTAGTAGTGTTTCGATTGACTGAATAGTTGTCCCATTGTGAGTTGGTTCTGGTGGTGTGTTGGGTATTTCGAGTTCGCACCCTCAAACTTACGTGTTGTAACTGAAGATGACGTTGACGGTATCGGAACTCGAGTTCGGGAGGGCGGGCTAAAGTGCACTGAGGCGGCCCCAGAGACGGTCGCCGTTTATATATGAGGCGGCGGTTGGGGGCGGCAATTCGAAGGGCGGCAGTCGAGGGCGGGGGCGGTAGCGGGACTACGCGTGGGCGTCAGTCCGTCAAATCATCTTCCACTACCTTCACCTACCGGCCGCTCAATTGCCAGAGTTTTTGGGTGGTTTTTGGTTTTTTGGTTTTTTGTTTTTTTCCTATCTGTTCGACTTATTTTCAGGGCATATCTCGGTGGTAGCGTGCGAGTTGTGGACGTACGGTTTGCGGTAGGGACAATCGATTATTTGACCCCAATTAATCGATGTAAAGCTACCGATTATTTTGTATTAGTCGATTATTCTTACTGAATACAGGATTTTAAAAGGGCATAAGCATGAAGGTATTACCCAAGGAAGAATTTTATGTAGTAGCTAAACGAGAGCTTCACAAAAAATGGCAAGTGTTCGGCCGCAGCCTCTCAGTTCATGTTAATTCCATGTTCATTTAATATTTTCCAATCTCCCAAACTAATTGGTTCTCTAATCTCCTGGAGTATTACCGTTCCTTGGGAAAAACATACTTTCAAAATCTGTTATTCTCCCATTATCCCGTTAAAACCTAGCATTAACTGGCTTTCTAATCTCCTTTTCTACCTTGGGAAAAACACATCTGGGTCTCTCGGGAAAAACACTTTCAAAATCTGTTATTATCCCATTATCCCGTTAAAACCTAGCATTAACTGGCTTTCTAATCTCCTGAAGTATCAACTTGGGAAAAACACACTTTCAAAATCAATTGTTGTCCCCGAAATCCCTTATCTTGTAAACCGTAAATCCTTCCTAGAATTTGACCATTACCCTACCCAGGCCATTATCTCGTCGCTAGTCGAAAGGACAAGTACGCAACCACAAGGGACATTTTATGTCTTTGCGCCCCCTCCCACACCCCTCACCTCGTACCTAGTACTTCATTTTTTTTTATTTAAAAAGTGTTATATAAATTATTGAGAATGATCACCTGTGTTTAAACAATTATTTAAACAATCACGCTCATACCGCAGATGGTCGGCCACGCACTCCGCAGTGGTTAACGTAATATGGTTAGGTAGGTAAATCCAGAGCTATCCAACGAGTGGTGAACGATTTTTGTACGATGATAACTGGTGAAGTTAAAGAACTGTAGCAACGAATCGGTTGTACGTGAAAATCATTAGAAATTTTGCATAACGCTTTCATCGTCACACCGTAATGTCACACTTTTTGAGTTATGTGCCATAGTAAAGACATAAAATGTCAAAATTGAAAATGTAAAACAATAATGTGATATACCAACAACTGGATTGGTGGAAAATTATGTTGGCCAATAAAGTTCAAATTACAGCTTCTTAGTGTGATTAGCATAGAAATTACCATAGAAATAATTTATCGTACTGGACGGTCGGTTTCAGCCAGTTAGGTGAAGGCTAAAACATGTTCCATGTTGACAGAAACTAGTATAACGTACTATACGAGTACATGCAATAATCCTCATATTGTTATTAGGAAACGGCTAGTTTGTCATAACGCTGTAATGTTGGGTGACTCAGACAAATCGCGTGCAGTATTCAGAATAAATCATTCAGCAACTCGACACGTTTTTACTTTCCGATAAATCCAAGTGCCCTTGAAAGGCTAAGGGTTCGTTTCCTGGTAAATCATTAAATTTTGTTTTTGTAGGGATTGTATCGTTGCAAATAATAATCATACCTACAAATTCAGGCATATCTGCACATTTTTTATTTGGAGCGTCTGTTGTCAACGCGCATCTTGCTACGACCGGATTTTCGATGGGGTATGGGGATTTTACAAAATTTTTATTTATTACAAGTACAAATATTTTATTCGAAAATACAAAGCACATTTTTGCGGATAACTTAGGGTAACTGCTGGCGACCAATTTTGTACCACAGTAGCAGTCTTACTAGAAACTGTTAACGAAACACTATTACCTACTACTAGTACCTAATTATTCGCTAATAATAAGATTAGATTATATCAGGGACTCAGGGTGGGACAGGTCACCATCCGCTGCACCGAATTCAGGGCTTATTTTGTGGAGCTCTGTAAGCCAGAGTATAGGCTCTGTGTCCAGTCTCTATTACATGCTGATTACCGACACGATTTCTGGTATAGGAGTATTCTGGTATAAGGGTATAGGCATTTCTGTATCGTCGACCTTCAGTCCTGGGCAGTCAAAGAGGATGCCTAGCCGACTGGTGCTTCCGTAAACATCTGCAGAGAATCGTGGGTACAACGGCATGTAGATATAGAGGAGATCTCCTCTATATCTACATGCCGTTGTACCCACGATTCTCTGCAGATGTTTACGGAAGCACCAGTCGGCTAGGCATGACTAATACGGTTATTTCTTGGTAATAGGTTATAGAGTAACAGCGACCGTCTGGTAATATGTTGTGGTATTAGGTTGTTTTGGTAATAGGTTACCGGCGATTTGGGTACCTTTCCAGTGCCCAACGCGGACTGGGTTTCACAACCGATCTTGATTCATTTTCATCATTAGCTCCTATGAAATAAGTGCAACAGTGAAAAATTGGTACCTCCACAAAACATAAGCTTGAAAAATACATAAATAAGGTAGATTTACCTACCTTCTAATGGACAGGTAGGTAATTATTGCGATTTGCCATTCTGACACCCCCCCCCCCTCCCATCACTTCACCACAAGAGCTGGTTGGTAACCCATTTTCTTGTATAAATAAATCCTTCGTTTCGTTCGATTGCACAAGAGTTTTTATTGAAATACTCGCTGCATAAATAAATAATGAAGCTTAAAAATAACACTGAATAAGAGTTTAAAAATTCCACTGAAAGCTTTTCGAGATTTGTGTTGAATCTTAAAAAGCTCTAGGAGGCTTTTTAAACAATTTTAGCTTGTATAATAATATTATGGTATCGATCTTTTCGCCATGGCGCCAAGGGGAGATTTCAAAACGGGTACGGTGCCTGTGAAGTGGTAAGGACATCTGTTTAGTTGGAAGGATCATTACTTTTTTTGGCCGCTGTAGAATGTTTGCGAGGCTGTGGTGTTTGAGTGGGTGATTTATACATGGAGTGTTTTTTGGAGGGGTATAAAAATTTTGAACATATTTCAAACCGATCCAGACTTTCAGTATCGTCCGACCGTCCCAGTAATCTTCTAGTCACGTCGATAATGGGCTCGTCAGATTGTGCTGCACGACTGCAACATTCATTGCAACTTAATGCAACGTTGGTGCAGTTCGGTCCACGTACAAGTCATAATATCTCTTATGCCCCCCATTTTTCTCAGGTCGACGGTTTTATAGTTGGAGACGATTTCAAAGTAATTAACAAATAACGACGTCTGGGAGGACCTTTTTATTCGTCACATCAGTTTCCGAACCATGTAATTCAGGTCATCTCAATTTTACCACCGCCCTGAATCCCCTCAGGACGTCTTCGTAGTCTTCCGACAATCGTCCTGCCCCTCTGTCGGTTTTTATTACGCGCTCGATATTCCGCCCATTACCTTCTGAAAATGTTGATTATGAAACAAAAGTTTCCATCAACAATTCAAGTCAGAGGACGATTGGACTTTGAACCTCCCAGATTTTTCATTCGACTTTGGAATTCAAAGAAGCATCAGAATGATTTTTTATACAATAGCAGCTGTAATTGCAATAACAATAGCATATAAATTGGAACATTTGTGTAACTTATGAATATACCTATTAACCAGACTACAGCCTCATCAGGAGATCAGACTTACAACGAAACAATCATAAAAATTCTTCATGGTTAACGTTGGAACATGTAACGAGTCCTACAACTGACAATCAAGGAGAGAATCACTAGTAAACAAAATTTTCACTGATACTTCAACAATTGCTGTTAGGCGATGAAAGTAGAAGTAGGGAAGCAATGTTAGACTTAAGTCGTAGTTACATTTCAATATGATGAATGAAACATTGAACATTGACCAACTTGAACTTAGAGTATTAACAATAACAGTTAACCGAGGAGCAACAATCTTTGGTCATCCTGGAGCATTCGTGGTCGCTGTGCCATTTTAGTTTCAATCTTGGTGGTCACGGCTGGGCCAAGATTCTGTTTACCAGCGGGTTCCAGTGGAGCAGCATACGGCTTGTAGCCTTTTTGTAGGATTCAGAGGGAATGTACACCACAAGTGGTATGCTGAAGTCGACGTACTGACGTTATGGATGAACCAGGGTGCACCCGTTATTATTTGCAAAATGCGATTTTGGAAACTCTTAAGGAAATGTATGAATGTCAAGTAAATTTTGATTAAAGATATCGCAATTCTGACTTCGCCATCATGTTCAGCGTTGAAATATACATAAGCTGAGGAGTGTTGGGTTGTTGGGGGGGGGGGGGGTATTATCCATAAATTCCCAAAATGAAACAGTCTCCCAAGTGACACCTCATATTAAAGGGTTTATTTACGCTGAACACGATGGTGAAATCAGAATTGCGATATCTTATTCCATTCTCAAACTGGAGCACTTTGAAGATGAAGAAACGTGGTTGATACTTGAGATGTTCTTCATGGACATCAAGTCCTTCACTGTACATAAAACCAGTTATTTCTTCGAAAATTCGCTCTTATAGCCATGCTGAGTGACTGTGGATTTTTCTCATTAGCAAATAAAGGAATTTCTATAAAGTTTTAATAAGAAAGTTGAGTCGGGCTAAATGAATGTTTGTAGTAAAAGATTAATATCATCTCGCGCTTACATCACACGCTCAAGTGTGTTTACCATCCCTCCTCAGGATTATAAATTTATCGAAGTAAATCTTGATGAAGATATCACAATAAAATACGTAAGTGAACAGCCTGTTGGTGTTACAGTACGTTCATTACAACGCAAACTACCTTAACTTCGTGCGAAAACACCGAGGGAAGTCCCACTCACGGTTTGTTTGTACGAGTAAAATTACTCGTGTACGAGTACAACGCCTTACAAACCTGAGGCGTACGAAAACCCCGACCCCCATCTTTTAACTACGAGCTCTCCGCCCGTTCAAATCAAATATTTGATCACCTGCCTTATTAAACCGCCTCTCTCCAAGGCCCATCTCGAATGTGAGATCTCAACCTTCCATATTGATCATCGAATGGTTCGTGTAGCGCTGATAGTTGGCCTGATGGAAACATCGAAGCTAAGATACGATCCCATGGATGATAAGTGGATTACACAGGCGACAGCCCATGTATACAAAGAATAGATTAAATCTTTGTTGAAAATCAAACCAAATACTTTTTTTGCACTACATTCACCGTATGATATCGCCTAATATTTCTCAAGGTAACAATATCTTCAGCTTCATCTGTTATTGCTCAAGCTTACCCATTATTATATCACCTAATACAGGGCTTTCCAAACTTTTTGGCTAGCGGACTATTAGTTTTGACATGGATATGTCTTTAGGGCTGGGGTCATTCTAAAATCTGTGTGACGAGAAAAATGTAACTTATTTTGGGGTGTTACTAGTCTTGCAATTTTGTATGAAGGCTCCGTTTGGAAACAAGTTGGCTGAAGATCCTCGCCTTCAATGTCGGACCACTATTAAGGTAGTTTGACGGAGGGTGAAATACTAACAACTTTATTGCTGGCGGACCTATCGACTTGAAAGAACCACGAATTCCTCAGGCTGCTCTTATAAGAACTTTAGACTACGGTATTGTCACATCAGCGGGTGTCCTGTACAGATAACTTTGCTTCCGTTCGACCTAACGACCATAATAGACCTAACGACCATATTTTTCTTATCATTAGCGGTCGGTTTCTTATGTAATTACATATTACTTTCAACAAGAACTGCACGTTTTGACCCTTTTTGGACATTTTGGGCCCACTTTTATTTTACATATTCCTAAATATTTCGCCCATAATCACATATTTCCACATATTCCATTCATTAAATTAAATATTTTCCATTTGAGGCTTGTATTACAAGAGGGAGGGCATTTGTATAGTGGAAAGATCAAAGCTTAGAGCGACCGATGTGCCAGGATGAATCCAAGAAGCAGATAAATCCAGTTGTTCACAGATATGGCACCAGACGTCTTTTTTTCCACGTGTGTCCTTGAATCCTTTTTTCTGGAAATTCTCAAAATGTCCTTTTCTCTACCCCTGTTCATAGGTCACTCAACATATTGCCACTGGAGGTCGCAAAATCAATAAATTGAAAAAACAAAATAGTTCTTCCTGTCAAATATTCGTGACTTGTATTGAGGAGCTTAAGAAAAAACTAGTTGGGGTACCAACATGGGACAGGAACCCTTGTCTAAGTTCGGGACCAATATGGGTGTCGATTGATGAAACCACGGATGTTGAGGGCAGTATGTTGCCAATGCCGTTGTCGCCGACAACTTGTCGGTAAACTTGGAATTGACAATTTCCAAACCATTCCTTCTCAACTTCGAAGTTCTTGAAAAATTAAATCTCTCATTTGATTTTTGAAGCACCAAATGTTTGTTTTACTTCACATATTTTGGAAAACATTTTACGAATCTCACATATTTTGAGGGAATCAATACATTTTTATGTAACATATTAGGCATTTTTTAATAAGGAGGTACATACCTGCATTTATATCCGAGCCCTACTTATCATAAACCTCTGCTTAATATTACTTACTACCAGGAGTAAACAAATGACATTCGAAAAGACGTATCCATGATTCTGAACTTTCTCCCAGTAAGGAGAAAATTTAATGACTGCTGCAGAGTTTTTATAATTTCATCTGTGACGCTCTACAAGTGTATATTACAATTGTCGTTTCTAATGTACCAGGGAGTATTGTGAATTGTACAATACTTACAATACAATACTGGAGCACTTTGTTATGAACGATATAGGTAGTTATAAAAAACTATAGTCAGGCAGATATTTCTGTGCGCATGGGACACCCGGCTTATCTTACTCAAATTGGAATCTTTGTATTTCTCCCTTTCTTGCGATAACTCAATGGGAGATTTTCCCTACACTTGGCAACCCTTAGTCCCTGCAGGTATGTATTAGAGGGGAGGGGGCGCTCACCGACCTCAGCCCACTTTCACCCGTGCACACAGAAATATCTGCCGGACTATAGAAAGATATAAGAATTTAGTTATTAGAAAGAAACTATACCTACATACGATTTAATTTATTAGGTACATTTTTGTACAGTCATTAATCATTACGAGTTTCACGTTAGCTCTAGTTTTCGGTTTTAGGATATAGGTAGTATCAATTATTGAAAAAGCTTATAAAAATACTTTTATAAAAAATCGATTCAGTTCTTTTTGATTCTTTTTTAAGATAGATACAATTGAAATCGATTTATTTTGAAGAATCTGACATCCCTGCCTGTAGTAATTGAATGGAAGCACCGTGATGAGAAGGGGACTCTACGTGATTCAGGTGTGACGTCATTCCGAAACATTAATCCCCACCGAAAGGTAGCCAAAATACGTAAACGCCAAATTATGCCATCGGATGAGAACACCTGGCGGCGTAAAGAGATATCCATCCGACCTGCTGCCTTCGAATGACCCCTCGAGCTTCGCCTCCAAAGAAGGTATTCGAGCGTGATTAATTTGATCGTCCCCCTTTTGATAGTGGAACGTCTGCTTTCCTTTCATACAGAAGTGATGATGGTGGGGGGGGGGGGGGGGGATTAATCTTGAGGACTAGTCAATAGGTCGGATGAATCGAGGAAGATGATATCTCGATATTATTATGATTGAAGGTATTTATACCTGTGTGTGTATCTTAACTTATTACTGCTCAAAATTCCATTTTCCGAGAAATTTTTCAAAATTCATCCAGAATTCTTCATAACGTTACCTTACCATCTGACATGATAGGGGGGGGGGGGACAATGAGGTTGCTTCAACGATTTTTGTGTAGGAGACTTCATTCATTAACTACATAATAAATTTTATTATGTAAAATTAGTTAAATTTTATTATGTTGTTAATGAATGAAGTCTCCTACACAAAAATCGTTGAAGCAACCTCATTGTCCCCCCCCCCCCCTATCATGTCCTACACATGCCCTACAAAATCCTACACAAAAGCAAAAATTTAATGCTATAAATCCAATGTAATATAACACTGATATACAAAAAAAGTGACTATTCTTCACTTACATTTTCGTTTTTGTTGACTCCAATGGACCTAACAAAAATAATTATTTCGTAATTATTAATTATTATTCGTAATTCGATCTTCTGTCTCTGTGGATTTGTCTTCAGAATGAGTGGGGATTCTGAAGACAAATTCACAGAGGCAGGAGATCCCATTTCGAGGTCCCCAGTTTGTTTTCACCTGAGGAACGGGTCGTCCAGCTTTTTTGTCTTGAGGATTCGGACTTACATAGTAAGACACAATTCTCTCCCAAGAATTCCCTCCCGCTGGTTGGAGATCATCTTCCTGATCACGTTAGCAGGTGTGATTTCGCCCTCCTGTTCGAAGCATTAGAAAGTAATGCGTGGATTTCCTGATTTTATTGACCAATGCTGCAACATCCTTCCACTTGGGATGTTAATAAAAGTGCAGACCCAGATATATTATGGAATTCAGCCTTTCTATTGCCATGCAGCTACACAAGTTTCTTACCGCATCACAGTTTTCCTTGTGGACTTAAATTGGATGGACAATCTCAAAGAATGGAACCACTGCGATTCGCAAGGGCCAAATATAAACTGGCCACGATGATTTAAACCTCCTACACGTTTTTTCGAGTATTTCTTGATTTCTCTTGGAATGGAAATGTGTAACAGCAACTCATGTATGAAAGAAAACTCTTCTGCAACAATTGAGGCAGTTACCGATTTCCCTTCCATTCAACGACGATTGGATGCTGCGGTACAACGTAGCTTTGGAGCCCTCGAAGCCACTTATTTATTCGAGCGTTTCTAAGCTGCTGCCTAATGTCTGCGTCAAAGGAGCTCCTGTTGCACGACCCAGCTCCCGTGTGGGGGGAGCGCTTTGACGATCACAAAAGGTAATTTAACGGCGGTTTCATCGTAACATCATCAGAGGTTGTCGGTTGGTACATCATTATTTAGACTGTACACGTGGAAATTCTCGATACGGCACCGGTCGGATTGAAATGGCAAGTGAACGGTACGACTCGCCCTCGACCCACGTCTGCCTCTTTAACCGCATCTTACAGAACAACTAAGTTTGATTCTTAATGAAACACCAAATTATCTTCATTTGAGAGTTGACACGGACATTGACCGCATCTACGCTTCCAGAAGGAAAGTGTTAACTACCAATTTTTCCGAAAACATGAAGCTGCAAAGATGGACGAAGAAAATTTGGTAACAAGTAAAACGGAATCCCAGCGACAAAGTGCACAAAACCTCAGATTCCAGGTATTTGACTCATATTGACAAAGTTCATTTTTGACCAAGTTAAACCGTAATTCGTCAATCTTCGATCAAAATCGACTTCAATTCGATTTCCTAGACACGAAAACAGTACTTGCACAAAACTGCTTTTGCACTACGTTTTAGACTCATAGAAAGTTCAAACTGCTAATATGGTTCAAAACCTACATTCTTGAATCTTAGGTCAAAATTGACTTCAGGTTAGGTTTCCTCCACCCAAAAACTTGGAATATTTCGCCACAGTTATTAATAAATAATTATTATGTTTCGTGTTACATTCAATCTTTGGCTGGTACTTCCAGTAAGCGTTGAAAGTCCACATGAAACGACATAATATATCACGGATATTCTCCGTGATATTAGTCTCTCATAAGGGAGATCTGTTTTTTGACACGGATATGTCTTAGGGCTAGGGACCTGTCAAACATTTGGGTAAACACAAAAAAATCAACCTATCAGGTACAAAACAACAGTATCCATTTCCTTTGAAAGACACAGAGAAGCCTAAATAAAATGAAATTGGGAGAAAACTCGGTTTCCACCGAATATGTTCCTACACGCGGCGGGTTTCCTCAGGCCTGATCTACCACACAAACCATATTTACTCCAGTTATAAATTTATACGTAATAACTGAATTCTCAAAGGCCCAATAGCGTCGCAGAGCGGAAGCCACGACCGGTTTTCACGCCGCCAGTACGTCGCACAGTTAATTAGCAGTCGAAAACCAGGAAAATACGGGAACGGATCGTTGAAACCGGCCCCGGGAAAAGGGAGCATTTAATTATCAACGGAGGGATCAAAGGATCCCGAGACTCGCCCCGTTCTAAGCCTTCGCTTTTGGGAATTTTCCGGTTTAGTAAACTATCGCTTTTTCCTGCGAAACATCTTCCTTATCTTCCTTAAATACTTGGTCGAGACGGAGCAGATTGAAAATTGCCAAACAGCGTTCTCGACGCTATGCAAACATGTAGCACGCCCATCGAGCGAAATATCAATAAAATATTGGCACGGCCCGACATTTTAGTTGTTAATTTCATAGGACCGCTCTTTTGTTCACCCTCATGTTGACGAATTTGATCTGCTCCAACTTTGAGTCCCCAACTTGTGAACAAACGGCTGGTCGTACAGACCTCCTGATGGTCATGAAAATTGTAAACATTAAACTCTATTCTAATGTGAACTAAAGACTATACCGTTCCATTTGAATTTTTCGAGTTATGGAGTTTCAAAATTTGTTTTGAACCCCATACCATGGACTTAGGGTTATGAAAAGTTTCAAGGATAAAGTTTCAAACTTTCAAACAAAATTTCGTAAGTTGAGTACAACGCTAACTGGGCAATGTGCCGCGGAATTTTTGGTTCACTGATTTAATTGTTTTTGGTTTTTGATAATGAACCTTATTTTGCTCACTCTTACTTCGAAAACGTTTGAACCTATAGGGCCTATAAGGGCAGATCTATTGAATGAGAGGTACGATAGGATGCTTCTAAACGACTTGCCGGACCTGGTGGGATATGATGTGGCATTGTTGACAAAGGGAATCCAGACTCCCAGGAACCTCAACCGATCAATGAGGCGAGTGATACTTGGCAGGAGCATGGGTTGCAGCTTGCAGTCCCAAAAACTGAGAAAGTGCTGCTGCTGACTGTGGCATATCGACCTTATTCGTGCACTTGCTGAGTTACCTCTTTTTCTCCTTTCGTAGCACTTGAGATTTCCTTCATTTCAGTGTACGGAGTTGACAATTGACTTCTAGGGGACGGACCGCTCCGTTGATATAACCCTGCAGCCTCCAATGATGGGCGACAGCATGTTTCCTAATCGCTTCATCGACTGGATCAAACTTGCAGCCAAACATTTCGGGTGTACACAACTTTCCCAGGAAGGTGTTTTAAAACCACGGTTACTTCGAGAGGCGTTGCTCCAACTACCGTCCTCCACTAGTCCGAACTGGCTTGAGGACTTGATTGTACGGCATTTTCTTGCTGTGAATCGGTATTTTCAAGTGACGACCCATTACCCACTACATCTGTCTGAACAAGAGCAGGAGTTCATTCCTCTTTTTTCTGACATGCGCCTTCCAGTGCAGCTTTGCAACCAGCGTCATGAAGGAGAAAAATAAAAATAATTAATATTATTAATAATAACAATAATACATACTAGACTAGCGGGTTACATGAAACCCCCAATCATACTAACTCCATCATAATAATATTATCATATTATGATAATATCATAATATGATATTATCATATTATGATGGAGTTAGTAATAATATCATAATATTATTATGATTAATTATATTAATGTGTTGTTCCGTAATTATGGAGTTTGTTTCTACTTGTAAATATTGTTACTCAGTTGTAGAGAAGACGGGGATTGAAAAAATATAACAGTGCCGTTCAATTAATTATAATTTTCCTCTCGTTAATAATTTGTATTTATAATTTTTCACTTTATAATAGATATATTTATATATTCATATTTATAATTGTTAATAAACCTACAACTGGCGTGAAAGCATCGTACAATAAAATGTCATCTAATTATACCACTGTTAAAATGGCCAGTATGTACAATTGTTGAAATGGATGAAAAGGGAGCTCGCTGTTTCTGTTTACATTGCAAAAGAAAAAAGATTTGCTTATCACAGACGAGGACGAAAAAAGAATTAAGCAGCTTCTGCCTCTGTAAATATAATTAAAAATTAATAAATGAATGTAGTTCATCTGAACTGTAAAAAAATCAATTGAGTTTTGAGTTTCGAGTGATATTGAGTGTCGAGTGATATTTCTCCAAGTGAGGCAGATCGATTAGATCAAATTGAAAACACACACAGAGACACAGCCTTTAAACGGGATAAGCGGGATATTTGAACTAAATAAACAGGGTAAATCTAAAAATCAAACACAACAATCAACAGTTCACTGGATGAATATTGGTAGGATATATGATTTAAAACAATATGATTTAAAACAATATGATTTAAAACAAAATTTTTTTTTTTTTTTTCAACAACTAGAACATAACGATACTCATGGAAAATCTACTTGAGTCACTGGTGTTCATTAAATCGGTTTATAATGCGTTCATAATTTTCATTGTCGAAACAGTTCCAGTATGTTTTTTTTAATGACATGTCTGTTTCAACTCCTATAAGGCCTAACTCCGTTGAAATATTGCAAAATGAAACTGACGTGCGCGTTAAAGCTTGAGCAAAATTGGACAAGGATTACACTTAGGTAGGTCAAAAATACGGAGCAAACCCCCAAAACAAGGCAAAAGGCATAACATACACATCAATTTTTCTCTCTCTCGTTACAATCACAGCGCAGTAGTAACTTTAATGCGCAAGACTCGTGGAAAATTGAACACTTTGTAATTTTGTACTTTGCGTGTGAGAAATCGAAAATATATTTAACGTAACTATAGACAGAGAAAAAAATCAACAAAAACTAAGGTTCCAAATTCGTACATTTTGATCCTTTTGCAATAATGGCGCAGATTTCAGGTTTAACTACAATAAAATCTTTGCTGAACGGTGAAAAAGGGGCGGGAGTGGGAGGCTCGAATTTATGTTACGTCGGGACACGATGAGAGGGTTGTGAGGGGGTGGGGGAAGTTACAAGCAAGATCAAGCCGCATGTTTTTGTTTTCTTTTGTTTCTGTTATTTACAGAGAATCTCTGTGCCAAACCCATTTCTTGTTGGTGTGATCGAATCTGTGAGCGAGCCACTGCTGTTGGAGGAGTTGATATCTTCCGGCGCTCAAGTAGAGCGGCTTTCCTCTCCTGAAAGAAACGAATTTTGGTTTATTTAAACATTCCTCAATTTGTCCATCCATAACCGTTTGTATTGATAAATTGTTTACTGATGCCCTAAAATATCTCGAACCCTGGCTGATTTATTCTGTGTTAGAACTCATTTGCCTCATCGAGTTCGCCGCCTCAATTGCTTCACTCGATCGAATGCTGTGGGACAGTGTTTCACCCGTGACAACTAGTTGGACCAAATTAAAATTAATTTGCCACTAGTAGTAATAGGGAATGACAGTGGTTTTTTTCCCCTGAGAAGAACTACCCTTCAGAATAATTAAGACATTGGTAAAAAAATTTTCAAGGAATTACTTATTTTTCTGGAGAGGTTTGATTGAAGTCGTATTGAGCGGGAAGAGGGAAGTAATGTAGCTACGTCATCTACCTCCCAGGCCAATTAGAGAGCAGTAAGTAGACCGGCTCCGTAAACCGCTCTCTGATTGGCTCCCGAAAGCGGCACATGAAAGCCACCCCTGCCCGGTATATCAACTACCACCCTGTCCAACCACATAAAGCGGGAAAGGTTCAAATTCGCCATTCTTCAGTTCGATTTGGTAGTTGAACAAAAATTTTCTCGTTTGAAATTATTCGTTTTACATGTCTTGTGGGTCACCAATTTTCGATTTTTGACCATCAAAGAATTATTCTTCGACACACTGGCGTTCCCTATTTCGTGAAAAATAATACTACGCCAGGAGGTCCTTCCAATGGCTCAAGAGCACAAGTCATAATCATAAATATAAGTCATAATAATCCCTCTGAGATGGTGCGAGTTAACCTTGAGCCAAGTACACAATAGTATACCATACTGCGTGATTGTCTATAGGCGGTCTAGAGACGGTCCAGACTTTGAGACATAGACATGGCCTATAGATACCGATGTATTTGTCTCGTCTAGAGTGAATGACACTGTGATCTTCGCAAACCATCATGAAGGAAATTTCTTTGTGCGGAATGAGTGCCTGTTTAATTATAATTTCAAATGACAGAACGCGAAAACGTAAACGTTGTTTGACGCGCGAAGTGCTCTCAGAACGACTTCCCTTCTGCCTTCAAAGCAAGATTGGAAGACACCGTGGGTATTCGGAATTCACTTGGCTGACGTCTACTGATTTTGAAGGATTGCTTTAGATGGTTTGAGGGAAAATAATAAGCAGGATACAAAATTTTGAGAAACTATCACAGCTTCTCTTCGACTGGCATTCACACAAAAGTTGTTACTAAAGAGTTTCGTAGAGTCCAATCCCGCGCTGGGATGGCGAGATGGTGGTTATGTACGACATGATGAAATCACACATTTAGAAGGTTTTCTATATCGCACTGAAAAATCCAATTTTTTGTTTAAGCAACTCATTACGAGTAGTGAGGGCAAACTGATGATTGGAAGCGGTATAGTGAGAACTATTGTTATTACTTAACATCGTTATGCATTTATCTGTCTTTGTCTGGTACCTAAAGACATATCGTTTTTTCGTGTTTGTAATAATTACCTATAAAAAACGGATTTTAACTAACAATTTTTTGGTTTATTGTTTGAAATGTCCTTGTGAAACAACTGGAGTAATGCGCTAAAATGTTGAGTATTCATTTGAGTGACTGGAACCTTTTTTTCTATAATGGTTTGGTACAGTGGCAAAAGATTGTCGTATGTTTACGGTAATTAATGATTTTTCGTCAGCATCAAGTTTAAGGAATTTCGTTCACAATTCCGAGCAAAAATTGTAAGCACTGAACTCGTTTTGTTTGTGGCTTCAACTCGCGCGAGAAATAACGCTCCTCAAAACTTGCATTTTACGGCGCTGTACAGAATAAAATCAATACAAAAATCAATCCCACTTCTTGGGATTTGAGGCGAATCGCCACGTAACTCCACAATAGTCCCTGACTTACTTGAGTTCTCTATCCTCTTCCCCAAAGCTATCCAAGTAGACGGAGCCCCAAAGACAAGCCCGTTTCCCTCTGACGACGATGACATAAGACGATGTGACAACGAGGTAGACGGCTGTTCCGGCGCCGCAGTCGATCGAGTGCTGCACAGCTTCGCAGACGGAAAGCTGCTTACAACAGGACTCTTTGAGGCAGACGAGCGTCCCGCACAGAAGGCAGATGGAAGTCTCTCGGGGAACGGACTGACATTGGGTGCACTGCCGACGGTGATAGTACTGCAAATCAAGAAAAGATATACATATTTGTGATATATCACAAATCAAGACACCAAACAATTAGAGAAAAAACGAAGCTCTTTCTTTTGAATATAATGTCTTTAAAATTTAAAGATGTGCCTTTCACATTTAAGGTGCCTTTTACAATAATCAACAGTCATTCGCATACCCCACTACATCAAAGTCCGTATCCCCCACTCAACACCGAACTCAGTTCGATCGAGTGGGGGGGTATGTTCCACAGCACTTGATGCACCTTAATTTAATAATGTTTTCGATGTCAAATGTTTTTCTCCTTCCTTAATTTTGTATTACCATACTCCATGCGGAATAAAGTATTTTTTCATTTCATTTTCTTTCTGCTAGTAGAGTAGTGAGTCACCAACCAGGAGATGAGGTATTACAGCACAGTGAATATAATTGAGTGAATCGCCCTGCATATGATAGAATAAGTTCGACTTACCTGGAAAATCCTGTCATAGAGAAGAGGTAAAGAAAGGAGAGAAGGCTGGTGCCAAATGACGTGCTGGTCCGAGAGAAGACCACGAGCTGCAATTTGACTTCTGTTTATGAATTCGCCCAGATTCACCAGCCACTCGTTTACCGCTGTCCTGGACGGCCATGACAGCGCCACTGCTGCGTTGAACCTATTGGATGAAAAGATAGTCAACTGGTTTTATACGGAAATTGAGAAGAACAAAAGATTTTCATGTGTGACTCGTGAAGGTGGAGCACGAGGAGCAAGTGTTCAAAGATGAACCGAAAATCTGACACTCAGTGAAAGAGAAATTATCTGCTACGAGTCGTATAAGGAAAAGTCTCCTATTTGCTCCTATGGGCCAAATTTCCTAGACTAATTTCAATTCATTTACAATCTGAAAAAACTGACGATCCATAGTTTTTGCAGAATTTTGCCAACGAAACTAGAACTGAGTATTTGGGGTCAATGCATATTGTTGTACACATAGGGAAAGTCTAGTACTAGATACTAACCTGTCCCAGGACATCCCTTCAGTAACAAGTTCCAGGTAATAGACTAGTCGAACGAATTCAGAATCGGCAGAATCGATCTCTGGCAGCGGTTCGTCATACATGTAGTGCCGAAGGAGTGCAGCAACCCGTAGAAAGGGAAGGCACAACGTTTGAACCTGAAGACAATTTAAATTTTCATAAGTTACATGCATGTCTATGGAATTCGTTGATGCTGGTGAAGCAACAATTGATTATTGATACGTGGTACTGACTTGTTTCTCTAGGAACTGTTTATCCGTGCGCTCAGGAGCAGGTGGGGCACCCTCCCACTTATTGTCATCTTCCGGATACAACTGAGTGGGGTCGAGGGCCATAATGACGCGGGACATGGTCTCTTCGAGAGACTTGAGGTTGTAGATTCGACCCCCAGGAGTGCTCGAGGCGACGCTGGCCCCTTCGGATCGCCAGTATGACCGTTCACTTTCTGACATCTGGCAAGACGTTTGAATTACGACTTGGAAGTACAGGAGGTTGTAGAGCAGCTTTGTGACACAAGTGAAATATGCTGAAAATTGATTAAAACCCAAATTAAATCTCATTTTACAACAAAAACAAGAAAACTTACAATTAATTGGAGAATGGGATTTATCTGGTTGGTTTTTGGGATTAATCCTCGAATCAAAAGGCTTCAAAACTATTGAAGAAACTGACGAATGCGGTGGAGATGAAGTGGCCAGTGATCCATAGTTCTCATATTTCGTTCTTTGGAATCACTTTTACCTACCAAAGTGATCAATACCGTTTACCAAAGACTTCGCCAAAATTTCCTCTTAGATTCTGCGTTTCTGAACAAATTCGAGAAATTTGATTGGATTATGATGTAACTAGTCTGTAATTGTTCATTATCTTCGATAATGAACCATTAGAATCGACCAAGGAAAAAAATTGTAAGCCCCCTCAAAATTTGAGGGTAGACGTTTCAAGATTTTCTGTATGGGATTGCTACCAATAGGTTGATTGAGTTATTAACTCTTACTAATATTGAAAATATATTTTTAAATGACCAACTTAGCAGTTACTCATCACCTCAGATACTATATTTAGCTACTCACTTTGATCTAAATGAAGAGGTAGAAGGAGGATGAATTGTGTGAGAAGGGCTGATGGGTCCCTGAGCAGAAGAGGCACCTCGATCTGTGGCCAAGGAACGACGAGCTGCTGTGGTGTGGATCCTGTGGCAGACGGTTCGGGGTCGAGGGAGGCCAACTGCTGCCAGGTCTCCCAAGATGGCCAATGCGCCAAAAGACGGGCGTGCACTGCCAGTACGTGAAGCAGTGGAACTAGAACGAAAATTATACCAGTTAACTTAATCCGGGGAATAGGGAAATCGAAAACACATGTCACTGGGCATGCGCAGTCGACGGACCTCTTCTCGATCTCTAATTCGACTTAACAGAGCTTGAGGTCTGTTATATCGAATGCTCCCGATCGAAATGCAGCAGCTCGTAGTGGCCGCTTAAAAAAGCTCTAAACATTTGAAGAAGTCCAGCCAGAAGCCGCATTTGGAGGTGACGTCACCTTACCTTTGTGTTTTGGCTCATGTTTTCGCCGACCGTTTCGGAAATATACTACTTTATAAAACTTCTCTATTAAGGCCAACCGTTATTAAGAACTCTCTAATAATATCTGAAATCGCCCCATAACGCTCAAGTGTGAAAAATATAGGCAGCTGAGGAAAAAAAATCAAATAGCCACAAAAACCAAGACGTTTATGGGCAGTACCATCATGAATCCTACTGATATTAATGTAATCATGGATCGTAGAAGGATGGCTGACGTGGATATTCAATAGCTCTTGTATGAATTACAAATCATTATATAGTTACTAATCATTCGATTACAATGCTCACCGATACAAGATCGCTTGGGAATGAGAGGGTTGGGTTGAGGGCGGGCTAGCAAGCTCCCGCCTCGCTGAACAATCTCTACTTCCAAATTGGTGCGGGCTATCGACGAAACAAACAGGAAAAGCGTCTGGGGTCGTCGGGTTCCAGACTTCTGCTTGTATTTCAAGTAAGTTGAGTTGGTCATGTCCTCCATCGACTTGGACATGGCTTCCATGAGAGCGGATTGATTCTGAAAAGATTATATTACATTTGGAGTGATCAGAATAAGTGCATTTGAAGAACAACTGATGCAGGTGAACCTGTTGATGCAGGGCTATTTTATGAACCTGTTGGAAGTAGTAATTTGTACATTAGGCCCTCTTATAATGAATAGAAGAATTCAAGAAGGGCAAAATGTGGTCGTCTGAAGAAACAGCCCAAGAATCAAAACTGAACGCATCGTAAAAAAAATGCCAAGGCTCAATAGTGTTGCCTGTTCTATTTTGACCCGCCGGTTCCTGTTATGTCCGCTACACAAACCCAATTGACAACAAGCCCCCAGATAGATATGGGAACGTAATTCTTAGCCCATAATTTTTAGTACAATATTATTGAGACACAATTCATTCACGATACATTCGTATTTTGTAAAGTATGAACTAAAGTCGTCTCAGATACAACCAAACCAGTGAAATAGTGTGAAATAAAGACCACAATGGACCACATGAACTCACTTGGTTAATAGGAGGGTTTTCCTTCAGGAAAGCCGTGAGGTCGGGAATAATCGACGCAAAATTTGCCGGACGGGAACGAACCATTATTGCCGCTTCGCCCAGTTGTGGAGGGAGAGGGAGCACGGAGTTGGCCATTTGACGACATAGAGGACATGCGTACTCGCCCCTGTAAAGTCATAATGAAAACAGGTTATAGATGGATGGATGAAGAAAATAGGATAAATAAAGTCCTATACACTATATAAAAAATCAAAAACATTTTAACGAATCCAGTATTTTTCCATTTAATTCCCACTGAATTGAATCTTTTTTCCCTTTCAATTAAACTTCAGTTTCAGAGTCAGAAAAGTGATATGGTGATAACTACTTGCATTACCTTTATGTGTAAATACCTTCTGTATGACGACAATATCTCCTCAGTCCCATAAATATCACAAACCTCGACAATATCATGTCATGAATACGTTTCTGGCGTTTTTCAAATAGATTTTGAAAATGAAGAAAATCATAATATTGTTTCTTTTGGTTAACTACATTGAGTATTGAGCGCAATGTTGAGGAATCGATCCCGGGACATCCTGATTAACCGAGCGGCTCTAGACCACTCGGCCACAGAGAGCGCCTAAAATGAAAATTACACAGGAAAATAGGAGTTAAGGAAGAAGTGACTGTGGAAATAGAGCCGTTCAAAGGCGATGGGAGGAGGTGGATGGGTCTGATTGAGATAGCGAACAGGCACTGACCTTTCGGAAGCCAATCTCTGCTGAGTTCGCAAAGAGCAGAGGTAGGACTTGAGGCAGTCGAGGTGAAGGTGATGGCCGCAGGTCTGAACGTGCACGCCTCCTTCCCAACCGAGGTTCACTGATACTAGCCATGACATCTGTTCAACGGATTAGAATGGTTATAAATGGAACAACACTAAGGCCATGAACAAACAAAACGTCTATTATATTCTATCCATTGAATCCAATTTTTGATGAGCCACAAAATAGCGCATACAAATCAAGTTTTAGTAAATAGCAGTTGTCACCGGAGTGAACGGCCTCGGACAGGTAATGTTTCCCCAGCTGATGGAAGTGTTACGACGCAGCTAGTTCAAATGCCCATCTCTCAATCCTAATGTACCGGATGTTGTTTGTTTTTATTGGTTTTCCACATGTTTCTCTCACAAGGTGAAGGGAAACCACCAGGTGCGAGTCATCACACAACCATAAAAGATTCTGTTGGATTGGTGACTGACACAATTACAATTGTTCATATTGGACGACATTTTTAATAGATGCTATTATTTTTTTCTACAAAATGTGATTTTTTATGCAAACTAATTGCTTGAACACAATTTTTTCTGCATCCCACGTATTGAGTGAAAACACATCTTGGACGAGTTTGTAAAAATTTGTTAAAATCGTCCAAGATTTACTGTTTTTCCTTCAATGCACTCTTTTATGTATTTTATGGGAAATAATCTTATTGCGAATAGAGATTGGCCTTTGACGAGACCTCTTTTGCCTAGTGAACTGGCCCCACAACTTCTGTACTCAAGAAGAACTTGGTTAAGAATACCAACATACTTGTACAATGTGAAATTAGTCTTAACCAAATTATTGAGTCTTAACTCACCTGATCGAACTGTCGACCTAGTTCTTCCACCTGTCGATCAAACGCAGCAGCTTGAGTGTCGTGTCTGCGCAGTGTGAACCGTTCCTCGTCCGAGGTGGGTAGCACGCATGGTTCGGCCTTTTTTCTACGATGTCCAAGCACAGACGTTGCTTGAACCTGGAAAACCCACATCAATCAGGTGCAACCGAAGAAGAAAACAGACCTTAAAGGCAGCTCAATCTCCATACGGCCATACGCTCTGACATGTTACGAATATTATTATGGATCGAGTCCAGGATTATTTCATCTTTCTGTTCTTCGGGAGAATTTTTAAGAGTGTGAGTCAATAACTGTAATGTACCACCCTACAATCATCCCCCCCCCCCACCGCCACCCTACAATCATAGGATTGAGTAGTAGATTCGTCTCCTTAGAGATTTTGGAACAAACTCTCTTTCATGAATCCGATAAAAACTTCATTAGAAATTGGTTCCATCGAACTTCCATCGACTTAGAAAGGTCGTTTGTAGGCAACAGATCAAAAATGTCCATCAACCATGACTGGATAGTAATTAAATACCTAAATTAATAGTAATTAAATGACTGGATGGTAATGGCTTATAATATAATATATTAAAATTTAATATATTATATTATAAGCCATTACCATTTAATATTATTTAAACTCAATATATTCCACATGGAGCCAACTAACAAAATTTGTTAGATGGCTCCAGGTGGAATTCCCTAGTTGTATTACTTCAGCAACTGCAGCACTCGGTTAATACTTTTCTCACATTCGATCAAAATGTGAGAAGCCTCATATGTGTCACCGAATCAATGATCGGTTCGGGATAGTTTCAATTCAATGACGAATATCAATCCTCTAAACTTGAGGTGAATTCTTGTGATACCAATCGACTTGAAGGACTCCAAAATGAAACAACATCAACAATTCGTGAGTACGAGTACATACAGAAAATTAATAAATTACCAAAACAGCTAGCCCCATCGGTTTCTCTTCTGTGGACGGCGATGTTTGATTACATATAACACAGTCGTACTCCTTCCTGCGCGAAATCCCGCGGCTGGTGGATCCTCCGCCACCAGCAGCAGTGGCTTCTGTTCCATCCCATTCCATATTCTCCTCGTCTGGAAAATATCAGGAACAAAACAATATAATACTCTAATACAGTTCATATTAACCATCCTCGAATCTACAAGAATGAGACTTCGAATAATACTGCTAATACTGCAAAGGCACATCAGAACTAACAACACCATACTTCTTCAAGACTTGCATGAGTGAATGATGTTTTATGTGGAGTAGAGACAGCCTAATCTTCAAGTGAGGCTTATACTTTTGAAAAATGATATTTAAAAAATACTTGGCCGATGGCTAATGAAATATTAATCTAATAAACTAAGGAGTTTGATTCTTTATGTACCATTGATTTGGGTTTTTTTTGTAGTATTTATAAGAAACTACCTAACTTACCAGTTTCCATTGTCCGCTGCATGAACTGCTTTTGCCTTGATGCGAACTCCTCCATAAGTTTTTGTTGTCTTTCTTTGGCTCGCCTCCGTCTCTCTGTCCTCTCCTTCTCCTCCCGCTCACGCCTTTCCTTTTCACCTTCCTCCGGGTGACGAGGCCATAGTTTTTCCCTTGTCAATACCACGCTTTCTCTGGAAAACCACAGCAAACAACGTGAAATGGCATCTCAAATAAACGTGAAATTACAAAGATTAAGATGAATCAGGGATATTAAACAAGGATGTTGTATTGTACTCATAACCTACGAGTGCATACAAGTCGGTAATTTTTACAGCTTACCAAGTCCTTTTTAGTTCCAGAGAGCAAATATAATATTCATTCATGGGCAAACTTACCTAACATGGCTACAATATTTGTGAAAGAAATGAGGGTACTAAGTATCATAAGTGCATATTAAGGAGAATAACGAAAAACTCTTATTTTCTAGCAATCTAAATGGTGTAGAATGAATGTTGGGAAGGGTAGGTTGATTTCTTCACATAAGAAACTCTTGGACATGCAGAGCAGGTTCACATAGATGTTTGCTCAGAGGGTGAAAAATACATACTTGACACCATAGTATACGTCATGAACCACTACCGCCTCCACCTTGAAATAGCTCCCAGGAATTTGTGAAGAATTTCCTCATTTCGCATAAAGTCCATTGGACAAACGACTTCTTCGATATGAATGAATAGCACTATTTATTCATTTGATGTGTCATCACAATTATTATTTTACCGGAGATAGAATGCACACTCACTTGGACAGTGAATCAAGAGCCATGATGCGGTGAAGGACATTTCCGACAAAGTAAGGGCCGTCACCGATACGATAATTGGGGTCTGGTGCAGGACCGTCCGGATTAAATGAGTCAGGTGCCCCCGCGAGATGCGAATGGAGTTTAAGCAGGAGGGAAATTATGGACTCATTGGCCTCCAATGTATTGTCAGGTGACGGTAGCTCCACTTGATAAGACCCATTCTGGAAATATAATTGATGAATTAACCAACAATTAACGACAGCAGTAATGATAATAGTACAGCAATCATACCACGATCACATTTTTTAATTGAGGATATATAGTTGAGACGGGTACGAAGTTAGCTGATTTTTCTCCTTGCTGAATGAAAAGAAAATGTTTAATTAATCGTGTAAAGCAGTTAATACTCGTATCTACTCAGTTCTTGGAGGTTCCTACTTAAAAACAGTGATATGAAACGGAGAAAAATTTCACGAATGTAGTTGAGAAAGGAATACGAGTATACTCCAATAAAAACGAAATACCCGGGGCGGTAAGTATGTGAATACTACAAGGATTGATCATTCTTGTGAGATTAACTACCTTGTGTCTATGCTTGAAGACTTTCCTATGGTGGTGCGGCGGAGCCAATACAATTTGTCCACTCGAGGGACCAACTGAGCCGGATGACGGGCCCGGAGCAGATGAAGAGGATGGAGAGCTCCCATCAGATCTCTGGGGTGCCGTAGGAGTCCTGTTCTCCCTGACAACCTCAAGCTGCGAATGGACGGGCAGAAGTGCCATAGGAGGTGAGAAACCAGCAGCGGACGGTGGCGTGACGTCTTCCGATGTTCCACTGGCTTGAGGAACAAAGGTCACAACTTCATTGCCAGCTGCCAAAGCAAGTCGTTGGCTTGCTGGGGGCAGAGCTCCTTCTGGTCCTTCTGGAGTAAAAATCAACAAATGAAACGAATTGCAAATTTATCTCTCCTCGATCAGGAAACCATGAACTCATAAGGTATTTTATACAGAAACAGCTGCAATTAATATTAGACATCATTACCTAGTGCTGCCTGGGGGGAGAAGAGGGCGACCGAATGGAGATCAGCATCTAGAGCCAGCGAGTCATCAACTTGCACGCCTTGCCAACTGCCTTCCACGTCTTCTTCCCACTCGTTATCACCTATTGAAGCGTACAAACACCTCATAATATTGTACACCAGAATAACTTCACAAATGGTTGACTGTGAAATTCGGAGATGGAGTTAGATAGAGAAACCTGAGTTTGTGAAATTACAGAACGCCATCATATTCCTGAGAACCTTTTGTTTGCTTTTTTACACAGCAGACCCAAGTTGAAACGGAACAAAAAAAAAACTACCTATAAAGACTCTGACTAGGAAGGTGAGGTGATTTTGAGAAATTAGACTACTCACCATGGTGAAGAGAAATAGTATTTAATGGGTCAACAGATGAAGGAGTGGGAGGGAGCCCTGTGAGGTTTTGGGATTTTTTTAAAAAACTGAACCACGCAGAATTCCAATGTGTCCTTACAATGATTGAAAGAGAATATCCGCAACGGAATAGGGTGTGCCAAGGAAGTAGCCATCTCAGCAAACACTTACCTAGATTCACTGTCTGATCCCTTGAGCAGCACCAAAAATACCTGACCCAGGTGAAACTGGCACATTTAAAATACATTGGACGGCAGCCTTGTCAGATGCGTGTTGTCTCACAATGGCAATGCACTACCCACCAAGACCTGCTCATCCTTAAACTAGTTGACTCACTATCAGTTTCAAAGATGACGTCAGGCTGCGGA
Source organism: Stenodema calcarata (assembly GCA_963920205.1). Taxonomy (NCBI): domain Eukaryota; kingdom Metazoa; phylum Arthropoda; class Insecta; order Hemiptera; family Miridae; genus Stenodema; species Stenodema calcarata. The sequence goes on along the minus strand of OY986053.1, from coordinate 8,431,078 downwards.
GGGAGGTTGACAGTGCTAATGACAGTTCTGAGGTTCTCACTCAACCAGTCACTCTCAAAAAAGTTCTCGAGGTCACCGTCATTCACAGTCTGTTCCGATGATGTTTTAACGGTCGCAACCTGAAACCCAAAAGTAACACTGTCATCCTGCATCACACTCTTAGATAATTACTGCCGGAAGCATTCGACTAAGCAACATAGGATGTATACACGGGTAGGAGGTCATAGTATTATACAACTTAATATAGGTACTTTCAAAGAATATTAAGAATGTTTGGTGCAAATTTGGTGGACTCACAGGTTGTTCACATGGAGGGTCAACGGCAGTGATAGACAGGGACATTTCCAAGAGGTATATGACAAGAGATATGACGTGTTCAGATACAGACTGCTGCCACCTGGTAGCTTTGTACAGAACCAGCCAGACTAGAGCGTGGAATACCCTCGACTTGAGGATCTTCCTCGGGTCAGAGTAGGCAGAGTGGATGGGAGCTGGTTCCCTGAACGGCGGCCAAGCTGAAGTCCCTGTTCGCATTTTGCCTGACTGGGAAACACTGTTGAGAGAGGAAATTTTCGGTTTATACTTTTTGTAGCTGCTGCACTCTGGACATAATAGAATGGCCTAGAAGATATCGCATAGAAGATATCTTGTGGCATAGAAGATATCGACCGAACTGTTACAACCCAAAACAAGTGCCAGGGTGTCGCGGGAACATCGTATAACTGACAAACATGAAAGCGCCAATGATAGTCTATAATCTCCATTTTCAGAATGTTTCTTAGTGATGTCCCTACAGTTGAAACGACAGCGCGATGATTATGGACTATGAACATGAATTGCTTTCAGCAAATCAACTAATGTCCGACATAAATAAATAGGTATATGTTGTACGACTTACTACTCGTTGAAACGATCCATCGAATTCTGGAACTCTCTACGATGGACAGCCCTCAGCAAGACGTGAATAGGATCATACAAGGTTTCCCAGACGTAGCCCTTAGGAACGTACATCCCTTGCTGCATATTACCAGAGGCTTCTAGGTTAGGAGCTTTGTATTCTGCCACCTAGAAATGAAATTGGAATTGAAGAGACGAGACTCTTGAGTTGAACGGTCAAATAGAATTCTGCAGTGAACTTACCTCGGCAAGAGCAGATTCAAAATCCCTGCTTTGGACGGTACCACAACGTTCAGGCATTAGCTCCATGAGTTGACTGTGGGTCTTGTCTCCCATGCACAGCAACGTGACCATTTCGAGTTGGGAGAGCCTTGATTGGTTTCCACCTAGAACACAAATTGTAATTGTATTAGTAAAGAATCGGCCTTGAGCTGCAATCTCATCAATGTTGAAGGGAGTAGGAACCAGCCTGAAGCAGATCGCTCTGTTGGGCGCCCGTAAAATAATGGTCCCAATGGCTCTTTGCTTCCAAATACTTTTGTACCACAAAATCCGAACTTTCTCCTCTGAATACAGTCACACTCCTCTACTCTTCATGAATATTCTACTCATGTTTGATCCTGCTCGCCCCGGTCATTTTGAAGTAACCATCTGAACGAATCTAGTTGGTTTTGTCTTGACTATTGATTTTCCTGGTGATGTATCAAAGAGCTCACAAAAATAATTATATCTGTAAGTCATGTGGTTTTCATCGAAATTCTCAACGAAATTATGTTTCAACTTGATTCGAAGATATTCATTCGCGATCGTGCATTAGGATACCAACTTGTTAATTGGGGTAGTTTCTCGAAAATATGGAGACATACGGTTGTAAAACCATCAACACAAAACTGAACCCTCTCTGTTTTCACCCTCAAGTTAAAAAGAAATATTATTCAAGTTTCGTAATGTACGATGGAACATGTAAGCAAGAACTAGAACCCCAGTGTTAAAACCGGAATATGCGTGTAGTTACATTTATTGTTAATTGTTTCGTTGGTTCTCTTTCTGATTTATTTATTGTGTACTTGTGCTCCCAACGCTCAAACGGAAGAGTGGCTGAGGTGATGAGGTTTGGGAGGTAGGTTTATCCAGGATCAATTTTGCAGCTTTCCTGGTCCCTTTTGTGAAGGGCCATAGGGTTATGTTCTGGTATCAGTTTCAATGACACCGTTTCTTCCTAACCAGGAGAAACAAGGAGGGATACCTCGGTTATTGAAATGAAGCTAAGTTAAGGTAGCCGTAATAAATATGCACCACCATCATATCGACCGAAATCTGATTGATTTCGGTTTTGTGAGATTACATTAAAGAAATTACCTAAGTTGGTCCGCAGGCAAATAAGCGAAGCCAAGAACGTCAGGCAAGACTCGAGCATTGGCGTTTCCGAGTCTGAATCCGGGAAAGATGGACCTCTGATGTGGCCGGAGAAAGACAACCAGTCCATAACGTGGAACCTGTGAACCACACGAATATTAATAACGGTATTCCAATATCACACTTTCGCCTATAATTTCATCTAACATACATTTTATGACATTTACCTTTTGAGGACGGTTAGCATAAACAGCTGAGACGGAAGAATCATAGCGCAAACTTGCAAGAGGTACAGGTCCGCATCGACCATCGAATTGCAGAAATTACACTGGATGTATGTCATGGCTTGGCCCTTGATCTGCAACCCATTTCTCACCCACAGCCCATTGAGGATCTCGTAGAAAGCAACCTGAAACAGAAAACATTTACTGAAAAAGATATTCTGGCAAATACCTTCCAACTACCAATGATATATTCATTATCTACAAGACGTTTTATCTAAAACTACGAAGTTCCCCACACATTAAATGTAAATTTTCGAGAGGCCTTTTACGCGTAGGTATAAACTAGAATTCTAGTATGAACTAGAACCTTTCCAAGAACCTGCTTGTTACCAATTCTTCAAATCTTCAACTGCGTGGCAAATTACCCAAGTTAGAGCGTATTAATATCATTCACACATTGTAGAGTGCTTATCACTTTTCCTTTGTTCCATTCAAAGAAGCTGATTAATCTTCATACATCGCCTTGAACTTCTGGATCCGGGATGTCAGGAAGAAAGTTCGAGTCTGTTACAACCATGTCTATCGTCAAGATTTAAGGGTTCTCACACCTCAAAAACCTCTCTCCTTAAGGTATCTATCACGAACTTCTCGATGTGACCTCGGAGGACGTAAGGAAGAAAGTTCAGAGTTCTTACAAAAACCCTCTCTCCTTATGGGCTCTACGTAGGACCTGCTCAGGACCTTCTTTTCGTCAATTCCGAAATCGTCCTCCTTTTGATCCTTAGAGCGATTTTCAATGTATTGCCTACACAGCGCTCTTACTGTAACTGTACATCGCACACATTCGCCAACCGTAAACAGACGTCCACCATCATATCAAAATTATTTAATAATTGCCTTTATCGTCCGCCAATGCAATCGCAATTGTGATGCAGTCGCGACCACAGCCCAGCCCAAGTTAAACGGAGATTTACTCGTTGAATATTATTGTTGATGTCGATCACGAGGGACTGTCGATTCGACGCCCCCTTAATAAAAATGAATAGATAGTTGAATAAATAGGCATGAGTAATCTGAGTTTGTACCCCTTCAGGGGTTGATCTCAACTTTTGGTGCCCCGAAAACGTCGACATTTTAGGACTTTCTTCAGTTTTCGTTTTCAACTCCTAAACAACGCATCCTCGCAAAAATCTTTGCGTCGATTGACCCCCACCTTATAATTGGATATTCAAACAACCAAGAGTGTTTTGTACAAGTACTACAAGTACTTGTGACGCTACAGACTATAGAAAGTTTACAAATGGTACATTATAGCCTATGTGGGGAAAATGGTCGTTTTTCAGCCGTCAACTACCCTGTATAAATTGGTCAGATTTCAAAGTTCGAAGGCCAATCAATACCTAATGCTCTTTAATTTTTCTCTTATTAAGATTTTCGATAGGATGCGTCAGGAGTTATAAGCGAAAAACTTGAGAAAGTCCCAAAATGTCGACGATTTCGGAGCACCAAAAGTTAAGCAACACCACTGGAGGGTTACAAACTCAGATTACTTGTTTTCAAGACCATCTAAAGGTTTTAGAACGATTTCCAGCTTTCCCCAGGTCACTTCGAGGTCCTTCCCTCATTTCCCCTTCGCATTAATGAAATGTATCCCAATACGTATACTTTAATGCCCAATACAAGTTTATTTCCACAAAAATAAATAACATAACGGTTTCGGCTCTTACACCATCATCACTACAACACAGAACTGTAACAGTTATTATACAGGGTTTAACCCGAATGGTGTCCGATACCTCTTCTAGGTGTTCTATATTTAATTTTCGACTTGTATTGTGTCGAAGACTTTTTTTAAAAATCCACTCAAAATCCGACTTTTTCCACTTTAAGATTTTTTTCGTGTTCTTGACCTTACTTCACTACAATTGCCATAACTCCCTTAATTTGCACTACAATTTAAATTGGAGGATACAGAGCGTTAAATTTCATGCCTCTTTAATGCCTAACAATATTTTTTAGGTGGAACTGAGGAGTGCAAATGGAGTCTGGAAAGTGAATTTAGATTCTCAAAATCACCTGCTTTTTAAACGCTTGGTAATCTTATAGCAGAACTGTGAAGGTATACCTACTGAAAAATGCACCAAAAGGAAAGGTTTCTAACGGACCTATCAAACATGTTTTCTGGATTCGAGTTGAGTGGGTCAAAGTGGACTGTAGACATGTGAATGTGGATTCGGATATGAAAATACCTACGTTTTTCTTTCTTTTTTTCAGGAGTGAATTTTCCTTGATTTTCACTCATTTTCACCTATTTTTTGAGGTGCGAAAAAAACTGTGACGTGATAGACAAAATTTGTATTTAATAGGTACTGATAGCAAATTAGTATTCTGGGCGACATTTCTACGGATAACGTGTTGCAGAAAAGGCGTACTTCACTTTTATTGTGGGGCTGTGTTATTAAATAAATACGTTTCGAGTGTCGCCCAACAGAGCTTGAAGTGAGACAAGTGAATAAGGAAGAAGGTCCCGCTGCAATCGAGAACAGCCTTCAGCAAAAAAAGGAGGAGAACAAAATCAAGGGTTGACAAGGAGCCAAGACCCGTTTGATAACAAAACGAGTAGGTAGCAGAGGAAGTCAAGAGGCACGGAGATAAGTGAGGGCTTCGAAGAAGGGATATCAGCCGGAGAGGGAGACGCAGCCGGTGAATTGAATTGAGAAGGACAGAGGGAATGGACGAAACACTGTGAAGGAATATGGTGGGGGGAATGTGATACCCGCAAGACAGGAGTACGGTGGGGACCATGTGATTTCCGCAAGATGGCCCAACAAGTGGAGGGGGGATGAAACATCGATTGTATTCCACCGATGGATCGACCTCCACCTTCGATATTGTACAATTCTCATCCTCCATCTAGTTACCAACTCAGTAGTGAAAGGACGACAAGAGAATTCTAGATGAAAGAATCCAAGCCTTTCAATTAATTTATCAGTCAAAGTAATCATATCGCATTGTATTCATTAGTTCCTGAGCAACAATGGCACAATGAACGCACTCACATCACCGTTCGAGAATCTGATAAAGAACGCATCGAGCTTTCATCATTATAATTCCTATCCAAAACATGTCAAGTTTACCATTTTATCCCGTTTTACGGTATTATTGATGTTTCAAACCAGTGGTTTGAAACACACGCTCTTTTCAAACATGGTTAACAGAGTCAAAACATCGATATTTCATATTATCAACTTCGATGTTCGAATCGATTCAACGCCAGAGTCCGATAGGAGATACGACGCCAGCTGTGTCTCCCATTTTGTTCTCCTCTCAACACTCGCCAGTTTCTTTACATTTCTTTTAATCTGTATTCAATCATTACAGATCACTGGTGCCCGGTTTCAACAATAATCTCGAGGAATAGCACCTCTACCTAGGTCGTCAAGTGGAAAATAAAGTGATGAAGTAGGGGAAACAACCACGTTTCGAACAAAGGATTTACAATGAAATTTCGTAGCGGTGCGGGCTTTGCCCTCTTCGGATTATGTGCTTTTTATTTCGTTCCACAAACGGAAAGCTTCCTCATTGTCGAGCTTTTCAAAGTCGCCTCAATGACGTTTTCCAGCGTTTATCACACGTGGGATCTATTCGAAGGGAAGCTGCAGCCAAGTCCAGGTAAGAAACACATATTTCACAATTACTTGATTGGCCTTGAATTTAATACTTGAGCTTAGATAAAACGATGAAGGTCATTGATATCAGAGATCCTCCCGAAATGATAAAAATCCAGTCATGCAGCATAGTTATTCCGTTATCAGATGAGAGCAGCTAAACCGAGAAGAACATCTCAAATAACAACCACGTTTCTTCATCTTCAAAATGCTCCAGTTTGAAAACGGAATAAGATACCTATCGCAATTCTGACGTCTCCATCGTGTGCAACGTGAAAAATCGTTCGGAGGTGTCACTTGTCAGACTTTTGCATCTTGGGAATTTATGAATTATGAATTTACTGCTATAAGTACTTATTCACGTATATGCTATACTTTTCCAAATATCGATTCACAATCGTTGACATCAGAATGATTAACGATTCGGAGTTTAGAGATTTAGTTTAGATAGAGTTTAGAGAACTAACTATTCTCGGGTAAGAGCGATTTCCTTGAGCGCGGGGAAAATGCATTCCTCGAGCCCAACGTACAAGGCCCTCTATTAGTGGGAGTTGAGAAAACTGGGAAGTTCACATTCCAAGCAAATTTCACTACAGACTGTATTGATCAAAAGGTGAGTTTTACTGAGTCATGAGCAGGGATAGAAAAGGAAGGCTTATTCTAGACATTGGCACTTTTAATTATTTTCAAGTGCTACATATTCGTAGGCACTTGAAAATAATTAAAAGTGTCTAGCAAAAAGCCTTCCAAATAATAATATTCATATTTGGTTTGTGAGACTGAAAGGATTCTTTTATAAACTAATTGTTTATTCAGTGGTTCAAGTATTTTGACTACGATAAAAAACCCGTAATCATTCAGCTGAGGGAATGCGAAGTTATGGAAAAACTGGATGGTTGACCAGACCCGTGCGTTCCTCAGGAGTTGACAAAATATTCCCCTCATTCCATCGACGGAGAAAACTTAGGATGATGTGTCAAACGTCTTTTGGTAGAGTGAAATGATTCGGATAAGAAGGCTATTATAGATATTTGACTAATCGGCGCTTACCTAAGATATACGTTATTGACAGACAATACTGTTTGAATAACGGACCTGTACCATACACTGTCTCGATCCAAGATCCAATCGAAGTTACAACAGCTAGGCACCGATCACATAGGCATTTATTTACAATCGGTTTCATGTACGAAACTTACGAAAAATATCACAGGCAAGGACAGTGCACATAATAATGTGTGTTATGGAAAAGCGTTAAAAGAAGAGATGGCCAGCATGAAACAGTGGTTTTGCAGGGTTGACAAGGTAGTGAAATATCCACTGATAATAAAATGGATCTCGATAGTCCAAAAGGAATGGCAGTAACAGTTTAAGAGAGTGACATCAAGAAGCACTGAATTGTTAACTGCCCAATTCGTTTTTGAGTTAAAGGAGATAGGCCAATAACAGGGCCGCATAATGTCACATAATTCAAAGCTATCAAACGCGCAAGGGGTATTACATCTACTGGAGTTGGGAACTTGAAGCTAAGTAAAGAATCAACGTGCAGTTATTCGGGCCAGAGTTTAAAAATAGGCGCAGTGACATCTACCACCTCAACATAAATACTCACAACCCAAACAGTTTCAAATCCTGCCTGCCGAGTTGATAAAGGGTCAATGTTAGAGCATTTACAACTTGAACGCCTGTTTAGACAGTCATGTCAGTGCTCCCTACTCTTCTCCCTTGTTCAGTTGATCAGTTCTTATTGTGTCGTAGACTTGTGCCCTACTAATAAAATCATTTAAACTCAAGCGGTGCTTCCCTACTTCTAATTGATCACACTCTGCTATCATCTCTGCTATCACACTCTGCTATCATTTACTTCCCGCCCCTTCTTCCCACTCCCAGTTTGATTTTTGACACGTCCAATAGCATTCAAATTCACCAAACCTTCCGAGTATGTATTCGCCAAGTTTCATCAGATTTGTAAGTGTGTATGGACAAACGGTAATTAGGTGTACAACGACAATTTTCAAGTAGCAAAATTTGGAAAATGGAAGCAGGATGGTGTTTTCGACAATTATTGTGCCTAATAGAAGTATAAATGTAATCGCGTAAGAATTCAGGGTTCAACGGGTGAATCATGCACGCTTTCTGAATAGTGGCAAGTCGACACTGCGGCCGTTTTCGAACGGCTGAATCAGCAAACGAAACTCAGCAGGTCGTGCGGCAATATTTCGCAACCGAATGAATAATTGAAGCGATGTACGTAAACTGTTACAGTCGTCTGTTAATTCAGACCGATTTTACCAAGATAGTTAATCTGAAACGCAAATCATTCGAGAAGAATATCTACAGAACCAAGGTCAGATTCAAGTCGAGCTATCCAGTTCTTCGGCCTGCCTTCGTAAATATCGGAGATGATCAGCGAATCGAGTCGAACGGTCGAAATGATGATTGATTCGACCCATCCGGGTCGGTCATAGGCGATCCAGTAACAACTCAATTCAACATCCAACTCCTGTAGGTCCTCATAATCACTCAATTCTAATCAAACAAAAACAGGTTACCCAAGTATGTAGTTTTAGACGAAAAATCCCCGTACCAGTCCTCTTTGAGACACCCCTGATAGCAATAACTCTGTGGTATTTTGTTGTGTTATGGACGTCATGCACGTCGTCGCGACGTTACTAGATTACACCCCTAACCAGACTCAATCACCGTCAATTGCCACATGAGGCGCTCCATACAAATTGTGCAACGTCTGTGACCGACGTGAGCAAAGGCTCCTTTTCGAATTTTGAGGCAACCAATATAAATATGTCTTGATATCTCCAAAATAATGATTTTTATGAGTCGAAAGTAGTTTAAAAAGAATTGAACCACAAACGTACCAAGTGGTTTTAAATTGTTATCGCCTATTAAAACAATATCAAAATTGAGCTTTCTACACTTGACTGATTCATACAATCAGGGGTTATTGGTATAACATTGCGAATTATTCAAATCTTAATTTTCAAAATGCGAAATTATGAAATGTTACAAAAAATAGTACGTTGAGGGTCGTTTTGTACGCTGGGTGCATAGAAAATTCGATCATAATTATGCTTCTGAAACTTCTCTCATTTTTCTTCAATTTCCAGATTCACCTCATTACCAAGAAAAGACTCTTCCTGAGGAGTATGTGATGAAAGGTAAGGGAAAACTGATGATTCCATAATAGCAGGATCTTTCTCAGGTTCAATTTGATTGACACTGCAAAGAATGGTCGGGAGATACTAGGTGCCTCGTAAACAAGTACCTATAATATATTAGCTTAATATAAATGTTATTTAGCTTTCTATTTATATCGAGTGTAAATTATTTCCAAATTATTTTCAAATGTGCTGACTTATGAGTATTGAGTTCTGAATTTATGATCTCAATTATTAGCTACGATTATCTAGAAGTATTTTATAAATTCAATGTCACCAAATTCAACGAGCACACAAAATATATTTTCACAGATCACCCCAGTTTCTACATCAACAGAGATGAACATACTCTGATGGCACGAATCAACGAGATAAATAGAAAAATAGCCGAAATTGAAGAGAGATTGAAGGAGCATGAAGAAATTATTATTACCAAATTGGAGCAGCTGCCTCACGCCATCATGACGGAAATGAAAGTTAATCAAGTGCTAGACATCGTACGAGACGTGGAATCACGCTACGAAACATTTTCAAGTGAGTTATTGGTTGTTGCAACATTACTCAGGTCACCTGTACCCACTCATAATCTATACTTACAGAAAGTTTTCTATATGGGTTTGATGAAGAAGTCCAACATGGGAAATCTTGTTGCGTATTGTGTTGCAACACAATTTATTTTCATAAAATCATTGAGAACTGAATCTTCGACGAATCAAGAGATAGTCAGGAATTGACATGTGAATTTCAGAAAGAAGGGATTTTTAGCGATATTTTAATTCAATTTTCAGGGTACACGAAACTGGGTGTCATCAAGCCCGAGACCGGGAAAACAGGTCTGGACAGGTTGACTGTGCTAAATTTTGCACAATTCTCGACTTCACACAGCCAGGAGAGCCCTATGACGTTCCTGGACCGCCTCCACTCCATTCTGGTACCACACTTCGACAGCGATAAATTACTTGGATCGAAAAGCTTTTTCTACACCTTCAAGGACTTCTTGGTGAGTGGATTTTTACCGGTTCAAGAATCATTTACAAATAAACATATTTTCCATGTACGAGTATTGTTTTTGTGACCAACACGAAGCGGTAGCTACAGTGAGATGCACATTTACATCTTACTGCATTCACTACATCATGTAAAGAAACTCCCTCAAAGAAGACTCAAATATCTCTCGACTTGGGTATAAAAGAGAGACAACATATAAAACCAGTTTTGAGTGATGAAGTTCTTCGGAATCCGGCGGATGTTGGCAAGAGCGTTCATCCATCACTAACGTAGCAGCTGTAGCCACTACCCCTCTCTTTACATGCTGAACTACAATGGCCGCCTAATGTGGCCTAGGAAACTACAAGCCCCATAAAATGAATAACACGATTCGGTCATTTACTGATGTCATCTAGGTACATTTTCCGTCCATCTTCCATCCTATCAATTCAAGTCAATGCTTGCAAAATGTGAAGAACCCAATTATTTGTTAAAATACCCTGGAATCACCATGGAAGAGTCCAATATTTTTTAAAAACTCGAATTTCACCCACTCGTGGTTTTCTGGAGCAATTATTGCTCATCTCAGAATTCACACCAATTCGCTCTCTTGTATTTACAAACATTTTGGCGCAAAGTCTCGCATTTTTATCGGTATCGCCTAAAAGGACTCACATGTTGGGAAAAATTCTCCGACATGAAGGACTGAAATTCAAAGTAAACGCTTGCATACGAGTCTGCAACACATTGAAACATTTTCATGCTAGGACGATCACGGCCGAAACTGGCTTCAGGAGCCACTCAGGTGATTTGCGTATCATAATTCGAATTTAGAGTTCCCTCAAGAGTTTGTATACCGAGTATCAGCTTTCTAGGATGATCAGGGCTGAAACTGGGAAGTAATATCAAACTGTAAAGTACCTACCTAATTCCAATAACGAACAACTTCACTTCTGATGGTCATAATCATCATTGTGGCGACTTGGGACAAATTTCGTGACGATTTTGGTTTATTATCTTCGATAATGAACCATTGGAATCGCCCAAAGAAAAAATTTTTTTAACCCCCCCTCAAAATTTTTTGGTTTACGTTTCAAGATACGTAGATTCAGAAAATCGAATAAAAAAAAAAATCCGTCCGTCCGCCGTCCGCGCCACTTTGCCCAGTTAACGTTGAGCTAAAATTACGAAATTTGGTTTCTGGGTTTGGACCAGCCCCACAATGATCCTCGAAACTTTTCATAACCCTAGGTCAAGGGGAAGGGGTTCAAAACGAATTTTGAAAATTTGAAAATCTCATATCTCGAAAAATTCATATAGAACGGTATGTTTTTTATTTCATAATTAGATAGAGTTTGTTCCGTAGAATTTTTTAAGACCATCCGCAGCTTTGTACGACCAGCCGTTCGTTTACAATGACGGCTCAAAGATTGTGCCTCACAACACGATCGTGACTCAAACTGTTGAAATACAGGTCCATTTTCATACTAACAAGCTCTTTGGAACATCATATGGCTTAAGTGATGTCGAGTTGGTTGTTCTGAGGTGCGTTTCGTGCTACGGAAATGAAGGTAATTTCGAATGTTTGTTGGTAGGTACTTCTTTTATAGAAAAATTATTACCGACGTAGTATTAAAAACCCCAGAATTATATCGTATTAATTAATCATAATTAATAATAATCATTATTAATAATAAATACAAATTATTAATACCTAACAATAAATTATAATAATTTTCACTAGGTACTTGATAAAATTGTTAATAATTAGTGATAATTGATAATAATAATTAATCTAACATTTAGGATCTAGACATTTAGACCTAGTGATCTAGACACAAGGGTGATCTGTACAAAGAAGATAATGAACCGTTGTGTCAAGAATTTGCAGAGTTTTTTTTCCATGTGCCATAATATTATGAAAGACATGAAAATGTCAAAAAAGTATTGAAACGCCATTCAAAAATGCATGATACATCAGTTTTGGTGACTGAGTTGTCGTCAGTAACAAACATCATTTTGCAAGATCACGTGTCGGATAATTTTCCAAGGAATACGTGGATTCCTCTAGAATTTCCAGTTCGTTGCGGTGACTATTCATTCCGAACAACTCCCACCCGCTACGAGTCGCTTTCCAAGACTCCGTTAACATCAATTAGTCAGTAGGTCGCATCGCGGGATCTGGTTCGAGTTCCACAACTAAGACTAACCGCGGTGGACTGGAAGAATTCGCATGATAAAATAAATCAGATATACTTCAAATATTGAATTGATATTGGCTTTCTATTAAAAGTTGAACTGTTCGTAGTAAGCCGGTTGAAGTTACCACTTGAAAACACACTTTCCTTTAGCCAAATTTGAAGACAAAAAAAAAAAAAAAATTAATCAATAACCGTTGATCCAAGCCGGATTAACAAGATTTCGAAGTTGGATAAACAGCAAGTTAGAGGGTAGTTGTGGACCGTACAAAAAATCGCTAGAAACGAGCTACACTTTGATCAATTGAAATTCTTAGGAGGGAAGTGCTCGGCCAGATACGGCTGATTGTGCAAGATTGAAACATTCTGTTTCCTCAGATGGAAAAAAATGGATAACACGAGTGGTAGAAGATACAATTTGAAGGGCAAATATCTTATCAAGCTCCTTGATAAAACTTCTGTGATTAAATACAAAAAAGACTTGTAATTCAGAAATATAATTTGTATAGGTTCATATCATTTCAAGTGTCACGTCAATCACACCCGGTATCGCAGGAAACTCTGCAGTTTGGATAATATTTCAACTCTGAGTCCAAGAGAGAACGGGAAGATGAATCACTCTTTCAGGGGGTGCGATAAGTGAAGGAAGAGTTGAAGCAGGGAAAAAGCCTTTTAGCGGTGACTCATCTTAGTTCTTCCGCCCAGGCCCAGGTCAGGACTCCGGGAGTAGCGACCTACGCGAATCTCTAACCTTATTGAATTGAAGTAACTTGAGATGACGAGGGAAACAACGACCTATATAAAATGACCCATGCCAAAACAGTATAAACCCAAAGGGGCAAAAAAGGTAACTATTTATCGGTTTTAGTGGGTTTCGTCGGTGCCGGCTGCCGACGTCAGCGACCTAGATTCGAGCAGAGCCGAAGTCCCTCCACAACCAAACTGCATGACTCAAACGAAACCAAATTATAAATTATGAAGTGCCACGGCGTGATGATGAAATGAAATATAATAACACGTTTATCACAGATCAAGTGATTTTGAAGAAATATAGTTATTAAATAAAATGTTGAAAAAAACGTGTATGAGTTATCAAGATTTCATACATGAAACGAGACTAGGAGCAATGAGATCCCAAATCAGTCAACCTAAAATCACGCATTTAAATCAATGACGAGGACTACTGCCGCTACTTTCTCTAAGCATGAACATTTCACTTGACGGTGTCGACTATTTCAAGGCAAACCACCTCACGACTTCCAACTGCCCTGGGCACAATATCAACGAGAATAAACTAAAACGCGGGGCCCAGCAAGAAAACTCAATTCTTTTCACAGAGGCAGTTCACAAATAAAGTTCGCCTTGATTTTGCGATGAAAACAGACCACCGATTTGACATATCATCTCCTAGCGGTGTTTTTAATTAAACGAAAGTGTGGCTATCCTTTGTTGTGTTCGGTTTCTTTATTTTTACCAACGAAGATCACCTAACTCACTTTTACAGGAACTCAAAGTGAGACATGTCAGCGCTTTTAGTTCCCATCAGATACGGAGATTGAAAACATACATTGACGTCTCATGCCGCGATTGAGAGTTGAAGCGTTATTTGCATCGCAGCAAAACAAAAGAGGAGACGACTTCTTCGGGCAGGACTGATGACGTAGGAAAAAATAGTAGGGGCCCAAGCCGGGGAACAGAGTGGGGCACAAGGAACGGTCCGGTTCAGTTCAGTCGTTTAGTGTCCGCGATCAGAATTCCTGAGTCCCCAAGTGACATTACCATTCACCGTAGAATACCACAACATCTGTTGTGCAAATCCCTTTCGAATAGTAAAAAATTGTGAAGAAGTGTCGCGATTTGTTTTAAATGTGCATAGCGGGAAGCCTGAAAGCTTCGATTAAAGAAAACAGGTTTATTGAACCTTCAGTTTACTCACTAGTAAATACTTATAACTGCAACGTACTATTCGCTTAGAAATCAAAATGATGAATACCTAACTAACCCCAAAAATGGGAACCCACAACGGCGATTGATACTCGTATTTGATCAAGAGATACCGTTAATACATTTTAATATAAATTTTGATTAATACCTATATTCAACATTTCAAGAGGTGTGAGATGTTAGCATGAGAAGCAAAACTTCAAACTTCATGTTTTTTCCACATTGACAATTGGGCTGGAATGTCACTTGGAAACAAAAAGCTGTTTCTGACATTACAACTCATAAATACTTATAAACTTGGTAATAAACATCAGGCCAAAATAACACATTACCAAAATAATGTTGAAAATCGGAAGACTCCCGAGGTGCGGAGAATGAAGGCATCTGAATATTCAAACTGATGACTCTGATTAAACATCGATTCTTTGTAATACTATTTGCCAGGTGTTCAATAGCGAATGCAAACAGTCGTAGCGATAGCAGAAGGAAGATGAGAGCGGATCGAGAGTAATGACAGTGTAAGTTGAGCGGGCAGGTGGAATTAATGGATATTTTACGAGAGATTGAGGGCTAAAACAAGGCTGACGAACTGGACGAGGATTGTCCGCCAGGGGTGGGATGTCGTAACGCGGAACGGTGACTGTCAGCAGGTGTTTGGCCTTCCTGGAGCCCGCAAAGAGCGTACCGACAGAAATCCATTGTCGAGAGAAGTCGGTCCTTGACGAGAGAAAAAGAATCAGTTGCAGAATTGTTGTAACGAGTTCGTCATGACGCTCAAGAGCATAAATGCGTTGACTCACAATGAATATTTCATGTGCCTTGAAAACTTTGCTTCTAAAATGAAGAGCTCGAGATGTGCGTCTTCAAAGTTCTGAAATGGAACGTTCCCACCATTAAAGACACCATAATCCACTATTTTTAGGGTTAGTTGATCATTTACTGATATTCACATCTCGGGAAAAGATTTGAGAGTTCAATTTTACAGCTAATAGAGTAAAAAACTCGGGAGTCAATGACCATCAACTCTCAAGGTCTACTGAGAAAGGATAAAAACTCTTTAAGCCTCCTTTTGATGAGCACTTTTGTATTCAACTCCAGCTTCAAGCCGGTCCCCCTCGACAATTGGATCCTGTTGTAGACAAAAGAACTCACGAAGGACAGAAAGAGGGCAACCAAAAGTTTGATAGCTACGATATAATAATAATGCCACGAAGCTTTTCAAGAACAATTTATTTGTGTCTTTTCCTACAGACATAAAAGTAAAGTTCGTTACAGGAGAAATTTCTTCGTGACAAAGAGAATCAACGAACAAATGGGTTTTGTCTGAAGCTGAATGAGCAGGTTTGCCGCGCAGGATAGGCGTGGAAATCGGGAGGACGTCCGGGGAATACGAAGGTTGATATTAGATTTTACTAGTGGCGGAAACGATTAAATCATTGCCGAGGTTGTCCGACCGGCTGAGGGGAACAAGGTAGAGTAATGAAACGAACATCGAGTGCTACCTGTACTTACAAAGAAACTGACGATATTAATGTATTTCTAAGGAGCAATATCTAATACCTATCTAATCCGTATTACTCCTAATCTCGCGGGAGCAACCTCATTGAGGCTGAGTTCATCCTGGGTCAATACGTTGGAACAAACAAAATCAGCGATTCCGCGAATAACTGGGCAGAAACTAAGATTCCTTTGTCATCCTTTCAGGCTAAATCCAGACTCAAAATGACTAGGGATTCCGTTTGAAATTACTTTAAAATGCAGTGGAAATTACTCAATGTTCCATTCACAAATCTACACGTCTAAGGAGAGAGGTTAATTACCAATATCTAGATGTTTTGTAGGAAGGGTACCGCAGAGCAAAATTCGGGTTGAAAAAAGTGTTAACAGACTTAAGATATGACGGGAAACTAAACGAAAAACTACAAAAGGAACCATACCTAATGGTGACATTCCGCAAGTAAAGGCGCGTGAAGAGATAATAATGGGTTTCTCTTCAAAACGACTAATGTGCGAAAGTAGAAGTTTCGATGAGGCAACAACGGCAATTTTCGCATTGGTGACATTCGATTGTTAATTGATGTGCTGGCAATAATTAAGAACGTGGAGACCCCCAACGAATGTGGACGACAGCTCTTCTCGGTGATTCCGGGGAGAGGAAACGTGACCTGTAGCTCTAATGGCAGTCTGGGGTCAAAGAAGCGTCTTTTTCCCCAGGACAGATAAGGTTATTACCTCGGCCGAGAATCAGTTCGTTTAGACAGGGTTAAATCAATGTGCTAGGCTCAAGGAACGACCAAAGTAGTATAATGCTGACGAAATGGAAAAGTACATAAATCTTTATAATGCCATGGTTTGGTCTCGCCTGCATGAGAATTTCCCATGTTATTGTAAACCGTGGAAGAACCAAGTTGTTTGGTTATTGTTTAGAGGGTGCAATTAGATTTTGAACAATCAGAGGGAATCCTGTTTCACTTTATCAACAGAGCAATAATAAATTAATCATCGCCTTGTACATCGTTCTAGCCGACTAATAGCGAATATTAGATCTGCGTTTCCTTTAGACCGAAAACATCACGATAAAAAGTCACATCGGTTTGCATGGAGTAGTCAAAACTGAAATATTCGGTACCCGGTTGTCTTTATTACTGTTCATGACATGAAGTACACTGTACACTAACTACTACCGTTCTGAACTTAGTATAGTGTTGGAGCTGGTTGGTAGTACTTTTTACTGCATATTGAGTGTCTAGTTGTTGATGGAAGTTGTTATATTATTGAATATTTAGGTAATAACACATCTCGTTCGAGGATGTGGCGAGCTTTGGTCAGTGTAATCCTCCTCGCGGGAGCTGCTGAGGCTCTGGAGACTCCGCGACAGATCACCGGTATTGACATAATCCGAGGTAAAGTCATAAACCGAATCAGCGAACTGTGGAAAGAAACGGAAAACTGGCAGATCCTTGCCAAAAGGAAATCGGGACTCGACGCCGAACTGGTCAAGGAGTTTAGGACGATCTGCGAGTTCATTGACTTCAAGAAGTACCCTGAAGTGCCCCACGTTGTGGCCGATAAGATATGGACGTACGCCCTCATCGATCAGGAGCAAAGGAACATTTTGGGGACTTACGGAACGTTCAAAAAGCTTCAAGCCCGCCCAGATCCGGTGATTTTCGGGGATTTGTGGAAACAGTTTGCCGGCTCTGTCCTAGTGGATCGGCCCAACACGCATTCCTCCATTTTGAAGACCCTAGCCATCATCCAAGAAATGATCGACGACGGGATTGAAGGACACAAAAACATATTCCAGGCCGCCTTTGAGGTAAAAGACTAGAAAGAATTTAGCACTAACAAAACTTGTTACAAGCAATAACGTAATACTATACAATGATTCCAAGTCACTTCATAGTGATTCCAACTCTTTAAAAACATACCCAATATTAGCTGTATTATAATATTATGTGCTGAATTCTAGAGATTCAAAGTCTGGTGAAATGAATGGATTTTCAACATCAATACGTGTCCATCTTACAACATCAGATTTACAGCCACGAGTAAAAATAAACCTTAGCGTCATTCTTTATCCCAGTTTGTATGATTTCTGTATAACGTTATTCTACTTAGAATGCTTTACTTGAACAAAGAGAAGTCAGCTTTGACAAAGCAGCGGGTTACCAAAAGAATCTTCAATATCCTTCAGCTCCATCGCGTTAGTGCAGGGGAGCTCAAAGGTGTTCTCTAAAAAGGATGTCCTATTAAGCCAGAGCAATCTAATAGGCAGCCCGACCCAAACGTACATTTTTACGGCGCAGTTCGAATTTCAAACCGAGTGCAGTTTTACTTTACTGTTGACCGCTCCCTCAAACTATCGAGTCAAGAACAGAAAACATGTTAATTAATCATGTTGACACAAAACTCATTTACAGCACAAAATTCAAACGGAAAAACTAAACTTCTCCTGATTAAGATGTAACTATAGGAAATATATAAATATCTCTCCGGTTGTTTCAGAATCAAGAAGAATTCACCTGTGATGTGAACCAGTCACCTCAACAGCTGCTATTCAATTTGTACACCACATTCCAGCTGACTCAGCTCAAAGCGTATACAATGGTGCACTTCTCGTGGATGCTGCTACGATTGTACGATCAAGGTAGAACCATTAATTTAATTGATTTCCTAAGTGTTGAACCAAATTGGACAGTTGACGTTTAGGCAGAAGACAAAATTGTAACTCCGCATTTTCACAGATATAAGTCAGATTAGGGAACACATGGAACATGAATTCTCTGCAGGGTATGTGATACATATTGGATCACACAACTCTCAACAGCTGCAATTAATTATCAATTGTTACTAATTGAATATTTGTCTCGTAACAGGAAATTTTACCGTTGAAACTGAGCTTCTCAAGACCAGCTATTTGGAACGGATGTCACAGCAAGCGCTGGCTCTCAAAGCTGTAATGAAAGACAGTAAAAACGACATGTGGGCTTGCGACCCTAAACAAGACATTGAGGGAGAAACGTTCGTCAAAATCACCAAATTCCTTCAGGTAAATCCCAAGGAAATCAATGCCCCAGGACTTACTTATAAACTCTGGATAAATTTATTACGAGGCCATGAAAAAAATCCAGCTTCCTACCTATCTTGACATTGAGAGCTCTGATGAGCAAGAACATGATAAGCTTGTGCGATTACCGATGTGATGAATCTACATGTCTCTATTTATGCTTACTAATTTTAGAACTAATCATTTATCATAATCAATGACAATCTTCAGGGATACATCGTGAACGAGGTCGACCTGAATGGAGACAACACATGCCGAGAAAACTGTGCTTTCTACAAGTACGGCAAGCAGCAAGGCTGTTTCAAAGACCAATTTTGCGCTAACCAACCCGTCTGCCACGGGAATGTGGTGGGCTGCAAATTTGTGGATTCGGACATGTGGATTTGCCAGTCTGTAAGTACGAGTGATTGATAACCCCTGTACCATTTGTTTAATTCTGTGGGCTCGTGACTGTAAATAGATCCGATGTAAGCAGATATCATGTGGAGCCATTGTCAAATTTTCTTGGCACGACTTAACTGAACCGCATCAACTGTTTAATGTCAACTTGGAATTAGACATTCATGAAGTAAACCCTGAAAATAACTAACGATTTTCATGTTTTATGCGATATAGCCTCATTTTGAAGACAGGCGGTATGATTGGATCGAATACGAGAACGGAAGGACACTCGGTCAAAGGCAAAGTTGCAAGAGAGCCGTCAAAAAGGTGGATTCCTGGTGGAGATACCTGTTTTGGCACTGCTCCTACTGTTTCTGCTTCTGCGACGACCCGAAAGATCCAGGTTCCGACAGATTCTTCAGCTTGAGATCGGTTACAGTCGACACGGATAAGAATAAGTAAGAAAAACTAGGTGTTTAACAGACGTTTACTATCATTGATAGCCTACAACGACGATGGAGTGACGTACGAGTATTAAGCGGGTATTGGATTAGATTATCTAACGACATAGAATGCTGGAAGGGTCAAGTGCTAGAGAAGTTATGAAACTAGTAGCTATAAGACATATTAGGCTTGAAGTCGTAAATTCGATGATAGTAGACACTAATATGAGTAAACCGTTTTTCGCCACATGATGAATAATGTGATAACCAACTATTTTTATGCGTAGAAATAACAATCCTTGAAAGGCGAACGAGAAAACTGAGTAGAAGGTAAAACTAGTTGGTTCACTTTGATTTGTAATTAACCGTCATCATTATCCATTTTCAGGGTCACGACAGGAATGAGGTTCGTGAAGTTGAACAGGATTATCCACCTGCAGCTTCAGCAGGGCGAGTTGCTTCACCACGGTGAAATAAACGAGACTACTGTCGAATGGATACCAGTCAAAGAATTCGGTATCAAAGACGAAGGCGTCGAAGTTGGAAAAGACTACCATATGTTGACCTGGGAACACAAGGCTTTCGACCTGGATGACATTAAGCTCCCCAAAGGCCATGTTCTAACAGGTAAACTCGACAATTAATCAAACCAAAGAGTGATAACGACTATGTGACTGTTATATGGCCATTTTATGAATTCTTAAATATAATGTATTTTATGCCTTAAACCGGCGGCAGTATATGAAATTAAGCATTAGTAACTAACTCTTGCGAAGGTTTAATTTATTGGATTTTGTTTTTCAGGTATTCGCATCAGGAGATTGGGCGGTCACATGAACGTCGAAATCCAGGGAACCGAGTTTAACTACACAACGGGAAAATTGACACACAACGGTTCAAAAAGCCAGTGGTTCGGGAACGACAATACTGACGGAAGTTTCCATCAACCCAGGTATGTTTTGATGGTACAAATGGTATAAACTAAGTTATAAGTACAGCGGATGTAGGCCAATTTAAGGTGGGTGCTCTGAAGGGGTTTAGCCGGAAATTTCTCAACAACTAATATTATCATTGAGTTCGGTGTTTTGTTTTTCAAATGTTTTCGTTGATATAGAGTTTATCTGTTCCATGGAAAGATAACCTCAAAATACGAGCAAAAATAGATTGGCGATTCTAAAGACGATTTCTGCAGTTAAAAGCTCGTATAGGCACCTCACGATCATAAATAACTTTGAATGGTGGAACTGATTCGTATGGTCTTGTAAAGAAGACCTAATTGGGAGTGAGAAGTTGCAGTGTTTGATCATTGTTGTACATTTCGAACACTTGTCAGATGTGAGAGAACAGATGGAGTTTGTTGATGACAATACGATGTCTAGGAGGCCCTCAGAATTTGAAAAAATACATGTTTTTCGAACACTAGGTACGAAGATGTGACTTGTGGATATTTTAATTGTGTACAGGGCTCCTCAAATCCTTCAGAACCCAGACGTCCCGACCAAGAGTACCGGCCTCAACAGGATCGACTCCAGACCCGACACGTACATCGAGTTCACGGCATCCGATTCGGATTTGGACGTCGCGCAGACGACCGTGCCCTTCATCGACGCTCAGGCCGTCGCCCCTCATCCCCCCATCGCCCTGGTCGGAGCCGGCGTCTTCCACAAGGGTCGTCGCTACTCGGGAGGTTTCATCGGCCTCAAAGTCTTCACTTACAACCAGGGAGAAAACGTACAAGACGTCTTCCCGGACGTGAACGAAACCGAATTCTAACAGGGTTTCAAACTATAATATTTAAACTTCTTCCCACAGGGACTCAATGTGTTTAAATTTAGAGCATAAGTTCCTTTGTGATATTAATGTTCAGAAGACTAAAAGAAAAAATAATTTTTTGTAATATTGAATGAATTTGGACGGTACTTGACTTTTTGTAACGTTGCTCAAGTCAATCATTAATAAACTTTCGAATTTTGGAGTTCAAACTAATTCATAACCCCACAATTGAGGGAAATTAGAAGAAATGATTTTTTAACTGAAATCAGCTATTGAAACACTGTCATGGGTCGACGTCAATGAAAAGCAGTACAGTTACCTAAATGGCAATGAGAGTCAAAGTGGCAAAGCTCCTAAAATGTTTTTGGAATAGGTACTCAATGAATACATAGTTAGTTTTTGTGTATTCTGAAACATTTGATTAGGGCTTGTTAGCCGAGCGTGATTGTGATTATAAAATGGACGTGGAAGTAGACACCCCATTTTACCAAACTCATTTAGTATAGTAGTGGCTTCAAATATTAGTACAAGTGTTTACTGGTATTTTCAGAATTTTAAATGTAGAAAACGGAATTGTGCTACCTGAAAACCTATTAATATTACATCTATTTTCATTGGTTAAATGTATTTACACGCAACGAGGGCATTTACCAGAATTGCCAGTTGGAGAAACGTTACAGGATTTCAACAGCAAGTAATCTGGAAATGTCTTGCCGCTTGAAGGCCTATATCAACAATGGATGATAGATCATATTTATGAGGGCCAACGCTCCCTACAGGTACAGAGTTTAATGACTACAGATTGACCAAAGAGAGTTTGGCAACGGGGACAACAATGCCCTAGACTCATGTATCGGGCAAACACTAGTAGACGGAAGTCGTCAACTATTGCAGTTGTAAAATATGTGAGGGAGCCCCTATAAATCTGTTAAATCAGGAAACTCGTGGCACTTTCCTACCTCTTCCTTCACGAGACCCAAAGTAGTTTAGAAGGACGTCAATAAAACGAATGGCTCGCGCAAGCATTTGGTTATGAAACGTTAGGAGGAGAAATAGCAGGCGTTCAAATTTTACTATACTTAGATATGTACTAGCATCAAGAAAGTGTTTATGTTTCTATACATACTTAGTAAGTGTATACCAATGTAATGTTGAATAAATTGTCGAGAAAAAATGGTGAACTTAACCACGATTACGAAAGACTATTAAATATTCTTGGAAGCACATTCGAAAACTTGCTAGATGCCAGGGGATCTCGGCACAATAATATTAGTGATAGATATTTTATATTTTTGTGAAATACGACTGTGATATTACACACAAACCTCAAATATTGCTACGAATTCTCAAAAATGTCAGTGTATAGTGTATGTTGATTATTACTTTTAAACGGAAAAACGAAAAACCTCTTCATTTCCCAGGACCTATCGCGTTTTACTCACAAATCCATTGCATGTACAGGCGCACCCTCGCCTAAGTAACCATCTCATATCCTTGAAATCAGCGCTCCGAGGGGCAGCCCACTGAACTACTAATTGTCTTCTCGAATTTCTATAATACAACCTAATTAAACTTCTCCCTCATTTCGTCTGACAAACAATAATAAGTAAACATTTACTGATCTAGTCAAATTCTACATTAGGAGCATTCAAGTATTTTTGATTTTCTTCAACAGGGGAACCTTTAGTTTCTTGGCACACTAACCTGAACTCTCAAGGGATGGATCATGATGAGCTGGAGCATGTTGGTGGGCGGGAGGACATCCTGGAGAGACCGGCCTTGCATATTGATGGCCTGGCACATGAAGACAGCCAAGTAGCGGTGCAACGGCAGGTGAAACGAAACCTGATAACTTTCCAACTGTTGGAACAACGGAAGGGAAATTCGTTAGTTTTTCGTGCAGTAGATTTAACTATTGAAGCTTAAATGTAGTTTGGACTGGAGTATAAATTTAGATAGACAGTTCAAGTTTATGATACGCGGTGTTATACAAAATTAACATTAGTCCAATTAATAATCCCTTATAGCGCACTTTGTTGTAAAACTGGTACGTACATCATTGACGAGATTCGGTTGAGTTATGTTGATTGCGTCAAACCAATCTTGGAGGGCGTAGAGGGCAGAAGATAGAACTCGCTGTGTGAGATCGACAGACTCCGGTTCCCTGAGGTGACTGAGGAGAGCCCACATGGGGTAAGCAGAGGCTTCGAGCTCAGCAGAAAAAGCTGCGTAGTAGGTGTTGGGTTCGAACTCCACGTGGGTTGACAGCTCTCTTTGATTCACGTTCATTCCTGGTAACGTTACAGAAAAGAAAATCTAAATGGCTGTGGTTTAACCCATGAAAGTTATATACACACATAAAGGATACGAGAAAACACAAAGCATTGTATCAGTGTTTTTTTTTTAAACTGAAGAGTTCACAACAAAGAATAGTGATGATTGCTTTTTTTTTTTTTTAATAGCAACTTGGTGTCCTTGGAAGAGGAACTTATATTAAAAATACAAATGTATAGGTTTTGGTACAATAGGTGAACAATGATGAATGATTTGAACAACGCGTTTGGTTACTTCTACCCCTACCGCTTCATGCATTCACACTTGTTACCGGTGAGTGGAGTAAATGTTACCTTGAAACATGGACAGGAATGCGAACCACATTTCGAGCAGAGCGTCGTCCGACATGAACTTTACAGCTACTGGACGGTGAGATAATACGTTGTTCAGATCTGAGACTAGCGGCCAGTAGCAATGTTCTTTCATAACTGGGCGGCCACAGTCGACAACATAGTGGAAATTCATGTCCGCATCTGCTAATCAAAAATACAATAAGGAATTATTCACAGCGATGAATTGGATTAGATAAATAAGATGAACAAAGGTGTTTAAAAAATAAACAAGAAACCTTGCGAACAACGGGAAATATTTCTGTACAAAACATACAATACAATTCACTAACAAATAAAATTAGCGACAAGATGAAGGATTTTTCAACGTGAAGATGTAAATGAATGCAAAATGAGGGCGCGGAATTCCAGAGGCTTATTAAAACCCGATCACCTAGCCAGCCAGCCCTCTGACGTCATAGGCTCTTACGGCATGGGCTGTGACGTACTAGTTGACCTCCTGCCAGCCATCTGACGTCATAGTCTCTTACGGCATAGGCTGTGACGTACTAGTTAGCCTCCTGCCAGCCGTCTGACGTCATACGCTCGTGCGTCATAGGCTCTGACTTATTAGTTGGCCTCCATCAGGATCCAAGGCTACCACTCCGCTAACATCCAAATGCAACATAACCGTAGGATCAAGTCTAAAATCATCATGTACGTGTACTAAAGAAAATATGGTTAGGAGTGGAGTGCTAATGGGCAGAGTGAAATTCAGGAAAAAGGCCAACTATCAAGTTTGTGTTACTCTACCTAGAATCTCTACAATCACTTTCCTAACTGATCTAAAATAAATTGACTCGTAATAATCACCTCTACTGTAATATTCAACTTACCGTGAAGGGTGCTGGGGATGAGAATCTTAATCATCATGTACTTGAGCGAGATGACCATAACATGGAGGAGATTGAGGTTCTGTGCCATTCTGAGAGCGAGTGCTTCGTTTGAGAAGAGTTGGACGGAAACGTGGACAACCCGGTTCGACAAAGTGTCTGGGTCGCTTGATTTCTCAAGCATCATCGAGATGCGGGAATAGTGAAGCACGAAGGCTTGAGTCAGAGATTCCTAAGGTTTCAAGAAACATAACATCATATTACTGCATACTGGAAAATTATCGAATAAACCATAGAAACAACAGTAAACCATCAACGCTACCACATCATTCCACTGAAACATAACCCGTAACATAATGTTTAGTCCTCAATCGCCAAGAGATTCAACATTCATATGTTTGTAAAGACGATTTTCTGTTTACGTATATTTTCGTAAGACGGTTTAAGGTCGATCCACACATTTCAGTTACGTGACGTGACGTGCAGTACTGTACAGTGACCTTCAGTGAAAAAAAAATATCGGGAGATGAAAGTCTAAGTGAACAAAGGGGGAAAGACGGACGCGTGTTCAGACATGTCCGACGCAGTGAGGCTCCGGCGTTCACAGTGACCTTCCGGCATCCGTGATGTAAACCAAAGATACGTCGCCGCCGATATTTTTCAGTTTTTCACTGACGTGAATATTGTGAACTGTGCATCATGAACGATGAAATTTTGATCGAGTTGGTTCGGGAACAGCGAGTGCTGTATGACTTGAAGGATCGTCATTACATGAATACAGACTTGAAAGGCCGTATTTGGCAGGAAATTGGATTTAAAATGAAAGTTGATGGTGAGTTTTTGAATAATTTATTATTATTTATTAGTTATTATTTGTTTATAGTAAAAATATACCAACACCAGTCCTTCTAGTGAAGGTACGTAAACAACTCTATTCTTATAACTAGCGGGACTAACCATAGAACAGAATGTTTCGAAACGATTAGGTAGGTAGGTACCTACTACTGTTATGAACATAGAAAATCATGCCTCACGGACTCCAATAGCTCGATTTTGCCATGGAACTGATCCAGCTTCTGAACTAAAATAATCTTTGAATGCATCTCTCATTGTAAAAGCTTGCCTGGTGGCATTTCCTCCTTGGTAGGACAAGTTTCTTGTTGCTGAGTTCCCTTGATTGTTGTCGTTGCCACGTGTATCTTCTCTGATGACGGGTGCGCCCTCATACCTTTCATACTTTCGTATAAAATTATGCAAAACGCAGGTAGCCAATATTATATTGTCTACATTTTGTGGTAATGACTGAATTCTTCTGTTGTACAATCTGAACTTCTGACCCAAGATTCCAAACCCGTTTTCCGAAACCCTTCGAGCACGACTGAGACGATTATTGAATATCCTTTTTGGGTCGTCTAGTTCATAGCAAGATCTATCATAGCAAGATCTTCGGTACCAAAATTCATTGTGTACGACGAGCACATTCACCAGGCCACATCCAAACTGAAAAGGCCAATCGCGCAGACACCTCTGATCACGGAAGAACACTGGCACGGAAAGGTACGGTAGTGTGTGGATGACAGTGAAAAATTCATCACGGATGCCACTGAACACGGAAGGCCACTGTGCCGTCACGTAACTGAAATGTGTGGATCGACCTTTACTGTCATGTGTAGGCATAGTCCTAGCCCAGAACTCGTTGAGTCAATAGCTCAGCGAGTAGATATGGTATTTTTCAAAAGTGCTTGTTCGAAATAAGTGGAAGCCACCACCCGCCGTAGGGAGTTGAGGCTTGTTGTGCACGAGTTGAAGTTGTTGTTGGTTGTACGCTATTAATATCATAGTTTTATGTGAAAATACGCGACAATAATATGAATAATACAAATAAGTTGTTCAATTTCTAGTACGAGAACTTACCTTGTAATCTGGATCAGGCAGCATGTTGAGCAGTAAGCACACGACTTTTTGAGGAAATTCGAGCTTCACAGTCCAAAACACGAGTTCTTCAAGAAACGTTTTATGAACCAGCACCTCTTTCAAAGCTGCGATATCTGAGAATTGATAAGAGTAATGTAAGTAACAGTTTGGTACTTTGAGTTTGACATAACGATGTCAACCAATGATAATCTCGTAACTCAAAAATGTGTAATTTTACAGGAGAGCCAAAAATACTGATCGATTCCCGGTTAGGAGATATAAGGTCAAATCGATACCAGAAAATAATTCTATTCCTCGGTGATACTTGTTGAAGAATTCACACCTCAATAACCTCATGAAATACCGGCTACGCTTCATTTTCAAAGTTCTTCGAAGCGGTAAAATCTGCTTTCAAGCTTGATAACTGTGATAACCTCGCATTTTGTCAATCTCCAATGATACGAGGTAATCACAGATTATATTACAAAAGTGGGCATAAAATTGCCCATTTAGGCTTTTAGAGGGCACAAAATTGATTTTCCGCCGAAATTTGAAATATTCAGTCGATAAAATACTAGGGTTTCATTCAGAAAATGAACGAAGAAAAAGTATACATAAATTGAGATGAGAGGTTATTATTCGATGCCATCAATAAGTTTTAGTTGGTTCAAGCTAAGCAAACCCCTGGACTAATTTGATAATTCCACTCTACCAACATAGGGTTAGTAGGTACCGCCTACAAAATTTCTTAAATAACAGATTTCTCAGACGATATTCGCACTGATAGTGCTGATCCAACCCCAAAAAATTCG
Source organism: Stenodema calcarata (assembly GCA_963920205.1). Taxonomy (NCBI): domain Eukaryota; kingdom Metazoa; phylum Arthropoda; class Insecta; order Hemiptera; family Miridae; genus Stenodema; species Stenodema calcarata. The sequence goes on along the minus strand of OY986053.1, from coordinate 8,403,239 downwards.
AACCTCCTCGAAGACCACTTAATCAGGAGATTCTTCTTGGGTTATCCACAGCACAGCCTTCTTTATTGGATAGTCCAACTATCAATTTTTTCCGCAATGCTAGTCGAGTTGGTTTTCATATTGGCAATTTGGCAATATTTGAACTTGGTTGTGTAAAGAACTAATAGTAGCTGTTAGAACAAGAACACTTGGTGCGAATGAACAACAAAAATTATAAACAGACGTGCTTTTTGATTCATTTCATTCAAAATTGGGTTATGTCCTACGGGCAGTCTACTCAAATGAAAAGGCCATTGTTCATATTGTCTTCTTTGTAAGGGAATAATCACAACGAATATTTTTGCTACTGTTTAATACAAATAGCCACAAGTGGGATAAATAATAAACAAGGGGAAGAACACATGCCTGACACATCTACAAAACCTCTGTTCATCATACCTGATGATCAAAATCTTTTCCAGAGAAAAAAGCAAGCAATCCATTACAACAGATTCCTGAGCCGTTCTTAAGGCTAGTAGGCAATGGGATTCTTTGTTCGGACTCTGACGCTCCGCAACAATGAATCTCGTGTGAAGCGTTTTAGTATTTATTGAATTCCATCCAAAGTGTGGTTCTTTACACAATGTCGCGCAACATTGAGTCAGTGCGTACGTGAATCTCAAACAGAATGAACCTCTTCCCCGCTTTTCTGTTGGTAACTGTGATATTGTTGGCAACAAATTCCTATTTACAGTTAATGGAGAATTTGCAAATGGGGGGGAGGGAGGGGAGAGCAGAAGCTGTGGCTGAATTAGCTCAGAAATATGTGACTGCTAGACTGTTGGTAGCAGAAACTCGCATCCTAAAATTCATCTCGCTTTTTCTATTTGGAGGGTTGTAGGAGGTTGTAAAGAAACGGAGAAGTTTTTCCGAGCTTTCGGCTTTAATAAGCCATCTTCAGGGGTAGGTATTGTTTCCTCGACCCAGTCTCTGTTTTATTCTGAAACATTCTATTACAACCTCCTACAACCCTCCAAATAGACAAAGGTTTTTCAACCAAGGAGGAAATGAACCAAACAACAACAAAAAGTCTCGCTTTTTGAAATAGGTAATCCGACTGTTTGCAAAAGAGATTCAAAATCGACTGGACTCATACGAACAAGATTTCTAAATTCCACTTCATCCTCCAATATAAGATTGTCGAGAAGATTGTGGCCATTCTCATTCCGATCCTTGAATATTCCACGTATCCACCAAAGCGGTGGCTTTTTGTCCGCCTTTTTTTTACTCTGTAGAGTGCTACAACAATCCCTTAAAAGCGTGACTTCCTTCTACATGGATCAGATTCAAACTAGATGAGTACACGATTTCCAGAGCGACAACGTTCCAGGCAAAGAATCCCACTGTGTACTAGCATTTAGAGAAGTAATCATACAGATTGGTATTTAAAGACGTATTTAAGATTGGTATTTAAGACGTTTACGGCGGAATTATTGTCACTGCGGATCGCTCACCGCATGTTTCAAGCTGTCGTGTGAACATGGATTTGAAGGGTGCGCGTTCCACTAGTTGGATCAATCGATTGTTTGAAGAGGATGTTTCAACCGACGTTTGAACTTATCCCTCGTAGTATTAAATACAAATTACAAATTTTGTAAAATTCCGAAAATGTTTTGGAAAATTCATAATTAGATTTTGAAACTCATCACACTCAAGTGTACTAGTTTAAGACTGGTTGAAACTCTGAAAAATTAAATCCGTTTTTCCACACACTAAAAGCCAGTTAACTTTCAACACATTGCGATTTAGTCGCATACATCAAAACCTGCACACCTCACCTGTCATCCAAAAATCTCTCCCAGAATCACCTGGACAATTAAAGCAAGATGGACAAAGACAATATTACAGGCAGGAAGGTGCCGAACCAAGATATTTAGTGGATTCTAATATTAAGCTTATATACAAATCTGTAATATGCGGATGGAACACTACCAAGTTCCATTTGAGAATTTCCAGCTCTACTTGTAATAACAGTAATAGTATGAGCCCACATAACACTGTGGGAAACGTGATTGACGAGTAAATTAATGTTCTCACAAAGTGAAACCCCAACATAAACGCGCCCTTTCGTGGTACCTTGAGACCACTTATAAAATTGAATGAAAAACAGTCGGTAAACGTGAGAGCAAGCAAATGGAATGAAATACGATTTGCTTGTACACTTTCTTCATTTCATCAATTATTTTCCTCCATAATGTACTTCAATCTAGATCGGAGTTGATCCGCAAGAGCTGACGATAACTGGGCACCTGCCTAGTCAGTTACAATTGAGTCAGTGAGTCCATCATGTCTTAAATACAAGAAAGATTAATTATGTCGACCCCTCGTTACATTAACAACAGCCCAATCACTGTCAACGAATCCAAAGGAGGTTATATTTAACTACGAGTATGTATTGCAACTGTTTAATGGAGTATCCATGTGACAATGGCAATAATAGAGCTTGTAACGTACAGGTACAACTTAACAAACTACAAATATCCTGAAAAGACCTACACATTCTTTCAACACCCTCATGGTTCCTTCAAAGTCCATCTTAATGAATTTAAAGTAAAATCGTGGGTACCTTGATACTCAGCCATTGGAGCAGGGTTCGGCAATGAGTGGACAGCTTCCTCGTAGATTTTGTGGCTCTCAATCATATATTTACCAAACTCTGTGTTTGCTTTGCTCTCCGTCAATATTTTGATATCAGTCAACTGTTGATATATCTGTGAAAACCAACACATGATTATGAACTCGTACTTTAAAGTGAAATGCGCATGGTCAATCATAAGTATGTTATGTAGATTATACATTATATTACAATAAATGATGTACTTAAAACCTCCATCTCAATCAATAATCCAATCAAGGGATCAAAATCCGTCAAGGATCATGGAATCAAAAAATCGAAATCAGTCAGACATCATACTGGCTCAATAGACCTACAACTAAAAACGTGCACAAATTACAGGGGGAAATATCCATATTCAACAATACAATTTGCTCTTTCCTTTAGCACTCATGTCAAGTAAGTTAATAATGGTTAAAGGAACCTGATTTAACCCCACCACAACTTGATCGATAAAAAAGCAAGACGTTATGCCAGTAACACAAGGATGATAATATTAAGAATAGTGAACTCTGGAAAAGTTTTTACTTCTTCGTTTTGAGTTAAGCTCTATAACATTATCATTTCCAGACCACAAATTGAAAATCAACACATACTAATATATTATATCAACGAAAACGGGAACTTTTATTGGTCACTTATTCCCTGGCTAGCGCCCTACATTGATTTCTTAAGCAATCCATTCCATCGAATCTGTCATGGTCCGAGAGTCAGGAATTTACTCTGGTTTCTAGAACCCGCCCTTCACAATGGTTATGATGAATGGGTCAATACTGTATATGAATAATCTCACCGAGGGGTTCGTAAGCGCTGAGGTCATGACACGTCTCATAGCTGCCCCCATCGCACTCAGGTCGTTCAGCATCGTCAAGAAGGCATCGGCATCCTGGATCACGACAAGATGAGCGTCTTGGGCTCCCGATTTACTGCGAATAAATGTTATGGAATTAACGTCCAGTACAATTGATTGAATCGAGTGTTTGTTTCAATCGATTTTTCGACGTGAAAACGCTATTGTAATGGCTCCAAAATTTGTATAACATGAATTGTAGACATTTTTTCATAAACATGTTTCAGGACATGATCATCCATCCTTGAATACCAACATTAAATATTTGCCCACAGCATGCAAAAAATCACTAATTCTGCCACATTTGAGTTCCGAAAATAACCAAAGAACAGTATATTTGTTTGGAAACCCAACGAACTAATGTCTCCAGTGAATAGACATTTCGAGTCAGAAGACACTTGGAATTTCCTGTATAACCCATCCGACGTGCCTCAACAGTAGATTGAGAGGGGAATTCATATACCTGTGGGTTACTTGGATTAGCTAGTAGTACTACTCTCAAGACTACTCGACAGCTCATTGTTCCGAACAATACAATGGATGTTAACTAGTTAACTAAACAACTAAGTCGAATATCAATGAAGGATCTTCATTGCTATTCATTCATATGAATATAAGCTGTAGGTATGTAGATTGCTTTCTTGAAATAGAATAATGAGGTCCACTATAGTTTGCGAGATCATACTGGGTAAGGGGTCAAGTTTGTCAGCATAACTGAAAGTTAGAGACAGTCAACCCACCCCATATTCAAGATGAGTGTTTCACCTCACTTCAAGACAGACTCGAGGGTTTGCATCTGACTCTGGCTCAGTTTCACTTTGCCAGTTTCCTTACGATTCATGTCAAATTTCCTTCTCAGTTGGCCCCGGTACATTCAAAATACATTGGAGCAGTCCACCACCCCTGATTGCCGTCGTCAGTCATAGTCTCTAGGGAAACCGCACCACAACGTGACAAGGAAGAGTGAAAATGAAACCATTCAGATGAGCAAATGCCTGCAGCAAACGAGCTGGCTTCCTACGCTAGTATTCATGTAGAATTCAGGAAGGGGCTCAATAAATTAACCAGCAAAGTGACAGAGTCGTGATAACATCAAATGTCTTTCCCGCCACTCCAATTGCGGGCCACATCGTACCTAACACTAATTTTTTTGCCAAATTTCTCTCCGAATCGAATGGTGACGTAAGTTTTAGCACCACTGCCTATCTCAAACGAGATATCAACATGATAAAACTCAGCTGTCTCATATAGTAAATAGCAACCTGCTGCAACGTCTCGAAAAAACGAGAAATCAAGTTTTTGCGTACCCTGTCAAATAGGGAAAATGAGTCAAGTCATCAATTCATGATGAAATTGAAGGAATCGTCATAATCCAAAGTTTGGATTATGACGATTCAGAGTTTTTTACCGTTCCCCTCGTGTCTGTCAACTTATTTATCCTTTCTGATTGTTTCTCAATTATACAATTCACACCTTACGTATACATTATTGACCAATAATGAAGGACTCACCTGCTTTCTCGGAGGTGCTGAATGAGCCGAAGGATGATCCTTGGCATCACTGCCTCTGTAACGCACATAAGGTCGTGTGGAGCTGCTGGTTTGTTTACCTGAGATTTGGGCCCATGTCTATCACAGAATCTGGGGAGAAAAAAAGTACCAAATGAATGGAAAGTAGGTAGTTTGGTCATGTTCAACTGAAGAAACGATATAACGACAGATTAAGGGAGAGATGTGTACAACTACAGACAGTAGGTAACTAGACTACATAAACGCAAAAATCCTCGAAAAATCAATATGCAAAACTGAAGAATTCCAATTTAAAAATTGGCATTTTCTGCAGACCATCTACATATTCAAGATCAGATCTAACAATCTAACACAGAGGTTGAGAACTTATAACTTCTGTGTTATAACTTTACAACACAAAAGGATGTCCAAATGAAAGTGGACTTCAAGCCTGAGTTCTACTCGTATCCCAACTTCCATGAAAAACGGAATCACAACGTAATCAGTCCCACAAATAATCTCAGCTGATTTCTATTTATTTTAATTTATTTACAATATATTTGTCCTCTATTTTTTATGTACAGAGTTGTTATGCTAGAAATAAATCTACTTCACACTAGTTGCTTGTCATCCACCAAGAATACTTGAATTTCAATTAATTAAAGCGAAATGTGAACGTTGAAACATTAATTATCTATTAGTCCCTAAAAAGAGCTACAAATTTTATCCCTTCCGTCAAAATCACTGTTTTGCATGAAATACCCTTGTAACTCTCATCATCACAGTTTGAGTAACGAGGTAAAATATGGAGTGGTAGTCACCACAACTGGTTTCATGTCGAGTTTCTTGCCCTGAGATAGTTCTCTTGTCTACAACAGGAAGGAAACATTGGATATTAGTTGGTAAGTACTTCTTCATAAATATCGACAAGTAAACATCTGCGATTTACATAGGTCGGTCCAGAATTCAGTTGAAAAATTGATCAGACCATCACTGAGATAGTCACTGACCATCCCCACTCTGGGTGCTTTTGCTCATCTGTGATGATACTTTTCCTCTGTGTCTCTCAGGAGGAATACCCACAAACTAATAGCCAATGTTTCCTTCCTTCTGTAGACTGTTACAATTCGATATCCGGATTTTACGTATCAAGAAAAAAACTTGGTTAAAGATAAAAGTAATATTTTTTAAAATTCCCATGGAGTTGTATAAAATGACTGATCCTAACTAGGATGAAGTAGAATTCATCAATGCAAATATAGTGCCATGTTGACAGAACGGCCATCAATACTAAATGCAGAAATCGATTGGGGTATTCCGAGAGCAGCGTAGTAAACTGAATGAAGCCTTAGCAACCCGAGTAATCCTGTTCCCCAATTAGTTGCCGAATATGTTGGGTGGCACTCTGTAAATTTCCAACACTGACAATAGATACATTTTAGGCTCCTATCACCAACCTGCGTTACGGAAATAGCCCTGCTATCATTGGCTAGATACCAACGGTAAAAGTGGTTGGTTAGTTGCATATTTTTACATAGTAGTGGTTAGTGGAGAGCGATAAATAAAATCGTAATTCGGTCTGTTTCTCAGTACAAAAATCAAGGTTCAATGATTGAATGCAATTTTGAGGGCAAATTATCAGCATGTTTCAAATTAGGACTTGGCATATTATAGTAAAATGCTATAACCTCCAGCAAAAGGAAGACTCCGTTGGCTAATGGTCAAGTTGACGTAAAACCAAACCTTTTCTCTCACAATCATCTACAATACCAGACTGTACTCTACCGCCAAGGCATAATTAAATCTCGATGTGTTGACTGTTGTCTCAGAACACAGCTTCTTAATAGCTCTAGCCCTAATAGCGTACCCAGTTTCTTTCATGACGGAGGTATCACCACAATCACATGCGCCGCCAGCTTGACTTCGGAACATGTTGAAGTCGTGTCCGTCGTGGTCGCCTCTCTGGAAGCACTCAGCGCAGAGGGACATGCAAGGTGATATCCCGCAGGTTCTGCACCTGTACGCTACGAAATTGGCCGTCCACACGAGGCCGCATGTCGTTGCGTTGTCGTACCTCCTCACTGAAAACAAAAAAATCAGAAAACCAAAATGAATAGTTTGCCTGTAAGAAGCCCTTAATAGACAAAACAGAAGTTGGTCCTGCTTCAACATCTAGAGTAATCCAAGGCTGATGGTACCAAGGTACACTTCCCAATCATCATAAGGCTGAGGTGTTCTAAGCATATAGAGCAAGAGTCATCTGCTTTAGTTTAGTGGACTTTAAACTTGTGCAGCCATGACACCTGACATGAATAGACTTTGGAATGATTTTGCCTCAGTCTCAGGACCAGCTAAAGACTTCCGGCTCAACCTGTAAGTGTGTAAAACGAACTGGTGAGGAAGAAGGACTAGAATATTCAACATGAGGATGTGTCACAAAAACTAAGAACAGGAAGTTTGAGAGAATGTAACACGATTGAGCACTAGCATTGCCGAACAAAAGTTAGTTTCCACCCACCGCTCCATCCTTGATTCATCATTACTGGATTCTACTTATCCTTGCGGCTCCATGAATAATGGAGAAAAAAGAATAGGCATATTGACAGAGAAATATTTCGCCAGTAGGTTGACGAGAACCGTAAGGTTGCGTTTTGAATAGTTTTCAGTGACTGTTAGCAACAATCTTGTTCATTACAGTTGTTCTCTTGTATGACGTATGAGTGTTCCTATTCATAAAAAGAGGATTGGATGGCTCGGATTTTCATGAACGTTTTGTGTGACGACAGTTCCCAAATAAAACCGCAAGTTTGTGTCAAATAGGTTTCGTGTCGCAGGCTCCCAAAATACTGTAAACGATTTAATTTTTGATGACACTGATACGGCACTGTCATGACCAAACATAAACTGATCCAGCTGTAGTTGAATCCCTCTACACGTTATCCATTATCCATTTTTTCCTTCTAGGTTTGGCGAGTGTTCTCTCGACTATTTTATGCTGAGGAAACCGAGGCAACTGTGTATCAGTGGAGCCTTGGTACAGTTATTACTCAGCAAGGAAACGTATTGCGCGTTCGGCATTAAACAGGGACACCCGGTATCTGTGTCATTGAGGTCGGCCTTGCAAGGTTGGTTCGATCGACGGAATACAGGCGTTCCCTGAAGGGAGCGATTGACACTAGGGGCACAAGTAAGTAATACAACTAGTCTGAATTTGAAACATGATTATACCCGTAGCCATCCATTTTTTGGGCTCCGTCTGAAGAATTACACCCTCGTCAAGAAGAAATGTTTCAAGATACTACAAATCCAAGAAGGTCACTATCGCCATTGTCACCATGGGAGTATTTCTGTGTAACGAAATGTTAGGCTCATTCGTTAATGTTTCGGGGAACCTCTTGCACCGCACATCATGAGCTGAAATGTTAAGATGCGAGTTGGGAACCGGATGGTATCAGAATAACGTTGATGATTTCGTCGGCGCACGCGCAAACATGGGGCCTTTTCAACGCACCGGTTCTATTCAACCGATTTTGATGACATTTTCAGGGGCACCTAATTAGTTCAATATGACATGAATTCAACCCCATTGTATACAATAGAATTTGTATATAGAAATATTATAATAGAATTGCCTCAAACTTAGGCTTTACTCAACTAAGATCTTCACATCATTTAACAGGAATAAGTACTTAATTAGTATCCCCCCCCCCCTCCCCAAAAAACAGCACTGTCGTAAAATCAGGCCAAAAAGGATTGATAGCCATTTTGCCCGCCAGCCACGTTTAAAGGATGCTCGGTGCTTCGCACCTCGCTGTTGAGTGTGCAGGCTTCTATATTATAGAAACCTGCTCCTCCACCACCAATGTTTTTCTGTTCCCTGTCTTCTTCCCACAACCCCCCTTTCACCCTTTATCTCCCTCGGTTTCACCTAATATGTTTCCTCTGTTGCACCTGCAGGGAGCTTTTCGATTCTTTCAACGCTGTTGGCGAAGGTTTTTGCAGAGGACTCTAGATGTCCTTAGATCCCTACATAAAACAGGGATATCCCTAGATTCCTTATATTAGAAGGAATTCAGAAATAATGTGTCACAAGTTGCTAGGGAAACATATGATCCGTATACCGGAATACCACACCAGATTCTCCCCCTCTAGAAATCGTTCACACTGTCTTTCAGGTACGTAGGCGGACGGCGATCCCTCGATGGTCCATGAGAGGTGGTTGGATGTAGCGGAGGAGTTTGATCAGCTGCTTGTTCGCTGCCCGGGTACGTGGTGTCTATTGCAACTCCAGGCATGTGAAGTGCTAGGCTTGAGGGTTGGACTCGGGGGGTGTTATTGGTGTCCTGGCTAAGGTAATCTGGAGGAGGACCACCGGGATTTGAGTCACCTCGATGGGCACGATTTTAGTGGCTCTTCCAGAAGGATGACGGATAAAGGTATTATTATTATAATATCCTAGGGTTGATACTTGAACCACCCCTCCAAGTAAAGCAACCAACAAACGAACGTAATCACCTCCTGTAAACCAACGTGAGGGTGCCTGCAATATTTCAATTTTCAATGGCAGACTCCAATTATTAACGTTTTAACCAACACCGTGTTCGCAAAAAGTAACACTTAAGAGCATTACGATCATTCAGAAAGTTAGCTATCCCATTGGGATGGATCGGATAGCTCAGACGGCGTTTAGTGATATGAACCCTCTCGGGGCCGTCCAAAATTAACGACAGGTGAAGAAAGTACTCAATCAAATCAATCGAACTCCAGTACCTTTCTCGGAATTTGGGTAGCAATTTCGTGATGCAAAAAACAATGAAGGCCTGATTGCTTCGATCCGTGATCAACTCAAACACTACATTTCACAATTTGATACTTGTATTAGGAAGAATTCTTGAATATCTCAAATCTGGCTCTTCATTGAATTTACATGTCCTATAGAATGGATAGTACTACTTTGTAAACAAAGGCCGGAACTCGTAATCGCTTATTTTTGTGTTATCACGTCGACGTGCTCCTCACTCTGTCAATCTCGCGTCTTTCCCCGGCGGGTTTCGGCGTGTCATTGGTTTGAGCTAATAAAAAATCGCGGGCCCCGAGCCAAATCCTCCACCAGCGGTCTATATCGACTGCGTTGTCCTATCTTGGCTCGTCATCCTCTGAGGCTGGGCTTGTGGGCCCCCAACGTGCTCTGTTGATTGTACCCCATCCAACCGATCTGTTTGATATTTTGCCGTCGGATACAACGCTCGTCAGCGTGTTTGGCCCAAACTTTTCCACTGATGTTCTCGGACATTTTCCACCGAAATTATTGTTCTTTCTTGGCACGTTAGCCGCTGAGAATTACAGTGCAATGACCTTGTTTACACTTTTGGCTCCTCCCTATTGTCTCAGCATTGTATCTCAACGCCGTTTATAATTTCAGCAATATCGCTGTTCCGTGTCTGTGATACTTTTTCATTGCCGATGGTTCGTCTGAAAATATCCCACAACCAAGACGATAACGTACTGCACTAGCATCTTGCCCAATGCAACAAGTTAAAAATCTCAAATTATGCCAAACATTTAAGGTACAATATGACGTCAATTTTCGTCTCGATGAGCCAAAATTCAAAGTGAAGCGGGTGGAACTCGTAATTTTACCATTTTTGAAAACTACAGAAAAAAAACTATGCACAATGGCGTTTGTCCATTTTTTTACTCCGAAAATTAGAGAAAATAAAGTGGGGTGCGTAACTCGTGGACCACCCTGTATAATATATCACATTAATATATAATTATGTATTAATGTAATATATGAATATTCAATGTATTAGTTCCTTTTATTTGCCATTCAAAGCATTTGTCGCATTGCTCAAAGAGGGTGAATTTGATTTGTAAAAGGGTGAATTTGACTTAAAAATGCTATAATTCGGTATAATCCCAATTGAACCAATATGATCCCCTAGCGTGCTTGAACTTGAAGAAATCCTACTGCCAAACGCGTGTCTGGTACCAAGTTCAATAATGTTCATCGAATGTTAGGAGGAGTTCAAGTCCAGTCTGTCGCGGTATTGACTTCCTTTTTTCGGCATAGGTCCATCAAATCGGAGCAGCGGTAACCACAAGTGCCATCAATAATAATTATTGATGGCAATTATTGATAATAGTTTGGAACCGAGTTCATTATTCTTCTCGCCATTAAAGATGAACTTCAAATCCCTCAACTTGGTCAAACATTACCGCATAATTTATCATCCGCATTTTTCAGGTCAAGGGCAACGTCGGTAGACGGCACCTCGCCATAAACGAGGCTCCCGACGCTCGACTCTCATTTTGCAACGACCGGATCAAGTTTAGGTCAGAAAAGTGTAATTAACTTGCGTCTTAGTAGTAATCAAGGAGCCCAGCAAATCGGATAAGGGGCCAAGCAAAATTATGCCGCGCTTCAAGTGGCAGCTGTGCGAAAAAAATGGGGACCGTACGGCCACCTGTTGTACTCCCCAGACGCAACGTTTTCTGGTGCTCATTAATGTTTCGAAAGCTATGTAACGTACAATTAGGTGTTCTACATGGAAGAACAGTTATCCATGCTCCGTGGGGTTAAAATAAGGATGCCGTGTAAAAAAAGGTCAATAATGAAACTATAAGGAGGAGATTCTTCTCTGCTCTACATTTTTTAACTCATTTCAATCATCAATGTTATTTTTATTTTTTATCTGATTTCAAAATTAAGCGGATTTTTGGTTTATTACCTTCGATAACGAACCTTTGAAAGACCAATTTCCTTCCTCAAAATTTGCTGCTTAACGTTTCAAGATACGTAGATTCATAAAATCGCATTTAAAAAAAAATCCTCCGTCCGCGGCACACTTTGCCCAGTTAGCGTTGTGCTAAAATTACGAAATTTGGTTTACGGGTTGTGACCAACCCCACAATGAGCCTTGAAACTTTTCATAACCCTAGGTCAATGGGAAGGGGTTCAAAACGAATTTTGAAATTTTTTGTGCGCAGTATCCGCAACGTAATCGTAGGAAAGAATCACTCAGAAATTAAATCACTTGATCGAATTCCACTAGTTTGAATTCCAAGTGACTAATAGACAACGACTCTCCTGAAACAGGTAGCTTCGACCACCAGAAGCTCGTTTATTCATTCAAGGCTCACCAAGATACTGAACTGGCCTTCGGAGGCGGCCTGGAAACTACCGTTAAAAAGGCAACATTTACCATCGAGCCCAACGATGGACGGGAGTTCAACAACAGCCGAGGTAGCAACAAAGATGCGAAAACTCAGCTGTTTGAATCACCACTCGAGGGAGGAGCCTTTTTTATTGTTGTTCGCCGAGAGCCTAGTGACAGTCTGATTCAACGGGAAAAACATAGTTTGGTTAATATTTGATTTGAACAAGTGTCAATTTCAACAAAGAGTTAGTGTCAATATTTTCAACAAAGAGTTCGGGTCAATATTTTCAGCCAAACTTCAAAAAGTTTATCGATATATAGTCATTATAAATAGTTTATTTTAGAGGCTCTAAATGTCTAATTATTAGACATTTAGAGCCTCTAAAATGTGGGTATATCCAATGGTTGAGCTGCAAACAAAAATTACGGTGAACAAACTCATCATCTTCGTAATATATAATTATTTTATCGTTGTAAATATTTTATAAAAGGTTACTTGATGTTATGTACGTGTTTGTTGTCAAAACGTGGTTTACGAGCCCAAGGACGGGAGTTTCGAATAATTGAAAACATGAAGCCATGAAGCCTGACAAGTTGGAGGTTTCAACAATTGAAATATTTGTAAATGAGAGGGCGGTGAAAATGAAGCCGTACGCCGAGGTAGAAAGGAGCGTTATACAAACAATTATAACTTTCCAAACTCCCAATGAAGTCTAGGGAATTCGAGTTGGAATGAGAAACCGATGAAATGCTCTGAAACATCCGTTTTCAATGCAGATAACATGTCGTACAACATTTGTTTTCAAAGGATAGAAATTATGTTCACCGCAACAACTCACCCAGTTGTTATAAATCCTCAAGGGCAGCTTTCCAATTTCACATCCAAAGTCATCGAAATTAAACACTAACATCTACTCTGGCTGTGTCAATTTCTCAATCGAGAGTCGACATTCGAAGTTTTGGACAAGAAGTGACCTCATTGGAAAATTATACGTGAAACCTTTTACTGATCTGGTTTGTGTGGGGCTGAAGATAATGAAATGCGGAGAGGTTTCAACTACAGCTTGTGTTGTATGGAGACGTTCCGGCCTCTTGACTTCTTTTTATTAGTATGCGTGAGGTCAAGTAGAAAATTAAATTCTACTAATTGAAGGTAATCAAAATATTGTTCGGATTATTGATCAGCAGTAGATAGTTGCTTCAAGGCAATGGGTGTTCTTGTTCTGAAATGTCGGTAACTAACAAACTTGCAGTCTAATTTTGATACCTACTTGAAACCTATTTAGCCTCCCATACCACATAGACCGTCATAAAAAAATTTTCTACTGCAGCTAAATACACAAAATAACATACTGTCTACTCCAACTTAACTTCCACATCCGGATAATCCGCCGAAAATCTACCTCCAGAAAAGAAAAATGTAAACGTTTCAAAAAACATTAACCAAAATATTTTTTTGAGAAATCAGGTAAAAACCGAATGATTTTTCCTGCATTATTGAAAGTACGTTTACGTAATTTCGTAAGATATTTAATTTTCCGCCATAAAAACGCGAATTTGACCGTACTGTATTGCTACTGACGAATCAATTAATATGTCTACAGGAAATGCACGAATTCGAACATCTTACGTCAACTGAAAGGAATATTTCGTCACTTTCGTAACTCAATTTTTTTCGAAAATGAGTTACCTGCGCATTTCAACAGATGGGTAATCACACAGCCGGAAACAATAGGAGTTTTTTTTGGGGGGGTTAAGTGGTTTAAAATTATACTAGAATTGGTGATACATGATTCCCAAAGCAACGAAAAATGAAAAAAAAAAAAAAAAAAAAAAAAAAAAAAAAAAAAAAAAACCTGAAAAACGAAACATTGATTCGGCATTTCGGCTTTCGGCATTTTTAGGTACTTCCATAATTGCAGAAGTATGTACCTACCAAAGTGTGTGTGATTTGTTGACCGTCAGTAAGAATTGTTGACTGTTGAATTGTTGTCAGTAAGAATTGTGATTGTTGACCCTCAACATATGTACCTACCTATGACCTATGTGATTTTCAGAAATTACCTATTATGTTTCAAGTTTTTTACATGATGTTAATAAAAAGTTCTTCGTTTTCACGCCTTGAGTTTATTATTGCTCCCTTGTTGTTCTTTACTTCTTTCTTCGTCGTAAAGATTTTGATATGATTGGTTTATGGTGTATTTTCCCGGGAAGGACTCAAACTGTATTAAAAAATATCAAAATAGAAAAGAACAGGCGAACACAACCTAATTCAGGATTTCTGAACACCAACTCAGCCCAACTCAACAACTTTCATGATTAGTGTATTAATGTTTAAAATTCTCAATGAAATGATATTCCAAAACGTTCTGGGTGAGAGAAACGCAATAATAACATCAGAGAGCCATTCAACAATAAAGTTATCAAGTTTTTTGGTCCTACTAGTTGCGAAAATTGAGTTAGGCGGTGTTAGAACTTAAGTGACGATTTATTAACCTATCTTTAATACAGCTTGAAATTGATGGTCTTTGAAATTTTAAATACCAGTCGAAATACGGTCACTCCACGAACATAACTAGTATATTTTGGCATTTGTGTAGAGGAACAACATTCGAATGACAAATAAACCAAAATGACCCCAGTAGCTTTCACTACCTAAAGTGGAGGCAATATTGCCCGGTAAGCTCCGACACGAAATATATTCCGAGCATGCCAACAAAAACAAATACAATCTCTTGAAGAAGTTGAATAGTATACTACTTGGGATTTGATTGAACTCGATCATTTTTTTGAAGATACTTCACTCAATGTTTTGGGACCTGAATCAGTTTGAAACACGATATGGTTAGATATCTGGAAATACTACTCAACGTTCAGACGTCTCATCCACGGGGGTCTATGACCTCAGGAGTTCAAACATCTCAAGGAAAACGAATTCGGAAGAACTTGAAAAATGAAAGGGCTGTAATAGCGAGGAGGGGAGAAATCCTTCCTGACAGTCGGATAGTAAATAATGAAAAATGATAATTTATTGTAATCTAAAGAAGGCTACCATAAAAGTGGGAGAACATTGGAACAGGTAAAAAGAGGGGCCCCATGGAGCCCGGAGGGGCCAATGACCGGCAGGAGGCAGCGTGGTGGGATTCCATGTGACTGCTCTCCGTCAACCTTCAAAACTAAAAGCTTGTGTTTCTCTAATAAGGAAGGACAACCCAAACATGATTCTTTCCAAACGTAGACAAGAAACAATTCATTTCCACTATATAGTTTTTCTTCAGAAATCCAAAAAACTGTTCAAAATCTGCTGTTTCACAACAAGAGATGGCGTGGCAGATATACCGGTGCCGACCTTCACCCGGCGCAGGACATTGAGTCTGTTTTGACTTCCTCATTCTTCGTGGAGAGAGCCTATTTCGCAGGCTCCAGGACTGCAAGGGACGGACAGGGTTGCAACTGGGGAAGCGATGAAGCGAAGAGAATGGTCAATTCAGAAATAGATAAAATGTCAAGGACAAAGGACTATGAGAGCATCCTGGTAGGACGAGGGCTGACCAGCCGTCTTACCAAGGAAATACTCGTACCTACCTCAACATGGTTATTAGTTGATATACCACGAAAACATAACGAAATGTTGACCCAATTAAGAATTGTACAGGACGATCTAAATAATTTTGTGTACCTACAATATTATGGACTGGTGGTCACGAGGAAAGATGAGTAGATGAGTCAAATCTTGCAACTGACAAAATTTGTCAAATCATTTAATGTCAAATCTTGGAGCATGGAAGAATGAGCGAAATTTCAAAGTAGTGAACTTACTCAATCCATCCTACGTTAAATTTTGTTAACCACCTACACTATTGTTAACCACGAAAAATCGACCTAAACAACTGATTCTCTAAACTTCTTACTGTCTTGAAGTGTCCCGATTAATTTTTTTGCCGTCCCGATCTTGACCCAATTTTTTAAGAAGTCGCATTTTCAAACGATTTTGTAAGGCGAAGATGAAAACTGGAAAGCATTGCAGATGGCTTGACACCTAAATGGCTCTCTGACATGTCCTTCGCTCAGTCGGTGGAATAGATAAATAGGTGCAATGACTTTTTTTTTGTTATACTCCATTAGAAAGAAATTAATATAATGTACCTCTTCCTATTTACCTACCTACTTTTCTTCGATGGTTCATATTATATTAAAATTTAATATTTAATATTAATTTAATACATTACCTATTTTCAAAAATATTGTATTTGTGTGAAGAGTTCGTTCAATTACATATCGTCCCTATTTTCGCCCCGATTTTTTGTGAGGCTGTTTCGATAAGTCCTGATTTCTAGCTTACACTGTCCCAATTTATCTGGAACAGATATGGCAGCCCTAGTGTTGGCGATGCAACCATCTTGACGCACTTTACTTCACAAAGCGATTCAGTATTCCAAACCCCGTGAAGAACGATGCCAAACACGTACTTTTTCGTAAGGCGACAACTTGCAGCCGAGCAACCAAAAGCTACACAGCAAACTATGTGGGACTGAGAGTATAACCTCGAAATTTCAAATCCTTATACCCACTTGATGGGTCATTTTCCGTGGAGTCACCGAAAAAATTAACGGTTTTGGAGAATTTTTTAAATACATAAACTCAAATGTGAGCCACTTATTGTTCATTACATTTGGTCATAGTAACCACGAGCAAATGTTAAATGTACCACAACCAGCTATCGTGTAGAAAGGCACATAATTTTGTTCAAGCCATCCTGATAGATACGTCTGTCTTTGAAAATTCGCGATAAAACAAACTCTCGAACAAACCAGGGTGTTTGATTAGAACGTTCTTTGGTTAACCACCCATCTATGTATTCCATCTCACTTGTGTACAGAAATCGTCTCGATTGTTTACGAAGGTTGAACGGCTATTATCATTACCTACATCACTTTGAATGTACCAACCAGAGTCGTGGATCACGAAACTGAATATCGGGGACAAGATGATGGCCTCACACCTCAATGAATCGTTCGGTTCGCCACCTCTTTCCGATAAGGATCATCACTTCTTCCATCGAAATTACTCAGGCACGTCATAGAGTAAATGAAACTATGCAGGGGTACGGTTTCAACCGTCCTTTCAACCGGCTAATAAATATTGTCTCAATCCAAAGACAGTTTATTACGTAAAAAGGAAAAACATTCAAGGCATCGAGATAATCAGACCACAGTGATTCAATAATTATAATTAATGGCCAAGTGTAACTAAGCAAGAAGGATGAACAGGAGACAAGCGAGAAAAAATAAATTGGAAAAATCCTATATTCTTAAGAGGATTTAAATGAATAATTGAGAGAACAAACTGCAAATAAAAGATACGATTACAACCTTTTGCTTTGTTTAGAAGCGGAAAGGTGTAGGCATGTTGAAGATATAAGCAGACAAGTGGCACACAAAGACCTCCAACTACAAACCTTCATAGTGTTTCGTAGCACCATTTGGATTTATATTGTCATTTGGGGAGCTTTGGACCTCTAGCAAGGGTTGATTTGGTATTTATGTCGTGGATGTAAGCTCTGAATTTTGTTTCAGACCTGTATTGAATTACTACAATTGAACAGGGTAATTTAAAATTGGTCAAATATAAATACTCGTATTATCAAATGTATTACAACTATAATGATTTATGTCGTTTCTTCTTATTAAAGGCAGAACCCTTCAATTTTTAAAGAGAAAAACTAATGCGATGGGATATATAGTTTTCACACAATCCCCATTTGTGTGGAAAATAATACTTGAATACAACGCTCTTGGGAAACTGAGGGAACTTTTGACCCTGACTCAAGTCACATTTTTGGTATTTGCTCAAGAATCTCTGAGCAGGGGTCCCACCACCAGGTAGTCTCCGTGGACCTGTGCTATACACAAGGGATATGCCATCTGCTGAAAGTGGAGTTACAGCAACTTTCACTGAAATACAGCATTCAAAGCCGACGGGGACACAGCAGAAAAAGCTGCTCACAAACTGCAAAATCACCTTGATAAAGTCAACAAGTGGACCCAACAGTGGAGAATCAAACTCATAAAACCCAGCTATATAGCTATATATATGTATATCAAGAGTTGACACTACATGATGAACAAGAAAGGAAAGAGGCACTCATAACTAGAGGTTCATAACAAGTAACTGCTGTACAAGGAAATTCTAAAATCAGTCTGGATGTATGGCATCAAATTTAGGACTGCTCAAAAAAATTCAACAACAATCAGATTCAGACTTTCCAAAGTAAAGTACGTAAAGTAAGTCAATGCCCCGTGGTATTCAAGGAATGACGACCTTCATCGTGACATGCAAATGGAAACCGTCAGCGAAGCCGTCAAGAACAATGCAGTTAGGCATGAAGAAAGACTTCACAGAAATCTCGAAATGATTCGGATCTTAGACAAGAGTGAAATGGTGCGGCGTTTGGATCGGACAAAACCACTTGAATTATGTAGGTATTTCGCGAAATTGAGGGCCAAAATTAACGGTTCAGTGTGCTTGTAATTGAGGCAGTATGGTTCTGGTTGTTATTTTATTCTTTAATAAATAATGAATTTTGAAAAAAGATACGGCCTGAATTGAAGTAGGTACCTACTAGAATTGAGCAGAGTGATTTCAAATGAGTAAGGAATCAAATGTATTACATACTAAATTATTTATGTCGTATCATCTTATTAAAGGCAGAACTTTTCTGTTTTAAAAGAAAAACTAATGCAATGGGACGGCTAGTTTTCATATAATCCCTATTTGAGTGAAAAATAATACATAAGTAAAATTTACTTATGTATTTAATATAAAGCTTATGTATTTAATATAAAGTAAAATTTACTTATAGGTATATTTAATATAAAGCTCTTTGGGAACGAAGGAAAATCTTATACCTGACTTTGGACACATTTTTTGGTATTTTCCTCTCAACGGCTAAAAGTATCCTGATGAAAATCATACCTGTACTCTTACAGTTTCAAGCGATATCCCATACTCGGAAAAATATTTAAAGAACTGTAATTAGCGCCAACTTTTGGTTTATTATCTTCGATAATGAACCATTGGAATCGCCCAAAGAAAAAATTTTTTTAACCCCCCCTCAAAATTTGTTGGTTTACGTTTCAAGATACGTAGATTCAGAAAACCGAATAAAAAAAAATCCGTCCGTCCGCCGTACGCCGTCCGCCGTCCGCGCCACTTTGCCCAGTTAGCGTTGAGTTAAAATTACGAAATTTTTTTTATGGGTTTCGACCAACCCCACAATGGTCCTCGAAACTTTTCATAACCCTAGGTCAAGGGGAAGGGGTTCAAAACGAATTTTGAAATTTTGAAAATTTCATATCTCGAAAAATTCATATAGAACGGTATGTTTTTTATTTCATATTTCGATAGAGTTTGTTCCGTAGAATTTTTTAAGACCATCCGCAGCTTTGTACGACCAGCCGTTCGTTCACAATGACGGCTCAAAGATTGTGCCTCACAACCCGATCGTGAATCAAACTGTTGAAATACAGGTCCATTTTCATACTAACAAGCTCTTTTGAACATCATATGGCTTAAGTGATGTCGAGTTTGTTGTTCTGAGGTGCGTTTCGTGCTACGGAAATGAAGGTAATTTCGAATGTTTGTTGGTAGGTATTTGTAATTATTATTAATAATAAATACAAATTATTAATACCTAAACTAGGTACTTGATAAAATTGATAATAATAATTAATCTAACATTTAGGATCTAGAAATTTAGACCTAGTGATCTAGACAGAAGGGTGATCTGTACAAAGAAGATAATGAACCGTTGTGTCAAGAATTTGCAGAGTGTTTTAGAAATTCACCGGTTACAACCAAATTAAATGTACGACAAATGATGGTACCGACCATTGTATCAACTGAATATAAGAAATTTTGCGTAATTCATCGCAACACATGGTTTTCATTTTATTTGTACACACAAATGAAGTCGTACAGTGTATGATTTAATTCCCAACAATAAACTCATACAATGTCATAGAGACCAATCACAATTGAATCCACAACGTTTGATGCAATTCATATTGAGAAAAAGAAAATGGAAATAACCTAAAAAATAATAATAATAATCTGCCTGTATGAGGCGGCCTGGATCAGAAGCAGTCCGTTCCACCAACTTTCTACGGGGAAAGTTTGAGAGAAAGATGAAACGAAATGAGAAAAAAATCAGCAACTTCGAACGCGTTTAGGTTTGCCAAACTAAATTCCTCAGGGTTCATACGGATTAGGATTATTTCATAGGTGTATTGAAATGGAAGTAACTAGATAAATGACAGGTTTTCAAGAAGGGTGGTATTTCTCAAATTATACTCAACTATAATTAAATGAGGTGTAAGGTGGTATATTACACTCATATAATGTACACTTTACTTCGGTAAAAAAATACTTTTCAGCGTCTCAGTAATATTAATGCCTATCATGATGTCTCAATAAAATCGCGAATCTATACAGATATCCGGATATCACGGACAAACCTATCTCGATGTTTTTATTAAAACGACACAGGCTCGTACGAATAAGTTCGTAGGAAATTAAACGAAGTAAAGATTATTGTAGAAATTATCAAAATGATTCTGGGTCTGATTTTTTTCGCAAGGATATCGATGCCGTTGGAAAGAGCGTTAAATTTCCTGCATCTTTAATGCCTAACAATTTATTTTTAGTCTATGATACACTTTTGGTTGGAAATTAAATGTAGCCCATTTAATTTAACTCGCGTTTCACCCTGTATAAATAGGTATAACGTCCCTGTAATAGTTTATTGTAACTGATTTTTGGTGTCTTTTGGCAGTGAATTCAGGATGGTCTTTTTGGTATAACATTAAAAAATTTTTTTTTCGGAAATTCGAGTTTTAAAAACGAATAGGCGAATATTCGCTAAAAGAGTTTATTTATGGTAGGTCCAAGAAAATCTATAAGGTACACGTTGGTCGCGTTTGTTGGATTTCAAGATTTGCTGGGATTTTCATGATTGGTATGAACACAATACATTTTGAACCATTCACAGGCACACTGTTAGTTCGTAAGTAAGATTTCCTTTTCAGAAGGTCGTTAACATCAAGCAAATGGACAGCTTCGATGTCACGACCTCTTAGTCGGTGCAGATGGTCGATAGCAATTTTCTTGATAGATGCATTGATAGTTTCTACCTCGAGGTCGTGGTGGAGTCCATCATTCTCAATGTTCCACCGCGCATTAACTTTGCTCCTGAGCACACTATTTTGAAACAACTGAAGGATTTCGATCCTCGAGCTCAAAGGAGCTGTGAGCGCACAGCTCCACAGCTGCGCTCGGTAAATTCGCGCTGGCATTAGTGCTCGGTTATATAGGGTTCATTTGTTTCGCACAAACAATTTTAATCGCTTTCCCATTACTTAGTACAAAATTAGTAGCACTGGTCGCCACATCACGATATAGGGACGCTTGTCTGCAACACTGCACCAGTCGACTCTGCTTTATTCTATTGATGATAATAGAAGAGTAGGTAATATTGATCTGCTTTTTACGCGATCGGTGGGAGCCGAGAACGGGTACCTACATTATAGATAGTCAAACGTGCGACATAAGTTAAATAATATTTAATTTACACTATATTATAGTGTTAATTGTATACCTGAATTTATGGCTAGGTTGGAAAATTGAAACGTTAACCAGGAAGAACTGAACTGGAAACAGGAAGACTCGGTATCTGAACCCATTATTTGGACGAGCGAGCCAAGCAAGCAGACAACCCTTATTAAGTGCATTTGCTTTTGAAAGGCTGTGCCAAACTTCAGCCAAACAATGCTAAGTAAATGAGTGGTGAAATCAGTACCTACCAATAACTGACATGGAAAAACAGGAGTGGCAATACGGATTGCTGCAGACATGTTCCCATGGCAATATGGATAGCCTGATAAGCTTCAAAACTCCTTCAATAATTCTTGTGTCTCACTAGTACCACTATAATTAATTAATATACATTTATTCGCGATTATTGTTTTATAAGTATCAAATCAAGCAACACATTGATACTCTACCTAAATATCCACATTTTACTCATGTCGCAATTGGCTGGAGCTGTGTAAAACCCTTGCCTTTGGTCCATTGTGATAGAGTTCGACATTTTTTATCAGTTTTGTACTGCTCTCAAAATGGATACCTATTAGTCTGATTATTAAGGCATTGTTAAGAACTATGAACAGATTTACGACTGCTGTGGTAGAAAGACAACTCGTGATTTGATGGAAGGTAAGATCAGCTCGTAGAATCAGCTCTGTAGATCCATATTGCCACGAGCACACCTTGCAGCGAACCAGCACGCAATAACCGATAGCCAATATCGCTTTTCCAGCCCATATGAACCGATGTTCAATTACAACCACAGGTAGAGAACAATATTGAAAAATGGTCATCGTTATTTTCGAGCAAGTAGGTGTCATGTTTCTGAAGATAATATCATTATATTATAATGTACTTAAGAAACGTAAAATTATGTTACGAGGTTTGACCTTCATAAGATCTCAGGGGTGGTTCAGCTGTTTTCAACCAAATTAAATGTCAAGCAAGAAATTCGCATCAGCGTACACGATTGACATGAGAAAACATGACTTATACGTTGACATAGCTTAACTGGAATGCTCTCCATACTATAATTTCCATGTCCAGCTAGACCTATACATTATTTTCCAGCCCATGACCTTGAATGTTCACCTATCACTGTTCCTATGCAATGCATTTGATGATCAGGGGAACCATAACCTACCCAATCAATCTAGCGGGCGCCTCTTACAAAATATGGACAAAAGTCTGATTGCCATTGAAAAAATTACTGGCATTTTTCCAAAACGAGTAGTTAAAATGTTCATGGGGAGGGGGAGGGATTGCTTAGTGTACCCAAGAGCTTTATTTTAAATACATGTAGCAATTCTTAAGCTCATTCTAGAGCACCCTAGAATTTACGTAGTTCTATCAACTGATATAATGCAAACATACTGATGAGTGTCATCATATATCTACTACCTAACACGCTTAAACGTAAACAATTAAAAACTTTAACCAGACTTGAATCTTATCAATATTATGTTTATTGAATGTCTATGAGCAATAATTTATGAGGTTTAGTGAATACCAATTGGCAAACTGTGCTTCTGGTGACGATTAACTTGCATCTAATCTCTGAAGGATAAGAAAACGTAATCTTTGGGTCAATTTCCAACAACGTGAGAACAATGATGCAAAAACATAATAATACCAAATACCATATTGGTTATGTAATGGTATTCTATATTATGGAACTTTCGAAATGCGCATTGCATCATGAAGATATTACTGCTGTGTAATATAACTATATAAATATAATATTTAGGTATGTCACTTCTGAAATCTTGTTCCCTTTTTTCCCATTATAGGTGCCTACATGTTGAATGACGGGAGTAGGGGGATACATGGGTGTTCACTGATTACTTAGATGAGGGGTTGGCAAGGAGTTACTAGGCAACATATTTTTTCCAAGTTGATAGTGCTCCACTTATCAGTAAGCCAGAATCAAAATAGACTTACCAGTGCTGGAAAACTCGTCGGGGGTGGTTCCCCCAGCCATAATCCATTTGCACCAATCTATACTGTTGACATCGTCTATGGCTACTGCGGGATTTAGCAGAATATCCAGGAGGTCATCCAGACTCCGCGTATGAGCCGAATTCGCGCACTGAGCCTGGATAAACGCTGCAGCCGAACGTTTTCCCTTTTTCATTAAAACGTGTCCCGGAGAAGACTCCATACCGGAGGACATCTTCGGGAATACACCGAAAATCCGAACGGGAAATCCTGCACACTACGCACCAGCACACTTTTCTGTATTCACTTCAGTCAACTTAGCAGTCGGAAAACTAGCATAGAAATGTGAACCGTGGCCGACGTTAACATTTCCCAATTGAAACAAACCGTAAAGCGCGGAAAGCGAGTGAAGAATGGCAAAGAAAATTCAATAATTTTAAACCTTCAGTTCGAGGATTCGAGGTCGCCGATGACCGGGGGTATATTATCCAACAGCGCGACACAACAATACCGCCACATCTCCCTCTCTCAAATCATCGCGGATAGAAGTCGAAAACGACTTATCGAACAGGAAGAGCTCTTTTCTATATTTTCTTTCTCATTTTCGGTTACACGTTCATAAGTTTGACACAAGGCAAATTACTGCAAAAGACTAATGAACTCAGAACAACATGGCTGCCATTCTTTTCGGCCACCTGTATCCGCCATGATGAGAATCAAGGTCACTGTTGTGTCGTCATCAGACCCATTGTGAAGGTTTCCCCAATGAAGCCACCACTTTTATTCTGACGTCATGATACGGCACAGCACTTATAAGTTGGAAGAACAAGATACATTTCCACTCAATACGACCGATAATATCACATTAATTGACACTAATAAATAAGGTCAATTAAGAGCAGGAAAAAAATAAAGTTTAAGAGCATCCCTGTGGCATTCGGTATGAGGATAAGTACAGTTGATAGTCTTGAATCTTTCCATGGTTGAAGACATTCCACGATTTAATTTTTAGTTGCAAAATGAACTATAATAATTATGAACGAAGCGTAAACTTATACAACTTTTTAAGAATTCGCTGAACACTATACTTCCATGAATCACTAAGATTCAAAGAATTGGTGAGCTTTAGTGAGAATCCATGCTTGATCTTAGCTGTACTAGCGCTTGTAGTAGTAGTACATACAACTAAACTACTAGTTACATCATTAAAGTTTTTCTAAATTTCAAAATTCAAACCTTCGACTATATTATTAGTATAATAAATAATTATTTTTTATAACAGGTGTTATCAGAGTTCCCTGTCAAAGTGTAATCGGTTTTATTTGCCGAAGCTCAAGCCGGCAGATCACAACTTTTGTGGTGACAGACTGCTAAAGGATGACCGATGACACCCCATGACCCAGCGTTTCAGTTTTTTAGTAGTTCAAGATGGCGGGCGCGATGATGTTCGAGAGAACTGTTTCCACGGAAAATCGTGAAAATAAAAATTTTAGTGCACCAGTAGAGGAAAATGATGAAGAAGGCATCAAGAACAAGGAACAGACAATCATGCAGCTGGGAGAGCAGTACAAGAATGAAGGTAAAGCCAAAGAATTGGCCGAGCTCATCAAAGCCACTAGGCCGTTCCTGTCTCAGATATCTAAAGCAAAAGCTGCTAAATTAGTCAGATCTCTTGTAGATTTCTTCTTAGATCTAGAGGCTGAGACGGGGATAGAGGTCCAGTTGTGCAAAGATTGCATCGAATGGGCCAAAAACGAAAAGAGAACGTTCCTCAGGCAAAGCCTCGAAGCCCGACTCATCGCTTTGTATTTCGACACGGGCATGTACACGGAAGCCCTCGGATTGGGATCCAGTCTACTGAAAGAACTGAAAAAACTCGACGATAAAAATCTTCTCGTGGAAGTCCTGCTTCTGGAATCCAAAACTTACCATGCCCTCAGCAATTTGTCCAAAGCTCGAGCAGCCCTCACGTCCGCGCGCACAACAGCTAATTCCATCTATTGTCCACCTAAAATGCAAGCTGCCCTAGACCTCCAGTCGGGAATCCTTCATGCTGCTGATGAACAAGATTTCAAAACCGCTTATTCATATTTCTACGAAGCTTTCGAAGGGTATGTATTGATTTCAACAGATTTGTAAAAATAATCATAAATAACCAATCATGTGGAACAAAGGTGTAGCTTTGTATATCACCTTGGTTGAACGCTCAGAATGTTGAGCTAGTCAGCCTAGAATAGGAAGTCTTGAGCCAAGGTCCATTGAACCTGCTCCTCTACCCTAATTGGCAAATGCCCTTGGTCGTCTGTGGCTTTCTCCCCATTTATGGAATTATTGCTGGTTGTCTGGGACCTCTAGTCATTGTAAAATTTACGTTGCGATAATGGAATTGTGCTAAACATTACTTCCCTTCAAAATCATTCATAATATTATGAATTATATTATAATTCATGATGACGTTGTCATCCTCTTACTCATTTAGAACAATGTTGTAGTTTTGACGTCAGCAAATTTACAAGGCTCGCAATTTCATGGCTCTTGAGGGTCTGTTAATTCTCATTTCCATACAGTGATACCAGGAGGATACAAAACGTGCCAAAATAATCTTATTGACTGGATTTCAATTGATAAGTGATGTAGTTGAAGCGTAGTACATGTAGTAGATGACATGTAGGTACAGGTGTACACACTGAAGACTATTATTTCGTTTCAACCACATCACTTATCAATTGAAATCCATTCAGTAAGATTATTTCGGCATTTTTTGTATCCTCCTTGTATCTCTGTATGAAAATGAGAATTAACAGACCCTCAAGGGCCACGAAAATGTAAATTTTGTATCCTCCTTGTAAATTTGCTGAATCAGCACACGAATTATTCGTGTTGATAATACACATTGAAACTTTCCCAGCTTTCTTTGTCTTTGTTGTGTGAGTGGGCTGTGAAATTAGACAATCCAGAAACAATGTTACGCTACTGTACGAGTTTCATTCTGGCATCAGCGTTTTGTTTTCAGATACGATTCCGTTGACTCGCCCAAAGCTTTGACCGCCCTCAAATACATGCTTCTCTCGAAAATCATGTTGAACACTCCGGAGGACGTTCAGCATCTGATTTCAGGTTCGTATTCATGAACTTATAAATTTTAAAATTTTTTCTAACACTTGCACGTGAGTAAAGTGAAATTCGACATCTCGAACGAGTACTGGTATAACTTGATGAGACAGAGTAAAAGTCTTACAGGTTTTACTTGATAAGGCAGGGTAAATCCACCACCTTGTTACCCCCTCGAATAAAGTCTATTTCTACAATTTTATGGCCTTCAGTCGACTTTTTTTCATTTAAGCCGTTTTCTCGCTAAATTGGGGTCTTTCTCGTTAGAATATTGAAGGAAAAAAACCATCGTTGACAATTTAATCGACTACCAAAACAAATTTTGGGAAAAAATGTGGAAGCCACATTTTTGCCCTAGTTCTACGTTTGACTTTCCTGAGTCAACCCTCCCCGTTATCATTGTAGTTTTTGAAATTGACTGTGACAATCGGTTTACTGAAGAAGCTGACCATGGGGTATGCGCATGAAAATTGAAAAAGCCGATTCGTTATTTGAGTTGCTATTACACTAGTTTCCAACTAGTTTCCATGTAAAAAAAAAAAAAAACTTCACAGAGATCCATACTCACAATAATTGTGAGTACTTATATGAAAACCTGGTAGTTTGATCCTCCCACCTCCTGAACACAGCCCTCATTAGATGTGATCAGCCAATGGGGTCAGCGCATGGGTTTTTTAAAAACATGTTTATTGGTATAGAATCGCTTCAAAAACGCGAAAATGGGAACCATTCGTTGAAATTAGTTTACCCTTATTTTTTATGGAACAGCGCTCGATGAGGTCAGAACCGCTGAAGCATCTGATTGGTCGGTAAATCAATCCTACCACCGCCATACAAAAAACGGTCAGCTACAGTTGCCACCCCTCCTGAAACTTGCGAGATGACCGAGGGGGCGACGTCACAACCGCGTACCAAGTCCAAGATTTCAATTGTGTGTTGTCAATTTTGCACCAGATTTCAATAATAATCCCCCTCAGCTGTTCTGACGTCATTGGGTGCTTTTTATGAACATGACTATGTTTCTCTATCCATAAAAAATAAGGGTAAACTAATTTCGACGAATGGTTACCATTTTCACGTTTTTGAAGCAATTCTACATCAATAAAAATTCGTTTGAAAAACCATGCGCGACCCCATTGGCTGATCACATCTAACACAGGTTCAAGAGAGTGGGAGGATCGAACTACCAGGTTTACATGATCCGATTCTCCAGATGATGTTCTTTGGAAAATGGAATGCGGATTCAGCTGTCTCTTCTTTTCTGGTTTCCACGACACAACTCAATTATTCATTTGCGACCTACTGATTTACCCAATGGAAATATCAAGTGTATGGTCGATTGCCTATTCACAATAAACTAAGTACTTAGTGGGATAATAAACTAAGTGGGAGCAGCAGGACAGATATTTCAGCTGTGAGGTCAGCTTTCGAATACCGGGGACGAAATTATTTGTGTCGTAGAAATCTATTTTCAACAGCCTTGGGGTGAATTTGTGAAAATGCAAGTAACCAGAGAGATTTATTTGTAAAGCTGTTCAAATCAAATGTTGGCCTTTTGCCATTAGATATCGAATATCCCCAAACATGTCTTACGTAACTTATTCAAAGA
Source organism: Stenodema calcarata (assembly GCA_963920205.1). NCBI lineage: Eukaryota > Metazoa > Arthropoda > Insecta > Hemiptera > Miridae > Stenodema > Stenodema calcarata. The sequence goes on along the minus strand of OY986053.1, from coordinate 8,374,768 downwards.
CTCAAACTTCTTATTGACTTCCAACAACTATTTTCTGTAGTAATCTCAATTGTTTCAAAATTCTGCTAGTTGCATAATATGAATATTATTCTGGTGATGACATTATAATAAATTCGAGACATTTCCAGAATTGTTCACCTTCGTATTTAGCTTCTAAAATCAACGGTACGAACAATAGTCGCGTTCCAATATTCAGCATCGCCTGATTGTATCGATACTACGAGGGGCGTACAGAATGTTTGGTTACAACATGTGTTGAAAATTGATGAATGAGTATATTCAAATGAAATTTACTAGATAAGTGTCAAGACATTTCATTATTTCTCTACATAATCGCCATTGAGGCCAATCCAATTTTGAAGCCTAGGGACTAGTTTTTGTATACCACGTCCCAAAGCCATTTTTCAACAGTATCTTGGACAGAATCTTGGACCTCCTCGTCATTTGAAAATCGTTGTCCACACAAAAACTCCTTCAATTTATTAAAAAGATGATAATCCGATGGTTCTAGGTACGGCGAGTCGGGTAGGTGAGTCACAATATCCCAGCCAAATGAAACGGGCGGTAAGAGGTCTAGCGTTGTCATGAAGGAGTGACACACCACGAGTCAGCATTCTTGTCCTTTTGTACTTGATTTTTTTCACCTTCTTGAGTGTCTCACAGTATGCAGCTGCATTTATGGTGGTTCCTTTAGGCATAAAATCGACCAATAATGCCCCTTTCCGGTCCCAAAAGACAGATGCCATGATCTTTCTCTCTGAAAATTGGACTTTTTTGGTTGATGGTGAATGGGGATGGCGCCACTGCAGAGACTGCCTTTTTGACGTTTTGTCGCCAGTCACAATTGAGACAAGAAAAGTTTCGCCCTCGCTATCATACCGTTCAATAAATTTTCATGCAGCAAAACCTACACTAGCTAGAGCGATTGGAGGAAGAACTGGTTGACGCTTTTGGCCGCTGTGACGACATTCCGTAACGGACTGAGTCGTTTGATGATTTGTTTTGACCGTTAGGAACCTCTCTACCGACCAGTGGTGACAACTCTGAAAACACAAATTTCCCTTCGTCCTACACCGCCCTTGTAACCTGATCTACAACTCTTTTGTGGATTGTTATGAACAGTCGCAGTACGAGTGAAATGGGAGAGATACGAGTTTTTTTCCTTTTTTCTAAGTACAACTCTTTAAGAAGCTATTTTAGGTGTAGGATTATGGGGTATATTTGGATACCGAGGATATTGTATCATTCCAACTCTCATAAGTTGAGTAAGTGACAAGGCCAAAAACTGGTGGACGAAACCAGTAACATTTTTAATATTGCCATAGAAGAGCAGAAGATTGTATTTCTTACCAGTAGATGATGGCAAGTTTTCTAGTAAGCTTGTTCATTCTGATATACAGGTTGGTGAACATGGGTCATTTCCCCTTGATATGTCAGACACATCAGGTTTTTCACTCGATATCAGTTGGTATCGTATTGTCACTGCCCAACAGTAAATTCCTGTAGTGATGGCAAGAAACCCTGTACTTCCTGCCCATACCCCTAGAAGTGGCAAAACTACTCTACTGGTGTGTATTATACGAGCATCCTATCACAGCAGCATACGTACGCATTTTCAAATAATACTTCAAACTTCTCACATATAATATATTATGATCTTCGAAGGTTGAACCCGCGATTAATTTTTATCATTTTCTACGCGTCCGTAGTGTATCTATCTGTGGCTCTGTCTTGACTGGCAAGTTGGGCATTGGGCCGAAGAAGTAACGTCTATCTGGTCCCTCCTGATAGCATTCAAGTGTATATTTGACTGTCGGCGTAAATAAGACCATTGATTTGTTGGTGTAGCATAAGCGCACTGCAATTTTCTCTTCTAGTCCAAAAATTTGATTCAAGTTTTCATCCAACAGGAAAACTCGCTCTGAAGCACGCTGGGAGGGATATCGATGCCATGAAAAACGTAGCCAAGGCCTCTGCCAAACGGTCACTTGCAGATTTCCAGTCGACCCTCGAAGGCTACAAGAAAGAATTGAAAGAAGACCCGATCGTGAAGGCACATCTGGGCACGCTCTACGACAACATGCTGGAACAGAATTTGTGTCGTATCATCGAACCGTACTCTAGAGTTCAAGTAAGCGCTCATACAAACCTCCTTTTCATTGTAGGGTTTATTGGCATCTGGATTCTGTTTTGGCCCAGAGCAAGCCCTCACACTAACTTCCTTACTCAGTGAGTTCCACTCATTCAGCCCAAATTAATAACTAACTTCTCTACTCATTCTACTGCAGTATGTATTGTGTGTTCTAAGAATCATATTTCAACCATTCGTTGCTTACTTTTATGTAATTTTACGAAATTTACTCATACTTCAATTGAACTTTCATCCAAGTCAAGTTTACTTTACTCAAGTCAAGTTTCAATTGAACTTTCACCCCCAAGCGCGCTTGTTAGTCGTGAATTTTCCGATTTTCAGTGCATTATGAATTTAAGAAATATTTCTTGGAACAGGAAGAATTATATTTAGTTCCATAGGTGGGCTGCGTGTGAACTTGAATATAGGCCATTATTACACTGGTCAACAAAAAAAGGTATAGTTTGGTGCAGAGGAGATAAGGATTGGCGTTTGGGTTTTTCGGTGTGCTGAATCCAAATCTGAAACCCGTTTTTCGCCATCAGGTATAGTTTTTCAGTTATAGCTCGTGTACCTCTTTTCTAGTACGTTTGTATGTTAAAATATCCTCGTTAATTTTTCTCTTTCTATGGTTTTTGAGGTGCACAATTCGAATTTGAAATCCGATTTTAGTTATCTTCTTCCATCCCACGGAAAACAGCGGTAAAGTTGACAAAGTACACACAAAAATTCCAGATTCGGATTCAGAATGAAAGATTCTGTAAGAATTTCTCTCTTGTATTAGTCAAATCTATCAATTAAGCCGCTGGTAAATTTTCATCTGATTCGTTCAATTTGTTCATTTGGGTGGTATGTGTGAAGGGACCAACATTTATCTTCTCTGCACCAATCAACTCCTTTTTTTCTGTACAGTGTTATTGATGACCTGTGGGCAAGAAGTGACTCTCTAGACGCAGGAGTGGCAATTATTATTGGCAACTGTGTCATGTAGGTTACTTCCCCTCCACTGTAGGGCCTACAGCCTACCAGCGACATAACATGACATATTTTGTAATATAGTGTTCAACATAAAGTACTCGTAGGTTAGTTGGTGTGTTTTTTGAGTAGAGATGTAGAGATTCTTCATACGTTGTCGGAGGGCAGAAATTGTACAGTCTTGTGTTACAAAAAGATTCACCGATCTGGTGTGGTCTTCGGGGATATCAAACAAAGCTTTTCGGTCATGGTCTACTAGGGAACGACTGTGATCAAAGATAGAATATATTATGCTGGCATAACATGTGCTGGAGGCGTTTCAAGTGAAGAACTCCAGTATGAAGGGAGACCTTTTTTCCTGGACACAGCGATATGGAAACTTTGATAGACTTTGTGAAGCATTGTAAGCAATATTTTGGATCCTCATGTCATTTGAAATCGACTACATAGATATTCATTGAATTTATCATACGTTCTCTCACACAGCCAGTGATTGAACTGTTGTTGAATACTGAATTGGGTTTTCGTCCGTTTCATCCGTTACAATACGAAGACTGTTTAATTTCTTGGCAATGAAACCAATGTTAGTGAGACAGCACAGTCTTAGGGAGACTGTGATAGCAGCAAACAGATAGCACAGTCTCGAGGAGGAATTCCCCTTTTTCTTCAGGCATTTTCTATACAGGTTTTGAGTCATTCTTTCTTCTGTATCTCGAATTTTTTCTGTTTTTTATAGTCACAGTTTCTACAAAAAATCCATTTACAACGTGATCTACTTTTGACATTTTGTTTTAGTACTCCCACACAACTAACTCTCCATCAGTTAGACAATCCCTCTTGACATACAAATAGGATGATCCTTCGAGAAACAGTGGTTTAATGTCCCCACTACCTCTTCATGGCCATAGGCTTCATCCTTCTCCTTTTGTTCCCCCATTATGTAAAAGCCTGTCATTAATAGAAACAAATAGTACTAATACCAATAGTGGGTAAGTCATCGTACAAATATTTGTAAACTCCTTACCTTCGGCTTCTACATTAATTAAAAGCTATTATGCTATAATTATTGTACCCACCATTGTTTCTCTTTGTGCGTCTGATCTCTTGTTAGGTCATTTCCCTTTTTTTTCTCCGTAACTCCTCAGTTTTTCAGCATTAGTCAGAGCATAATGATCCAAACCTCATTTGTAAAGAATTGTTATTGAAGATGTTAAAACTCAAAGTAGCATAATAAACTAGGAAAATAGTGGCTGGTGAATTGATTGCAGTTATTCAAGTAACGGAGCACAGGAGTATTACAACTTATCAGTTACGTGAATAACTGCAATCAATTCACCATCCCCTATTTTCCTAGTTTATTTAGCTAGTTTGAGTTTTAACATCTTCAATGAATTGATTGCAGTTTTACAAGTAAAGGAGCACAGGAGTGTTACAACTTATCAGTTACTTCTCCAGCCCCTTTTTTCCTATGCTGATGCTTGTATATTGTATTATTTTCCCTATTCTGGTGGTCGCACTAATGGAGTTTGGTCCATAATTTGACACTTGGAAATGTCTCCAATTGTGTAATGCTGCTTGACTAGAACTTTGCTTACCTTTCATCCGCAAAATCGATCTCTAGTTCCAATATCAACCCTCTTACCTCACTAACGCCTTTTTTCACTCCCCAACAGGTGGAATACGTCTCAAAAGCCATCAAACTGCCGACGCTCCAGGTCGAAAAGAAGCTCTCGCAGATGATCCTCGACAAGAAATTCAACGGCATCCTCGATCAAGGGGAGGGCGTCCTCATAGTCTTCGAAGAGATCCTCGTCGACAAAACCTACGAAATGGCTCTGGAAACCATCAATAGCATGGGCAAGGTCGTCGACACGCTTTACCAAAAGGCCAAAAAGCTCTCATAAAAAAGGCAGGGGTCGCGTTTCTTTAAAGCCCGTAAAATAACCTTTAAACAACAACAAAAAAACAACAAATTTTTCAACAACTTTCGTAACTTACATAAGTCTGAAAAATCGTAAATTATAAACAAACAAAAAAATGATATTTTCATAAGGCATTCTTTTTCTTTATTGATCGGTTTTCCTCAATAAAAATTTGATATGTACATCTTCGATTCATTTATTTGTGGTGTTTTTGGTTTCAAGCGTGCTAATATAATGTTTTCCTTTTTTGTGTTAAATTTCCTCGATTCCCTCTTCTGAAACAGACAAATATGACGTTGTAAATACTATCGCTTCACCCTATGGAATGAATTTTAACAAATCAAGTAAATGTCTCCTCACATGCGTACATTTAATTTATTTTGTATAAAAATTTTGACCCTCTTAAAACTAGCAACTTATCTCAATTCATTTATTAATCAACTAGATGTAGCGCCAATTTTAATTTGGAGTTCATTTATCATCTTACGTTTAGTGTTCACGAAGCTGAGTAACCATTGTTATCTAGGTACTGTTATGTGATTTATTGAAATATATTCATAAAAATCACGAGGAAGCTTCAAATTTCATTATTTTCCCGATACCTTTCAGAAGATATTTACAAGCCATTGAACTCAAGTTTCGAAATTTAGGTTTCAGGCTTAGTTTCCTACTATTTATGACAGATTTTTAGTAATTAAGTGGTTACAGTCCAATGACATTACGAGATCAAGTTAATGAAATAGTGAAAGATGCAGGTCTTAACTGGTCCAGATCGTGCTGTACATAATAATATCATCAGGGATTGTCCCATTGAGAAATCATGTCAATTTTAAGTATCAGGTTGAGTAGGGAAAAATAGGCTGCTCTGTCTTATCTGTCCCACAGAAATAAAATGTTAGCTGATGAGGCCAGCACAAACTTGTGACTACAGTATGGGCGCTACACTTTGTACATCACATGTTCTAGTACTTTTACGTTTCTTGATTACGTGGTGGTTTTATGAAGCAGGAATCTTAATCGGTCATGGATCTTTCTACAGGCCAAATCTATACGATTTGCCCTGATGAGACCAATATCTTTTATTAAAATAACCTACTTGAACTATGACTCACTCACTTGCCCTGATATGAGACTAATAACTTGTTATGAAATACCCTAGTTGAACTACGACTCCGATTATATATACGAATTGCCCTGATGACACCAAACCTTGTATTGAAATACCCTATTTGAACTGTCACTCAGACTGGATAAACGAATTAACAAACCAGATATTTTGGAACGCGGCCAAATAACGCTGCGTAGGTGTCAGAATGGTCAACAGCGCCTCTGTTGAACATGAATATTCAATGCAGTATTAGCAGTTTCTTAAGTGAATGTTGTGATTCCTTCCTAAGTTTATTGTAATGTTCTCCACTAAGAATTCTCCTCCTTACGGATTTGCTTCCCAAAGTCGAAAAACACTCTTTTTTTCTTCCACAAAAATTTGGAGGCAATACAATATTTTCTTGTCTAAACCCACAATTCCAACCTGTAGAGGTTATGTTTTAGTTGTGGGCCAAATTAGTGTCGGTGACTTTTCTGATGAAAAAACATTTGAGCAGCACGAGTAGGAAATGGATTGAAGTTATTATTTCACTATGCCTGTTTGCAGAGGTAGTTAGTGCTTTGGGGAAATCAATGGCCTCATCACTGATCCCTGGAGTGCACCTATTATCGGGAGAGTTTTAGACTGAGCACCTTGTAAAATAACATCTGAGCGACCAGAAAGCGCACTTTGATCACGACCTAGAATAGTGCATTGATTATTTTCAATGACGTCATGAGGACACCCTGATCGACCATTCTCAAGACAGGAGGTGAAATGATAATGGCATATGGAATAATATTCATGACGTGGCCGTTTCAGACGTGGTGTTGTGAATGCTGCAAATTCCTCGTTGACAGTTTCATTTGGATGATCTGCGCTTCGACGTATGAACGCCTCTGGAGCCTTCATTAGACATTCATGAGGAGGGTCGAGTTTAAAATCGTGATAAATTTTTTTTTAAATACATTTATTAAATGAAATGAATAATTACAATTGCACAATAATATTCTTCTTCTTATGGTCTGGAAATGGTCTCATTCCTCAAAAACTCGGGAGAGTGAACAATATGTCGCTGGAGAGTGTGGTTTTGCTGCGACTCCACTTTCTTGAATTGGCTGGGAGAGCATGTGCCCCATATGGGGAGGGCATAAGTCCAAATTGGCCTGATTAGGACTTTGTAAATCAGCATCTTGTTGGTTAGTGAAACGCATTTGTTATCTAGTAGACATCTCAGTTGTCGAGTTCTATTTTTCAGGCGTTTCAGCAACGCTGCAATGTGATCAGCAAAGGTGAGCCACTGGTCGAGTATGACACCAAGATATTTATGGGATTTGGCTTTGGGAATTGTCTCTCCCTGGTACAGTAATGGTACTTCAGAGAATTTTCTTTTGTAGGTATATGATACAGAACAAGACTTGCTTGTGTTTATCTTTGTTCTCCATTTCGTGCACCATTGCCCCAATTCTTGAATTTGGTGTTGCAACATATCATAGGACATATCAGAAACTGAGTGGCGGGCAGCAATAACCAAATCATCAGCGTAAAGGCCTGAAAAATATGTTTCCCCAGTTGGAAGTGGCTAATCGGAGCAGTAAAATAGGTATGGATACGGCCCCAGCACGCTCCCCTGTGGAAAGCCAGCATGTATGGTTCGACTAGTGGACGAGGTATTTTGTACTCTCACCTCAAAACTTCTTTCTTCTAAGTATCTTGTAAGAAGAGCAAATAGAATGTTTGGTAGGTGAGGTTGAATCTTTTCAAGGCCTAAGCTGAAGTCAGGATCAATTGAATGCATTCCATTGGACTAAATTAGTAGGTAACTATAGAAATAGTTTTTGGTAATTTCTCAGAAACAGGAAAAGTGGACTTGTCAACGTTTGCAACTCATCGCCTCATTTGTAATAATTAAGTACAAATTATTTGACATTGTTGAATAACGAAAGCTCTTCTTTTATGATACTCTCAGGTTGACTTGTTGAATATGTGCCATTAAGTTTGTTACAATTTTTGTAAACTTGAATAACATTGTTGAACTTGTCTTGAGATTGAGAAGTACATGATCAGGAATAACCGGTCACAAAAATGGTATCACGTCACCTCGCAGAATCATCGGAATGCGAATTTTATTGATTTTTATTCGACCTAGTATCATCAAGTTCCGTTAGAAAGCGCTGGGAGGGTCTGAGCACTGGGACAGCGCATGCCATCTGTATCGTATTCTTCACTCGCCCTCCCGTTTCCCAGATTCGCCCGTTGAAGTTGAAGGTTTCTCGTTCTTTCCGTGTCAATCGTAAATGCCGGCCTACGCGATATTTAGTCACTTCGACTGGATCATACCTCGCTTTTAGGGTTCGTATTTGAAATAGTACTCACAATTCTGACCGGAACCTGAGAAAAGCCCCGTTTATTTCGGCACCCATTCAGTTTCTGTCGTGGTGGGGGCTTAAAAAAATACTGGTTGTAAATTCTGTGACGTCACGAAGGTGTGATAAGATAACTTTTCATCTAGGACCTCTACCAAACGTTTTGTTGTAGATACAATACATTTCTTACAAATCTTCTCAATATTTAACCGTGCTTTTTGTCTTGTATGTTGTTTCGCGTTATTTACCCCGATACGGCGAGCGGTTCGTCGGTTTACGATAACCGATTTCCTTCCGCTTCGGGACCTGCATCACGATGTCTAATTCAGGTTCCGCCATCTTTTGCACGGCTCACTTTACTGTTTCTATGAGTGTTTCTTGCCGCAGTTAGATTTGATATTTTTCAAACCTCCGAACCCGTCAACATTTCGCATGAGTGTCGTTCCGTCGGAGTGTCCAGTGTGAGAGGAAAATCAGGAAACAAACCAGCCGGCAAGATTCGAGGTATCTCGGGGTATTGGAAGAAGGTATGTGAGAAATTCGTCAGTTTTTTTTTCCTCGTATTTTTCATTCATCTGTTGGCCGATGTTAGTCAAGTTCCTAGTTGTTGATCCGCTGCTTTCGGTGCAATTCGGCTTTCTTTTCTACTATTCCTACAACCTACGTAGCTCTTCTTTACTCGGCAAAAGTACCTACTTACCTGCCTTACCGCAATCTCGATAGTCCCGTTTTTCATGTTAACATGTTAGGTAGTTCTTCAAAGAGTACGTAGCCTGCTTGCTTGTCGAAATGCCGTTGAGCAGTGTCTTTCTGCAATCTTCATACCTGCTCACTTGTTCGGCCTTTTATTTGCAACACCTACGATATACCGACGAATTTTAGGTAGTTGCGTCTAGGTATGTACCTAGGTATGCGCCTACTCTATTCTTCTGAAGATTTCTGTGGAGAATCTGACTTTGTCTTAATCCAATCATAATTAGCTCTATGCTACTAATCGAAGTTTCGGTACGTGCAATTGTTGGTGAATGGCGCAAACGAATAATACCTCCCTACGAAGACCTCACTACAAGAAAGATGAAGGTCGTCTTTTCCGAATTTCCAGATAATCAACTTTGAAATTTTCAAGACTTACACTGACTACCCAACAAATTATATTGGCAAAACTGTTTAGCGCTAAATTTTCTCACACTACCAAAGATGCTGCCGACTTGGTTTTTTAGATGAAGAAAATTTTGCGAAAGAAATGTGCGAAAAAGATTAATGTCGCAAATACTGTGCAAGAAGGATGAGCCAAGAAACACCCTAGCGAAAAATAGTATAAAAAGGATGCCTGGGGTACATGGGTTGTGAATAATAAAAATAGAAGATTCTCATGAAATAGGAATAATACTAGGTACTTTATTGTTTTAAAAAACATTTTCCCAGAAATCAAAAAATCTTACATTTTTTCTTTTAAATTAAACGATAACTAGGTACATACTAGCTTCTGAGTATTCCGTCATGCCTTCCTGGAAATCTTCTTCAATGGCTGTGTAGATGACTTCTTGGATTTTGATTTGGGGTTGGTTCTGTGGCGAAGCTTACCAATAAGCTCTCTGCCTGCTGGTCCACAACACTGCTTGAGGTGCTGAAGATCGTCATGTTTCTTCTTGGATTGAGCGCTTGAACTTTTGAGGTGGCAAAACATAATTCCCCACTTTTCTGCATTTCGCTTACAAAATTCATTTTTGTCGCGGGTTTTCGGAGAACTGTGGCCCAAGGCCCGTCGTATGTTAACCTGTAGCTCACCAGTCTGGAATGGGTGCTATCAAAGTTGATCTCTCGAATTGGACGAGCACTTATTGACGAAAAGCGGTGTCAAAAATGTGGCCCAAGCCCCGAGCGATTGTACTCGTATGTCAACCTCAATCACGATAAACGGCGATGGTTTCTTTCGCGGGTTTTCGAAAGCAGCAGTCCAGTCAGCAGGGACTTCAGCAGCAGTTGATTGATGAGAGCCATGTTTCGGTCACATTCCATGTAAGAATGTCCCCTCATTGGGTACGTTACTTTAATGGAGTCCAAGCGTGTGGTTACTGTTGTGACGATTACTGATGATGTTACTGATGGTTACTGATCTGACCTGCCATCATATTTTTTGTACTGTTTCGATGAGGATCTCATCTTTCTTGTTTTGTCCTCCGAACCTGATTGTGGCGTGAGTATAAGCTTTTTTACAAATACGAAGTTTCCCACAGATACTACTTGGTCTGAGGGAAGTGTTGCCACCCTTAACTCATTTTCGACAAAAAATGGACCTTCATCTTTCTTGTAGTGGGGTCTTCATATATTATCCTGATTTAGGTCGATTTTGAGATGCAGAGTGGGTACATTAAATTTAGATTCGTGTAATACATAGGTAATCCACTCTATTACTTTCTGAATGGCTTCACCGATATTGTCTTGCTACAAGGATTCCCACCTTCACAATTCCTCCTTAAAAAAACTATTTTGCTTGCGAAAATTCTTGATAGAATGAGCTCATATTTTGGTACAACTTGGTCATTCAAGTGTTTTTGGTTCCAAAACTTATTTTTAAATGTTATGAGAGTATGTTTAGGGTGGATGGGAATAGGGGTAAATATGCGATACCATTTGTTCGTCTTTTTCTTCGAACTTTCCAATTTTCGTTGTATGTTCTTCAGTCTGCCTATCATTTGATAAAGTATGGCATCAAGGATTACTCACAAAACTGCAAAGGGATCTTCTGACCCAATTCTTCCAAATTCTGAATTCATTTTCAGAGTAAAATAAGATGATGAGTACGTATTGTAAACTGAGAAAATTAAAATTAAATGCAGGTATTCCACAAGGCAGTGTCCTTGGCCCCATACTGTGTAAACTGTACACAAGAGACCTACCACAACCAGTGGATACACTTACTGCAATTTTTGCTGATGACACTGCTATTCTTACAGTTGAAAAGACCGCTGTAGAAGCCGCCAGTAAACTACAATCTGCTGTCAACAATGTCCTAAGCTGGACGAAGCAATGAATAAGGATGAAGTTGAGCGAAATGAAATCAGATTATACAAACATCACAAATCTGAAAACAGACGTTGAAGACAGACCTAATCCCAATAAAGAAGAACTCCCAAAATTTGCAAGCTGAGGTGGAAACCCACTTAAAGTAAAATCCACAGACATGCAGCATGGCTATAACATCGAATTTTCGAAGAAATAACTGGTTTTATGTAAAATGTCTCTATTTTACTGGAAATTTATTTTCATGAACCGGGCATCACCTCCATGTCCTGATTCCGTACGACAGAATTCCCTGAAGATGGCTGAATAAACGGCCGAAACGTCGGAACCAAAAATTGTTTTCACTGACCGAACCTCAAAATAAAATATCTCACACCATATAGATACTACGGTCGAAAACCGGACGAAAATCCACTACAACTATATACATAAATATATATTCGTATGATCTTTAGTGTCTTTTGTCAGTGACTTCAGGATGATCTGAAACAGATTTTGGTATAAAAGTTTTTCGGAAATTTGAATTTTGAAAATTTTGGACCGAAAACAGCTTCCTTTTCTTTGAAAATTCGCTAGAATGTACTTAAACCGAAATGAAAAATGTTATAAACTAGGTATATTTTTTCGCTCATCAAACGATGTTTTTTTCGCTTGTCGTTTGTCTCGTCTAAATATGAACCGAACCTGTACTTTTTCCCACCGAGGCAAATTGCCAGGAATCACAATTTTTAGACGTTTTTGAGACAATAACAGCCTTCAAGATAGGGAAGCTCCTCAGAAGCTTGGTTTCTAGGTGAGCCTATAAAAATATAACACCATATTATGTTGCTTGGTAAATTTTCGAGAAACATAATTCTTCGTGGGTTTTGGAAGTCTGAAGAGATTTTTATACGTCATGATGGTAATCCCAGCCAGTATTATCGCTAGTAAAGAGTACGGGGTAGGAGCAGGTTTATAGAATGAGGTTTGAAATGGAAATTCTATCTTCAAACTCAATTTGTTATGGCCCCATTGAGAAAATTCATTGGTTACCACCAGTTGAACTTGAAAAATAGCTCAAAATAGGGAGAAACTCCGTATATCAGTCAAAGTGCCAATTAAATATAACGTTTTTTTGTTTACATTTTGAATATTTCCAAATTTTGTTTAATTATTTATTTATGTTACAACTGTTGTATTACAACATCTAGCAACGTTTTTCTAATACATTAGAGCGTTGTATTTTGTGGTCTATAGATCACTTCCTATTCATCAACAGAGCATTTAACTCTGATGATTGATCATATATTAATAACCAATATCATTATTACCAAGGATAGTGTTGTTAAGGTGTTTACAAACCTGAATCTCAATTACACAGTCTCAGTGGCCTTCGTGTAATGCATAAGTACCAAAAACAGGTTCGGTTCATATTTAGAAGAGGCGAACGACAGGCGAGAAAAGCATCGTTTGATAAGCGAAAAAATATAGTTTTTAGCAATTTTTTATTAGGTGACGTACATTTTTTCATATATTTTTCTAGTAAAAAAATAAATAAATAAATAAAAACTCCAAACATTGGACTAATTCGTACAATTCATTTGAGTTACTTTGTGTATTATACATACCTTGTTACAGAAGACTTCCCTCCAAACTCCCCTTTCCTGAATCCGTTGGAATATGCATTTTCAAAATTAACACATGCAAGAGGCTTGTAGAAGCTGTGAATGGGGTTGTGAGCTGCAGTTTAAATAGAATCTCAGCTTCTGACTGCCCACAGCCGCCACTGGATCGCCTCCAGAAATTACGATATTATCGGATTTCAAAATAAAGCCCAATGAATGTTATGGTCAGGTGAATAGACGTATGGACAGTAACTTTAAGAAATCAAAATTTTTACTAACTATTTATGTAAGATAATTGAATAATACGTAAAAACGAAATTTCAGAGAATATCTATTTCTAAGTATATCATTTTCTATTAAAAACTTCTGTTAAAAAAGTTGGGCTGTTTAAGCAGTCTACGTGCCAGTGCACGTTATTCCCGTCCTGTTGGTTGTAGTAGCTGATAGAAGATGAGGTTTAGTACTGCCTCAGGGGTAACTGGGTACTAAAGTATGATTGAGGCTCTTCCAGCCCCAAAGATCAGGAGACAGTGTTGTTTTTCGTTAATAAATCACCTCGGCTTTAGTCAAAACGTATATTCAAACAAATTAGGAAGAACGTAAAATTGAGAGAACATCATTACTGTACCAGAAAAACGAAAGACAGTAACTCACACACAGGTCGTCGATTGGATACATCGAGTTCGTAAATCGAAATAATTCCTAATACTATTACTATAATAACTATTAAGATCACTCTTCAAGTTCAACAGACAGATCATTTCCTAGCCTAGAGAATTATCTGCTATCACGTAGTTGGACGCAAAAATAATACGATCTCAGTGACTCTGCGCTTCCAAATGGTATTCATTTCAGACTATTTCGGGACCAATGACCTCTGCAAAGTTTATAAAACCAATTCGTTTACCCTACGAAGGGATCCGTCGTCACTAACAAGGTCGAGTGCTGTAAGCGCTCCCTTCCGATGTTAGGACGTCAATATACCTCTCAAATAGAACACATTTGATGAAATTCGTAAGGGACTATCAAGACCTAGCTTTACTAAATAATCCTTGTCAATTCCATCAAAATCTTTCGATTGCAATATGATATTTACGTCCGTCTTCTTCCAGATTCTATGCATTTCATCACGACAGCTTAATAATTAATAGAATAGGGTTTGCGCATATTCGTGTATTCATTCATACTGCATTACTGCAACTTGCTATGTTCAAGATTTATAGATCAGTAGACATAACAAAATCCACAGTGATACACCATGGCTTTAAGATTTATTTAATAATTATTAGAATAGGGTTTGCGCATATTCGTGTATTCATTCATACTGCATTACTGCAACTTGTTCAAGATTTATAGATCAGTAGACATAACAAAATCCACAGTGATACAGCATGGCTTTAAGAGCAAATTTTTGAAGAAATGACAGGGTTTATGTAAAATGTCTGTATTTTTCTGGTTTTATAACACCTTTTGTCCCTTTTTTGCCGAGTAACACCTCAGTTTATAGATGTTTCAACGCTGAATACGATGGTGGTCAGGATTGCGATATCTCATTCAGTTATCAGATTACAGCAGATTAACCGTGAAGAACATCTCAAGTATTTCTTCTTCTTCAAAGTGCTCCAGTTTGATAACGGAATAAGATATCAATCTTAATATCAATCTTAATTCACCATCGCGTTTAGCGTTAAAAAATCTTTGAAATGAGGCGTTACTTGTCAGACTGTTTCATTTTTGGAATTTATGGGTAATTTTTTCCCCCTAAAATCCCCCAAAACACCCCTTAGAGTGGCCCGATTCTGCCCATCTACGAACTTAGCCTTCCGATTGCCAAGACAGATTTTTTGTGCAAATTTGAACTTTTTGTCTCAACTCTATCGAGAGTTATTGTCTGGAATAACACATACATAAATATATATACTCATGATTTTTGTGTCTTTTGGCAGTGAATTCTGGATGATCTGGAACGGATTTTGGTATGAAAATTTTCGGAAATTCGAGTTTTCAAAATTTTGGACCGGTAGCAATACCTTCCTTTTCTTCGAAAATTCGCTTAAAACGTGGGGTCTGCCGGAAAAAATTTCCGAAGTTAATGGAACTTTTACAGGTCGTTCGCGGGTGGTGTGGGATGACTCTGTCAAGTTATCTAATTCGAGGACCCTGTGCTAACTTCGGGAGGGCCCATTACCATTGATATATAGTAGAGGCGTTTTGGTAATTTTGAGAAAATTCCTCAGCTGTATCTCGACAGATTAATAATATTAATCTAATATTAATATTAATAATTAATATTAATAATATTAATATTATTAGATTTGTATTAGATAGATTAATATTAGATTTGGGAAGAAGTGTATGTATACAAAATTGTAGAAAATTCAATGCAATGTAACAAATTTAACGTTTTGGTCAAAAACTGCTTAGTTTAGAAGTTATGAGCGACATCACGAAAAATGCCAAACTCGTCAAGGTTTTTTGGCCCTCCCCGAGTTAGCCCTCGAATTGGATCACTTGACAGAGTCATCCCATTGCACCCCCGAACAACCGGTAAAAGTTTCGTTACTTTTATAATATGGATGAAAAAGAAGCAGGAAGATGATACTATTCAATTGTTTGTTCCACAACTTCAGCCTTAATGACTTTCGTTGTAAAAAGATTTGGCTGTACTATACCGTAACTATATTATTTGTAATGTCTGTTTACGATCCTGGGATAATGTTTTGAAACGATTATTTGCACCAGTTACAGTATCCTTGGATGCAGAAGTGAAACGTAACTTGTTTTTACAGGAAGCGGCAGATGGGTCACTACCACTGGGATCTAGCGGGATGACTGACGGGAGGTGGCATCTCAGCGGCGGTGAGTTGTCTCTCATATTATTATTATTATTGTAATTACTAATCGGCCAATCGCCATTCACTGGTACTGTTTACATGTAGTGACATTCGTTGTGGTGCATTACTGTGTCGTGGTACAATTATATCGAATCGCAGTGTATAAATGCCGGCTGTAAATCCCAGAGTAATCGTCAAACTCCGCCTATAAACCGACGCCATCTTGGTCACCTGTGGTTAGCATCCCCTGTACTCGCCCTATAGACGATGGATTCTCCTAAATGCCTTATTGAGGCGATCAAAATCTCCCATGACCACCTCCATTGACTGCGCGAAATCAACTGAAGAACGTCTGATATTATGTAACGGATCCTGTGAGATTTGACCTGTGGCTGACTGTCGCCTTCATTCCGTTGGATCCGAGTAAATGCCTTCCTACGTATTTTATCTACAAGTTCAGAGCTTTTTCAACCTTTTTTTGTTGTGTGGAATCGTGCAACGGTTACAAAGACAAGGCAGAGTGCGGGAGGAGATGGAGGGCGGCGACACTAGCGAATCTTTCCACTCCTACGCGAACCAGTGAAGCTCGCTAAGTAACTCACTGCTTGTTTGTTGCTTCTACACGAATCTGATATTGATCAGAGTAGACTGGAGTGAAATGTATTCATTGGGCCTATTTACAAGGGGTAATGTGTACTAAGGAGGTCGTTGATAAAATTTACTGTTCTGTAAGCTCACTTTGTTTATATCTCAATGTATGCCACTGTATTTGTGTGTAATTTCGAGGTTAAAGGAATCTCCCTTCTGAATTTCAAGTTGATAAAACCAAAAATGAACTACCAACAACCAAGACGTGGTTTCTGCCTCCACAGCAACTTCAGTGACACCAAAACCCGACCTCCTTATTAAAACAACATATAGGTACAAACAAAATATCTCACACCATATAGATACTACGGTCGAAAACCGGACGGAAATCCATTACAACTATATAGGTACAACTGTACATGAATATATTCATATACGTTGTATCTTCATGTAGTTTTAATGGGACATATATGTCTCAGTTTCTCCCCGTAAAATATGTGTTTCGTGTCTCAAGTCTCGTTACCGAATTCAATTTTGCAGTCTAGTTACCCAATTTTTTTAACATGAATAATGTTTTTGCGGTGGCCTACCAGAGTTGAAAAGCGTAACGAAGTTTAAGTCACGAAATTATGTCACGAAGATTTTTAATGATTTTCACGTACAACCGAGCCGTTTCTAGGGAAATGAAACTTCTTTAGTTTTCAACGGACAAAAATCGTTCTCCATTCGTTGGAAAGCCTTTAATTTATGCATAAATTATATACTGCCAAAACCGCTGTAAATATCGAAGAAGCTGAGATACAGCAAAAACATTATTCATGTTTTGCATAGCAAATACCTCGTTCTATACAAAGTATAGAAGAGAAAAGATCCAGGGGGTCCAGGGGGGCTTGCCCCCCTGGCGAGGCGCGAAGCGCCGAGTTTTTTAAAGTAAAAAAACACATTCCGCGAAACGATTTTGCTCATTCTTATTTTTCAAAAAAGTCAATTTAAAATTACGTATGTCGGCTCTGGCATGGTGCATCCAACGCCCCCGCGGGATACCCCTACCCAAAAGTGCACTAAAACGAAAATGAGCAAAAAAAGCAGATTGGCGCATTTGGCGTGGTGGTATTATAAACCGGACAAACACAAGTATTTCAGCTTACTATTCCAATTATTTCGTATTCTTTAAGGTTAACAATACAAAATGTAGCTTCAAAGAGGACTTGAGGATTTTTAACATTGAAAGGTGGATTGAAAACAGTCCCCAAGGTAGGTACTAATATATATATATATATATATATATTTTTTTTTTCAAAAAAATTATTTCAGAAATCTATCTTATTGAGCATTACGCCGACAGAATTTTGTAATTTGCGAAGGAATGGGGAAATAGCGATAAATCACCCCGATTTTGACTACTTCGCGTAATAGGATCTTGACACTCTCCAGGTAGATTCATTGAACCTCAAGATTTTGATGACCATCCTTCGTGTCGAACTGTGGCGACAGAAACATTGTTTTAGTTGCTTTTGACAATTTCGGGGCGTTTTCGATGAAATTCGGATGGGAGATTCCTTGGGCCGAAAACCATTTCAGACAAATACTAACATGAATTTTGATGTACACTTGAGAAGATGGAAGGTGTTACGCATATTGTCACTCATCAATATGTTTTTCATTCTACTGGGGGTACCTCTGGATGATTCGAAGACACCAACTCGTCATGAAAACGATGCGATCAACGTGGAACTGCTGGCAAGAATAGGCACCAATTTCAGGGAAAGACTGCATCAAATGGGCATCATCTCTTGTTGATTTAATTTTCGACTCATCAGTGAAAGTAGGCGATTTTTAAAATCGAGGGTTTCACGGCAACACCCCACATCGTCACTTTTGGCCAAAATGAGTTATGCATACCAAGCGTTTTCCCCCGGCTAATCGATCCCCTAACTAAGTATAAGTTAGGTACCTAAATTAGGTAACACTAAATCTCACGATTTATTTTACTGAATTTTACTAAATCTAACGATTTATTTTACTGAATTTTACTAAATCTAACGATTTATTTTACTGAATTACTCAGTAAACATAGTCATCGGCAGATGGTTTTTTGGCTCTGCTGAAAAGTCGCCCAAATGACGATATGGGAAGTTGCCGTTACATTTCTAAAACAGTGATGGGTTTTTAAAATTGTCAACTCTTTTGCGAATTTATTATTTTTATGTCACTTTCATTTAGTATCTGGGGAAAGGTATTTGTCTGTATAAAGTTTTTGAGGACATACAATATTATAAAACTTGAAATGCTTATTAATAATTATTACATTGTTTTATTACAATCGTAGATTAACATCTAGAGACTTAGTACCTTCCCACAGAGTTGGTATAATTAACCCCAAATTGATAATTGATACGTGGCTGCTATTGCGCTTAGTCCTGATTCTCGCGAATTGTAGGTTACCAATTTCGCTGCGCAAAGGTGGTGTCGACTCGAAAATCGAATTTTTTGGGTTATCCCACTGTTGGTGTTGACGATTTCTCTCCACCTTTTCTCCTCTCTTCTTCTGACCTGGAAAAAGAGGCCAAAATGTTGAGGCAGAATAATTGAAAAATCCACTCAAAGTTTGCAATGGGCAAAGATGCCTGGCATTCGATTGAGGGTGGAATTGAACTACCGAAATTTTGGTACGGAACCGCCCAACTTCAGTTGCATCGGACTGCATCGGCATTTTTGTGTCGGGAAAATCATCTTTCGGATGTTTCCGTTATTCAGGGCGGACGATGGTAAATACAGCCGGTTGGAAGAATTGAACCGGCAGCGATGAGCCGTTGGATGGAGAAGTGTTTGGATGAAGAGGGCTCGGGAGGTGGTGTAGGAGTTAGGATATTGACAAGGAGGTGTGTGAAGGCAGAAAGGCTCTCGTTTCCATGGTTACCTCGTCATTCCGGCCACAGCGACACTCAAAACTCTCTTCCCTGGGTATCACAATCCTCCGCTACTTATCGACTTCCTCTAGAGAAAAAAAAAAGAATCTTGAACAGCTCTAGGGCCTTTTACCAATAAAAAGTTTCGTTATAGTTTTTGGGGAGTAGAAAGTTCCAGTCGAACAGAATGGAAAAAACCGTCAAATTTTCGAAGGAATGCACCTACATTTCGAGGGCCGACTAAATGGTAACGGAGAATTTTTATCTCGTTTTGAAAGCATCGCCTTCAACCCTCTACATAGTCCAGTAAAATAGGGAAAGGACCTCGAAGTGATCCCGGGAATTACTCGTTATTATGACTATCTTGAAGTTTTAGAACGATTTACACCTTTCCCCAGGTCACTTCGAGGTACCCCCACTTTCAGGTCTAATTTTACTGGACTAATAGAACGGTATCGGTATCGGTATTTGCAGGGAAAAGTTGTGACTGATTTCTTTTTTAAAATATTGTGAATCATTCAACATAATCATAAATCTGCGAAGGAAAACAATAAAGTGTGTGCATGAATCGGAAATTCGCATTTTTCACCCCAAAATTTTATTTTGGGCCCTTAAAAACCCCTTAAGAAGTATCGTCTGGGCAAAACTCATTCTGTTTAAAGTGAAAATTCACAAGAAAGGAGCGAGCGTTTGAAATGTTTTGTTCGTTTAGATTACGCGGGACAGCTGCGAAACAGCCTGAAAACGGCCGTTTGGAGCGCTGACTTCGCTCGGTTGTGGGATTTTGACCGTTAATCAACATTTCATGATAAATAGTATCTCACGTCTCAAACAAAGAAGAAAAAAATTAAACACAAGTTGCAGATTCTCTTCCACCAAAGAATGCACAGAAATAGAATGTATCGCCCTATATACAGGGTGTCCCCAAAACCCCCCCCCCCCTGCAAAAAACTATTGGGCTAAAAAAACCCATTCAGAAATTTACTGAAGAGGTTTCCAAGCAGACACGCTGGTTTTGCCTTTAAACAATGCATTTTTCGTTGAACATTTGATTCAAATCAGAGAACGGACTTAGCCACGTGATTCAGCGTAAAAAAATAATGAAAAATCATGCGCCACACTTAGGTACCTACTTCGTACATCTGCAACCGTGGGGTTGCGCATCTTTGAGCGCTCATTGAGCGGGTTGCACGCAATAAAAAAAAAGTTGTAGAAGTAAAAAGTTCGTGAAATTTGACGTAGAATTCGAATCTGAAATAAAAATGGGGGTTCCCTTTTGAAAAAAACAAAGTTGATGTTGGTTGCGCAAGTGCGCTCTGCGCAATTTTGTCTTTTCTGAGATCCTTACGGAAATGTATTAAGTTTGAAAAAAACTTTTTTTTTAGCCCAATAATAACGATTTTAGAATGGCGGGGGGGTTTGGGGACACCCTTTGTAAATATATTTTTTTCTTTTTTTTTAGGGGGAGTAGAACCCAAGACTAAAATTTGATCACTACTGCCATCACGTGTTTTCTTTTAATAAAATCGTAAATAACTACTTGGAATGGAGCTTCTGTGGTTCGTAAATCGTAGAAATCGCAATTAAACAGAGGTATGTTGAGAGCGTAACTTCGAAAATTGGCTTATTGGGCACTAGAATTGTGGATAATTAATTTATCATGTCTTGTATTCACTAAGAAGACTTCGGTTGTTTGAGAGGAAAAATCACCCTCCGATTTGGCAACACTGTTGGTAGTAGACTAGTTGGTTTAGCGGCCGCCGGAGAGCGTTGATGCCTCCATCCTCGGTAAGTCGGTTTGCCTCCTCCTCATACACTCGGTAAGTCGGGTGAGGCGGCTCGGGAGGCGGTTGGGGGATCAGGAAGTCGGAGGCCCCTTCAGTAGGTCATCGATCCCCCCCCCCCTCCTCCTTACCACTACGTCGCCCTCTCATCCTTGTCGTCCTCCTCTTCACTCCCCTCGTCGCAACTATCGCTCGTGTTCGTCGACGTTGCGGGGCGGAGGCGCATCGCTCCGGTCTTTTAGCCTCCTCCCTCCCTCCGTCACTAGACTTAATTTCAAAATAACGTACTAAAATGAGTCGAAATGCAAATGTTTCTTATTGAACTCGTGTTTCGTGCTATTTTGAATGGAGTAGGGACGTTCGATACTTCCAAAGTATCGATACCAGTACTCATTTATGTACTTGGATAGGCATATTCGATACTACTCGAATATCGAATGAAAAGTATCGATATATTCGAGTACTCGCAAAAACCACTCATTAGAAAAAACTCTGCAAATTCCTGACCCAATCGTCCACCACCTTCCCCGTTCAGATCATCGTTTTGTCTTGATCACTAAATGTCGCGGATGGATGACAATGCAATGCTCTTCACTCGGTTTCTCGTTTGTAAAATTGTTTAAACAATACCTATTAAATAGGTAAACAACCTATACAAATTTTGTTTAAACAAATTAAATGTGAATGATGAGCTAGAGTCTTGAAATTTTAAACATGGGTCGAGGATGGATGACAATTTAATATTCACTTGGTTCTTTGTCTGTAAAATTTTTAAACAATACCTATTTGTTTAAACATATGAAATTTGGATGAAATTTCAAACAGGGGTTAAGGGTGGTTGACAATGCAATATTCATTAGGGTTCTTGTCTGTAGAATTGTTTGAACAATACCTACTTGTTTGAACAAATTAAATTTGGATGATGAGCTAGAGTTCTATCATTTCGTGAATTAGACAGAATGAGGATCCGAACAAAGAAGACAACAAACCGTCGCGACGTGTCGTGTCAAGAATTCGATTTTCTGATCTACTTGTCTTGAAATGTAGGTAAACCAACAAATTTTGAGGGGGGGGGGGGTTAAACAATTTTCTCCTTTGGTTGATTCCAAAGGATCGATATGAGTACTCATACTCAAATCATGAAAATCGATACCAAAAATACTTGGTATCGAAAGGAAATATTCGATACATTACTGGCATCGATCGGTATCGTACGTCCCTAAGATGGAACAATTTTATTTTACTTTAGAAATCGCGAGATGACTGCCTACCAATCAGTGAATGTCGTGTTAATTTTACCTAAACTTGATTTAGTAATAACGTTTATTAACATAAGCAACAGACGTCCTGTCTTACCTCCGAACAGTAATATTCAATTCGAACAGTAATAATAAACTCGGCCCTGGAGGAGAAATGACAGCTTCATAGTGTGAATAACATCGAAATTACCATTAGGAGCCACTCAGCTGATCCCGGCTCTATGCTAAGTGTAAGTCCTAAGGCGGCTACTTGCCAAATTACACCCGTAGAGAAAGCAGAGAAATTAGCTATAGGAGCCACTCAGCTCATCTGCTGATTCCTATGCTGCTTAAAGTGTAAGTCCAAGAAGGCTACATACATACGGGAATTGGCTCATTTTCAATAAGGTATTTGGTATTTATTTACATACCAAATTGCAGCTTCGTGGTTTGTAAACGTTTATGAAAACTGCTATTTGCATAGCTCTGCTATTCATACAGTCACAGAGTTTTGGTGACCAGGAAAATGTTGGTTAAATCCAGAGCCTTCCAACGGGTCAACGATTTTCGTACGATCAAAAATGTTATAAAATGTTATCGAAATGTTCGAACTCATTCCAGAACTGTGGAACTCAACTCATCAGATGTACAAGGATAGGCTGGTGGGACTTTTTGTCGAAAGTTTGAGTAGTTTTCGAGTTGTGTGCAAGGCTTATACGTTCCAATATGAATTGCTCTTTTCGAATCTCAATCCACCTTATTCGAAATGTTTAGTCTTTGTGTCCAATATGAATGGCTCTTTTCGAATCTTAATCGACTTTTGTCGAACGATTTAGTCGTTTTCGAGTCGAAATCGCGTAGTCTACCATTTTACAAATGGTAGAAGCAACCTGATTTGTTGAAAAATTCGAGTTTTAAAAATTTTGGACCGAGAACAATAGCTTCTTCTTCTTCGAAAATTCGTCAAAATACCGGAGAATCCACACAGCTATCACCGCGGCTATCACCCCGCGGTATAAAATGGAACTGAGACCATTTATTGACTGAATTACTGTCAATAATATTGATCGTGAGCAGTGGGGCAGTATTGAAAAAGGCAGTAGTGTATTGACAATACTGATATTGGCAATAATATTGATCCTGTGCAGTCTGCTGTATGTCTTCCTAAGTTTGGGGAACGGTCGGACAATTGCCCCCGAAGGTGTCGGGGGCAATTAAGTTTATAGCTCAATTGAAAAAAAATTTAAATAAATAAATAAAATAAAAATATACTTACTTGAAAAATTTAATCTATATTAGCAATATATGAAAATTAATGCAAAAAGAAGTCAAATGTGCGAGAAGAAATTTGAATAAAAAGTTTAATGGCAGTGAGAAAAAGGGAACCTTAGTCTGATTAATGAGGTTTTGAAGTGAAATGTCATTTAATTGCAATGCAATTGGTAATTGAAGTAGTTTTTTTTTTAGGTGAAAGAATTGACTAAGTGTCTAACACGAATGAAGAAAGGTTTTGAAGAAACTGAAGACGACGTTGAAGAGGTGAATTTTGAAACTAAGACCCAAGATCAAAGAGTCTACGAAATCACGGCAGCCAAAACGACGTCGATACAATCAATTTCAGCAATCAAAACCGAATCAGGCGAGACAACAACGATCCCATCGATCTAGCCACGAAAACAAATCACCCTATGAACCTACATTTTCTGATATTGATGACCGAAGAACGGAAAATTCTGATATCGTCAATATTCTCTTCAATATCGGTCTTCAATTTATTTGTGCGCCAGCACACGATCAATATTATTGACAATAACATTGATCGTATGCGGTCTGCTTTGGTTTGTCATATTTATCAAACCTGGATTTTCTAACCCTCCGCCCACCAGGTGGGGATTTGGGACACTGTCAACCAGTTGGGGTCCTACAGACCACATGATTATGTTTTAATACTTACAAGAAATAGGGGGAAACGGCTTAAAAAACTCACAATAAACTTAGTTTAATACCTAACTCTTTTTTTAATCATTTTATAAATAATAACTTTTTTGAATCTCATAATTAATTCATCAGTAAATGAAACGAAATCAAACTTTGAAATCTTCAACCTACGTCAACTTTGTGGGTTCCAGGTGGACCCCAGGCGTACTGTTTTCTTTCTGCTCATGCGCCATCTCGGAGCATGTGCTAGTTATCTAGAGTAACTTCTTTTCCAGTTGTTCTCCAGCGGTTGGGTGAAGACGTTTCCAATCATGCAATTTTGTTCTTGCATAAACCACCAGATGCATCTTAATGGACCCTCAAAAATGTTTTTCAAACAACTTGAGAGAAATGAAGGGCTACGTACTTCATAGACAACGCTCTCTTGGCTGCTGCTGGAGAACCACTGGAAAAGAATGTACTCAAGATAACGAGCTCAAGCTCCAAGATGGCGCTTGCGCAGAAAGAAAAAAGTACAACCTTGAATATCAATATCAGACCAGATAGTCATTTCCATCATTTTCGAGTGCCACCTTCGTCTGGAGCGCCCATAACTATCCGAATTAATAGTCGAATAGATCGGAAATGTCCAGGGTCTGCCCGATTAGGTCAAATCTCCGATCATCTCTCGCATCTCCGTTTATCAATACAGTTTAGCTCTGATTATCACCTCAGGATTTATATTTACACAAGAAATGTACAGGATGGTCATTTCATACAGAAATATAGGTATATTTTCCATTAGGTATATTTTAACACTGCCGTCAAAGTCTGAATAGCATATTGCATATTTCCATTTTCTAGCTGTCATTGTTGGGTGAGAACGAATTGAAAACTGGAAAAGGCCGATGAGATGATCAGAAGAGAACAAGCAGAGAATCAGAATATCGGGGATCGGCCCCATCCCCGCACAAATCTAATCTAGGCGATCCTCCGGTGTTGCTAAAGTCTACAAACAAATGTATTGGAGAAAAATCCATTTCAGGCGCTGTATTGATATAAATTCGTGGGTGACATCTTATGTGTACGTATGTGTGCTATTCCTCACGTTATCTGCTCTTGGCTCCTCGAGATAGCATTCCAAATTTGCCTAAATGCCTCACGCCTCAGTCGCGGTTATTATCCGGCACTGTGACCAAGTCCCCGACTAAGTGCACAGCTGTGGATGTTCGTCAGGATTTCTGTGACGGAAAGGTTTGAACACTGCCATCTGCAACACTCACCCCGCGATTGTCCTGTTCACAAGCTCGTTCATTTGCCGATGTTCTGGGGCGAGGAGGTTTGTTGACTTCATCCTGTTGAATCTTTGTGTCGGGCTTTCTACATCTAATTGAGGGGTTTGCAGCAAGAGCGAGTTAACTCCAATTATTGAGCAAAATGGGCTAACTGACGTTCTTCAAAAAAGTCGTTCGTATCCTGCTTTCTGTAATTGCCAAGTCCTGCTACTGTCCATATGTCGGATTACCCCAGATCTCTTCACAAGCGTGCTAAAGGTGTCCAATTCCTCTTCAGACTGTTCGTCAAGATTTCCGTGAAGAGAGGTTACGGCCGGAGATGGCTGTTCAGCAGCATCCACTTCACGATTATCCTGTTCATTAGCTCAACCTCTCCTGGCGCAGTCAATTCAGTCCCTATCTCCTCCGAGGTTTATCTAAATGGGCCCAAATAACCTCACTCCACTTCTCAAATGTTGGGTTCCTTGGGCAGTAGCTGACGGGTATTTGTGCTCCGTTTTACTCAAGCACGTGATTGTTCACTGTTAAGTACTAGATAAAAGTTTATTACTTATTGTAAAACATGTTTATTGTAAAAGCGTTTTCTCGGACTGGCGCCAGGCCATTGGCTGCGGGTTTTTCGAGCGTTTCCTCCGTAAAGTGATGTTAAGTTGCGGCAAAGTTGCCTTTGAAGCCCGGACGTTGTGGGCTGGTTCTAAACTGGATCGATCCCGGTGTACAGGACAAGGGATGACGGGAGAGAAGGGGAGCGCGCGAGGGCATTTGATTGAAGAAAAAAAAAAAAGAAGAACACATTTTCGTACCACCCCGCCCAGCTATGTTGACCTAGGACCGCCCTTTTGAGGCTACTATTGATGTAATCATGCACTTGAGCAGTTCGGAGGTTGGCCGATAGATGGTATCACGGGCGTTTTACGGAGGTCGACAGTGTTGGGCGGGTGAGAACTAACGGCGAACCCCCCCCCCCCCCCCACTGCCTCCATATCTGCCCTGTGACCTCTTGTTTTCGCTCTATCCGGCGGCAAATCCTTCTCATTTGTTGAACACTGTATTCACCGAGCTCCGCCTTAACTCCGCATTTACGTACTTGATGCGCTCTGATTATAAAATCACGTCTAAAAATATTAAGTTTGGTACATTGATTTCAATCACTCAAAAAGGTTTTCACAGCCCCTCCACTCAAAATTGGCATTGGCGGAATTAGCGGGGTCTAAAGTGGCCTTCGTCCTCCCCACCAGTGCAACGGTTAGTTCGAAAAGTAAAAGAACTTTATGGTTAAATTTATGACTGGATATCATATTATTACCTATTATGCTTAGAACTTCTTTTTCGAAGAAAAGGCAGCTATTCTGCCGCCGTAAGTTAAAACCACCTATCTCCATTTTTTTCATGTCGAGAAAAATGCAGTTAAGTGAGGAAGGGGGCCCAGATCATCAAACTGGAGATAAGATAAAGTCTTTTTTCGAACCTTTCCAATGTTGATAGGAAATTCTACCTTGGCAGAAAAGACGCGCCACGTCGAGATCTTCGCAGCCATGTGCCCAACTCCAAAAACACCAAAATGGTCGATAGGGGACTTTATCTTAGCACGGCAGTATTGTTCTCGGTCCAAAATTTTAAAACTCGAATTTCTTAAAATTTATACCGAAATCCGGTTTAGACAATCCTGAATTCACTTGGAAATTTTGAATGTGTTTGAAATCTTAACTTAGGAATCGCCCAAGAAAAAAAATTACCCCCCTCAAAATTTAACGTTTCAAGATACGTGGATTCCAAAAATCGAATAAAAACTCTGCAAAGTCGTGACACAAAGGTTTATTATCTTCTTTGAGCAGATCACCCTAATCTAACTCATCATCCAAATTTAATTAATCAAAATGGCAAATAGTACAATTTTACAGACAAGAAACCTAGTGGATGTCATCCTTATATTGTCATCCTCATATCTCGAAAACGAAGCCACGTCCGGAAAATTTCATGGCATACTTTCCTGAAGAGTTAAATTCTGCCTAACTAATGATTCTCCGGTTGGCCTTGAAAAATATACTAAATCAAATCTGTATAGTACGTATAATACATTGTGCATTATACATTTTCCTAGATTGGGCGTCTTCTTATTGATGTGGGCGTTTAGAACGTTTCAAGGACATTCCAGGAGGGGATGTTACTTTTGTTGTTTTTTACCACAAGTATTTTTTTACATAGTGTAAAATTGTAACATAAATAAATAAAAATTTCTCGGCCATATTGAAGCTCGCGAGCCGAATTTCAAAATTTGAAATTTAGTACGGAGTTTTGGAAATTGGATATTCGCATTCATCGTGTTATTCATCGTGATACGCGAACTAACCAATTTTCGATGTTCATGGGTTTGAATGGGTTTTTTTTCTGTGGATTCCGGTTGTTTATAATTGAAAATAAGTCGGGTGAGCGAAAAAATAACGAAGCCGTCGAGCGTATGCGAACCGGAGGCTTGAGACGGGTATTGAACTTGTGAGTCAGTTGTGAAGGAGGAGGGAGGCGACCTTGGAAGGTCAACCAGCTGACTGATCCTTTAGTTGGGACGCCGGCCCGCCAGGAGCGCTGTCTATCTGGGTTAAATACCTCGACGTTACTCC
The DNA here is from genome assembly GCA_963920205.1 of Stenodema calcarata. Lineage (NCBI taxonomy): Eukaryota > Metazoa > Arthropoda > Insecta > Hemiptera > Miridae > Stenodema > Stenodema calcarata. The sequence continues at coordinate 8,346,476 of OY986053.1, read as the reverse complement.
CCTCTTCCACCCAAACGCAGCAACCGCCACGCTTCTCCTCCCATTTCATCCACCTCATTGTCCACCAACCTGTTCTCCTGCTCCGCTCTTCGTCCTCTTCACCCCCCCCCTTGGACCCATCAGCTCTCCGTATTTCTCTCTTCGTCTCCCCCCCCCCTTCATCACCCCCTCATCATCATCACTTCCCCTCTCGCATCATCGCGGCCTTTCACGCTGAGCTGCCTCTCATAATCATGATCCGTCATTTCTTGAGGCTTCACGCCCATTTAAATCGAGGCGTCCTCAGTGAAACTTTATTTTCTCGATTTTTGATCGTCGATTTGAGGACGGTTTGGCAAAACGTCGAATCTGAGATTTCAAACGTCGATTTCAAATTTGTTTTAACCCTGCAGTGGTATCGTGAATATCAGTACAGTAATGGTACCTACCTATACGCTTTCTAGGCGTGCCTGGATTGTTTTACCTATCATGATGTTTTTTCCACACCATTTCATCACAGAAAAATTCATCTTGTCCTTTGCAATACAAAATAAGTTCAAGGCTACAATAGAAGGAACTGTATAAAATATAATATGCAAGTAGCTTTAATATTTTCGGAAAAAGAAGGATTTTCCGACTATACAGGGTGTAACCCTTAAGGTCGTACCACCGGCCAGGGATCGATTCTACAACTAATTTCTGATGAAAAGTGTCCTATACAATTTTTTTTTTTATACCGAATGAAATCCGAATTTTTTCACTTTTAAGATTTTTTTTCGTGTTTTCGACCTTAAGTCACTGAAATGGCCATAAGTCCCGCATTTTTTAGTCAAAATTCAAATGTGATTATACTGTTGGAAAGAGCGTTACATTCCCTATCTCCCTAGTGCTAAGTTAAACTGGGAAGCTTTTGAAGAAGATTAAGATATTGAAAAATCAGCCCGAATAGGAAAGTATCGAAAATTTCGGAAATGTACAGTTTTTTCAAACGTTTGTAAGCCTAACTGAATCTGACGGTTACTTGCATACTGTAACCCTAAAAGTTGGCCCAAAAGCTCAGCTTTCCAACGGTATGATCAAAAAATTGTTTACAGTGGACCCTTGGTGTAAAATCCTCGTTCCCGTGCCAAAAACGTGGATCTTTCAGTAAAAATCAACAAGTAAAATGTACTAATACATACTAATTTTTTGATCGTGGACATCTACAGTGGAACTCTCCCCAGTACAGGAACCATTCTGTATATATACAGAATGGTATATATAATGTATCAGTTGAAAGAGCGTAACGTTATTATTTTAAGATGTATATTTTCCTAAAAAACATCGATGTTTTCCCCGATTTTCAAAACATCGATGTTTTCTTCATCGATACCCATCCCTACTCAAGACTCATTCGATCTGACAAGTTAATAAAAGGACTTTGGCCACACTTTAGTCCCTTTTTCGCGCACAAACTGAAATTAGACATATCGTAATTCTGACTTCACCGTCGTGTTCAGCGTTGAAAAATACATAAACTGAGGTGTTACTCAGTACAAAAGAAGACTAAACTTGATATGAAACCAGTAAAATGGAGAAATTATACATAAAACCAGTTGTTTCTTCGAAAAGTCGGTCTTATAGCCATGCTGCATGACTGTGGATTTTTTATTTCTATTTTATTGCAAGTGGATACAAATTGCCTGTTACATGTGGTTGTAGAAATGTGAACTACGGAAACTCTTCAAGTGTATTTTCTATAAGTACTTAGTGACAAAGGAAATTGAATACTATTGAATTTAATTATGATAATGTACAATAATTGAATAACAATTTCTCCTCTCAGGGGCAGCGAATGCATTTAATAGATTGTAGTTTAAGGTATGAACGACATTTTCTTTGTGTTGTACGTTTGTACCTTTGTAAATTTACATTCATACGGGGGTATAAACCTCTTATATAATATATAATATATTTCATTAAAGTGTATATTATACACTTTAATGAAATTATTACACCCAGTAATCATTCCAGTCAACTTTCTACATACCGGAAAGCACAATTCACCCTGCGCGGTGACAATGCGCATGTACAGAACCCTCCATCTGAGGGGGGCCCTTCTTCCCGAACAATCCTTCAGTTGAATCCGTTCAAGACATTTCGCTCTCCCCACAACTGTATATTTTCTCAATATAGCTTCCCAGTTTAATACTATTTTATACCAGTGCCATTATTCTCACTATCCCGGTCGAACAACTTTCGAGTCAACTAATTTTAATAAGTTTCATTGTGTTGATTTAATCAAAAACTGATGAGGACAAGAATTTAAATAAATAGGTAACTAACTGTTTTACCTAGGTCAGTTCGTTCCAATTCTCTTTATTGTGTTGTTTAAAATAAATACTGTTGAAGAAAAGAATTCTAAATAAAGTTATTAACGTTTTTCAATGGATTTTATACTTCATTTCGCCAATAATACCCTGTGGCTCTAGGTACAAGCGGGCGGCCCTAGGTTAAAGCACTAGTGGCCCCAGGTACATGCTATGCTTGTACCTCGAGCCGAATGACAAATGGACAAAAATCAATTTGAAAAAATTGTAATTGTAAAATCGCTCATCTGCCTCATGAAAAAAAGGGGTTTTGATGCCAGTTCCTCGGAGATGCGAATTCTCAGGGAGCTTAAAATTATTCCTGCTACAGGATACAGTATCTCTGAGGGAACTGAGGTTGCTACCAATCTAAGCCAAAAGAAAAATGAATAAACATCGATGTCTGAGAAGAAAAACATAGATGTCTGAAATAAAAAAACATCGATTTTTAAACAAAAATATCGATGTTTCCAAAAATCGATACATTGATACGCATCACCGTAGGCTTCACAGAATTAACGGTGACGTCTAACATTGATCGTGCAACGTTTAGAGAATATAATAAGGGCTCTCAGATGTTGAAACCCAGCGAATTAGAAGAGCTACAACATTCCCCGCTGTTCAAAGACCTCAATAAGGTAATAATATGTTATTAAAACATAATATATTTTAATTTAAAACAAAAAAACTCTGCAAATTCTTGACACAACGGTTCATTATCTTCTTTGTACAGATCACCCTTCTGTCTAGATCACTAGGTCAAAATGTCTAGATCCTAAATGTTAGATTAATTATTATTATCAATTATCGCTAATTATTAACAGTTTTATCAAGTACCTAGTGAAAATTAATATAATTTATTGTTAGGTATTAATAATTCGTAATTATTATTAATAATAATTATTATTAATTATGATTAATTAATACGATATAATTCTGAGGTTTTTAATACTACGTCGGTAATAATTTTTCTATAAAAGAAGTACCTACCAACAAACATTCGAAATTACCTTCATTTCCGTAGCACGAAACGCACCTCAGAACAACAAACTCGACATCTCTTAAGCCATATGATGTTCCAAAGAGCTTGTTAGTATGAAAATGGACCTGTATTTCAACAGTTTGATCCACGGTCGTGTTGTGAGGCACAATCTTTGAGCCGTCATTGTGAACGAACGCCGTCCGCGCCACTTTGCCCAGTTAGCGTTGAGTTAAAATTACGAAAACTTTTCATAACCCTAGGTCAAGGGGAAGGGGTTCAAAACGAATTTTGAAATTTTGAAAATTCCAAAACTCGAAAAATTTATATAGAACGGTGTGTTTTTAATTTCATTTTTAGATTGAATTTATTCCTAAGAATTTTTTAAGACCATCCGCAGCTTTGTACGACCAGCCGTTCGTTCAGAATTACGGCTCAAAGGTTGAGCCTGGCTCTGAGCCAGTGGCTCAAAGGTTGGTCAATTTTCCTAATAATGTAGCCAGGGGAGTAACATCATCTGGTTTTAGTGATGTCGAGTTTTGGTTTATTATCTTCGATAATGAACCATTGGAATCGCCCAAAGAAAAAAAAATTTTAACCCCCCCTCAAAATTTGTTTTTTGTTCTGAAATACGTTTCGTGCTTCGGAAATGAGGGTAATTTCGAATGTTTGTTGGTAGATACTTCTTTTATAGAAAAATTATTACCGACGTAGTACTAAAAACCTCAGAATTATATGGTATTAATTAATCATAATTAATAATAATAAATACAAATGATTAATACCTCATTTGTACCTAACAATAAATTATAATAATTTTCACAAGGTACTTGATAAAATTATTAATAATTAGTGATAATTCATAATAATAATTAATATAACATTTAGGATCTAGACATTTAGACCTAGTGATCTAAACAGAAGGGTGATCTGTACAAAGAAGATAATGAACCGTTGTGTCAAGAATTTGCAGTTTTTTTTATTCGATTTTCTGAATCTACGTATCTTGAAACGTAAACCAACAAATTTTGAGGGGGGTTAAAAAAATTTTTTCTATGGGCGATTCCAATGGTTCATTATAATAAACCAAAAAAGTTGACTTCATATCGACTCGGGGTGTTTATTTGAGTTCGAATGGACCTTCAAGAAGTGCAATTGTCGACTCAAATACTTCGTGAAAACGAAAAAAAGTTGACTTCATATCGACTTCAGGTGTATATTTCAGTTCGAATGGACCTTCGAGAAGAGCAATTGTCAACTCAAATACATCGAGAAAACGAAAAAAAGTAGACTTCATATCGACTCGAGGTGTTTATTTGAGTTCGAATGGACCTTCGAGAAGAGCAATTGTCGACTCAAATACTTCGTGAAAACGAAAAAAAGTTGACTTCCTATCGACTCGGGGTGTTTATTTGAGTTCGAATGGACCTTCAAGAAGAGCAATTGTCGACTCAAATACTTCGTGAAAACGAAAAAAAGTTGACTTCCTATCGACTCGGGGTGTTTATTTGAGTTCGAATGGACCTTCAAGAAGAGCAATTGTCGACTCAAATACTTCGTGAAAACGAAAAAAAGTTGACTTCCTATCGACTCGGGGTGTTTATTTGAGTTCGAATGGACCTTCAAGAAGAGCAATTGTCGACTCAAATACTTCGTGAAAACGAAAAAAAGTTGACTTCCTATCGACTCGGGGTGTTTATTTGAGTTCGAATGGACCTTCAAGAAGAGCAATTGTCGACTCAAATACTTCGTGAAAACGAAAAAAAGTTGACTTCCTATCGACTCGAGGTGTTCATTTGAGTTCGAATGGACCTTCAAGAAGAGCAATTGTCGACTCAAATACTTCGTGAAAACGAAAAAAAGTTGACTTCATATCGACTCGGGGTGTTTATTTGAGTTCGAATGGACCTTCAAGAAGAGCAATTGTCGACTCAAATACTTCGTGAAAACGAAAAAAAGTTGACTTCCTATCGACTCGGGGTGTTTATTTGAGTTCGAATGGACCTTCAAGAAGAGCAATTGGCGACTCAAATACTTCGTGAAAACGAAAAAAAGTTGACTTCCTATCGACTCGAGGTGTTCATTTGAGTTCGAATGGACCTTCAAGAAGAGCAATTGTCGACTCAAATACTTCGTGAAAACGAAAAAAAGTTGACTTCCTATCGACTCGGGGTGTTTATTTGAGTTCGAATGGACCTTCAAGAAGAGCAATTGTCGACTCAAATACTTCGTGAAAACGAAAAAAAGTTGACTTCATATCGACTCGGGGTGTTTATTTGAGTTCGAATGGACCTTCAAGAAGTGCAATTGTCGACTCAAATACTTCGTGAAAACGAAAAAAAGTTGACTTCATATCGACTCTAGGTGTTTATTTGAGTTCGAATGGACCTTCAACAAGAGCAATTGTCGACTCAAATACTTCGTGAAAACGAAAAAAAGTTGACTTCCTATCGACTCGGGGTGTTTATTTGAGTTCGAATGGACCTTCAAGAAGAGCAATTGTCGACTCAAATACTTCGTGAAAACGAAAAAAAGTTGATTTCCTATCGACTCGAGGTGTTTATTTGAGTTCGAATGGACCTTCAACAAGAGCAATTGTCGACTCAAATACTTCGTGAAAACGAAAAAAAGTTGACTTCCTATCGACTCGAGGTGTTTATTTGAGTTCGAATGGACCTTCAAGAAGAGCAATTGTCGACTCAAATACTTCGTGAAAACGAAAAAAAGTTGACTTCCTATCGACTCGAGGTGTTCATTTGAGTTCGAATGGACCTTCAAGAAGAGCAATTGTCGACTCAAATACTTCGTGAAAACGAAAAAAAGTTGACTTCCTATCGACTCGAGGTGTTCATTTGAGTTCGAATGGACCTTCAAGAAGAGCAATTGTCGACTAAATACTTCGTGAAAACGAAAAAAAGTTGACTTCCTATCGACACGGGGTGTTTATTTGAGTTCGAATGGACCTTCAAGAAGAGCAATTGTCGACTCAAATACTTCGTGAAAACGAAAAAAAGTTGACTTCCTATCGACTCGGGGTGTTTATTTGAGTTCGAATGGACCTTCAACAAGAGCAATTGTCGACTCAAATACTTCGTGAAAACGAAAAAAAGTTGACTTCCTATCGACTCGAGGTGTTTATTTGAGTTCGAATGGACCTTCAAGAAGAGCAATTGTCGACTCAAATACTTCGTGAAAACGAAAAAAAGTTGACTTCCTATCGACTCGAGGTGTTCATTTGAGTTCGAATGGACCTTCAAGAAGAGCAATTGTCGACTCAAATACTTCGTGAAAACGAAAAAAAGTTGACTTCCTATCGACTCGAGGTGTTCATTTGAGTTCGAATGGACCTTCAAGAAGAGCAATTGTCGACTCAAATACTTCGTGAAAACGAAAAAAAGTTGACTTCCTATCGACTCGAGGTGTTTATTTGAGTTCGAATGGACCTTCAAGAAGAGCAATCGTCGACTCAAATACTTCGTGAAAACGAAAAAAAGTTGACTTCATATCGACTCGAGGTGTTTATTTGAGTTCGAATGGACCTTCAAGAAGAGCAATCGTCGACTCAAATACTTCGCGGAAACGAAAAAAAGTTGACTTCCTATCGACTCGGGGTGTTTATTTGAGTTCGAATGGACCTTCAAGAAGAGCAATCGTCGACTCAAATACTTCGTGAAAACGAAAAAAAGTTGACTTCCTATCGACTCGAGGTGTTTATTTGAGTTCGAATGGACCTTCAAGAAGAGCAATTGTCGACTCAAATACTTCGTGAAAACGAAAAAAAAGTTGACTTCCTATCGACTCGAGGTGTTTATTTGAGTTCGAATGGACCTTCAAGAAGTGCAATTGTCGACTCAAATACTTCGTGAAAACGACAAAAAGTTGACTTCCTATCGACTCGAGGTGTTTATTTGAGTTCGAATGGACCTTCAAGAAGAGCAATCGTCGACTCAAATACTTCGTGAAAACGTAAAAAAGTTGACTTCCTATCGACTCGAGGTGTTTATTTGAGTTCGAATGGACCTTCAAGAAGAGCAATCGTCGACTCAAATACTTCGCGGAAACGAAAAAAAGTTGACTTCCTATCGACTCGAGGTGTTTATTTGAGTTCGAATGGACCTTCAAGAAGGGCAATTGTCGACTCAAATACTTCGTGAAAACGAAAAAAAGTTGACTTCATATCGACTCGAGGTGTTTATTTGAGTTCGAATGGACCTTCAAGAAGAGCAACTGTCGACTCAAATACTTCGTGAAAACGTAAAAAAGTTGACTTCCTATCGACTCGAGGTGTTTATTTGAGTTCGAATGGACCTTCAAGAAGAGCAATCGTCGACTCAAATACTTCGCGGAAACGAAAAAAAGTTGACTTCCTATCGACTCGAGGTGTTTATTTGAGTTCGAATGGACCTTCAAGAAGGGCAATTGTCGACTCAAATACTTCGTGAAAACGAAAAAAAGTTGACTTCATATCGACTCGAGGTGTGTATTTGAGTTCGAATGGACCTTCAAGAAGAGCAACTGTCGACTCAAATACTTCGTGAAAACGAAACAACGGTTCATTATCTCCTTTGTACAGATCACCCTTCTGTCTAGATCACTAGGTCTAAATGTCTAGATCCTAAATGTTAGATTAATTATTATTATCAATTATCACTAATTATTAACAATTTTATCAAGTACCTAGTGAAAATTATTATAATTTATTGTTAGGTATTAATAATTCGTATTTATTATTAATAATAATTATTATTAATTATGATTAATTAATACGATATAATTCTGGGGTTTTTACTACGGCGGTAATAATTTTTCTATAAAAGAAGTACCTACCAACAAACATTCGAAATTACCTTCATTTCCGTAGCACGAAACGCACCTCAGAACAACAAACTCGACATCACTTAAGCCATATGATGTTCCAAAGAGCTTGTTAGTATGAAAATGGACCTGTATTTCAACAGTTTGATTCACGATCCTGTAGTGAGGCACAATCTTTGAGCCGTCATTGTGAACAAACGGCTGGTCGTACAAAGCTGCGGATGGTCTTAAAAAATTCTACGGAACAAACTCTATCTAAATATGAAATAAAAAACATACCGTTCTATATGAATTTTTCGAGATATGAAATTTTCAAAATTTCAAAATTCGTTTTGAACCCCTTCCCCTTGACCTAGGGTTATGAAAAGTTTCGAGGTCCATTGTGGGGTTGGTCGAAACCCATAAAAAAAATTTCGTAATTTTAACTCAACGCTAACTGGGCAAAGTGGCGCGGACGGCGGACGGACGGATTTTTTTTTATTCGATTTTCTGAATCTACGTATCTTGAAACGTAAACCAACAAATTTTGAGGGGGGGTTAAAATTTTTTTTTCTTTGGGCGATTCCAATGGTTCATTATCGAAGATAATAAACCAAAATTGTCCAAAATTGAATAACTTCCAGAAAATTCCTATACGAGTAAATGATTCTATCAATAAATTGCTGTAGAATCAGAACGATTATTCCATATTGGAAAACTGAGCTACATAGACCAGCCTAGTTGAGTGAAACCCATTACAGAGCGGATGTTATAGAAAAGGAATGGACGTTTTTGGTTTATTATTTTGAATTATGAACCATTGGAACCGACCTAGAAATAACCTATAAATCCACCTCTACCGGTTAATTCATCAGGAATATTGACGAGACCATTGAGGTGGTTACTGACACTTACACTCTACTCTCCACTATGAGGGAATTTTCCTCATATTAGGGGTATTCATGGTCTGACTCGAGGTCTGATTCGACCGTTGAATCGTCGTAAATCGCGTTCATGAGGCTCCCAACCGTTTCCACGTCGAATCGAAGAAAATTGGCTCCCTTCGAAACTCAAGTTTCGAAGATTCGACGATTCGAATTCGGCGGACCATGAAGACCCCTATCATTTCGTATATATATTTATGGGACTCAAAAGGATACTGTGTAGGTACGGAAATGTGATCTTTACAGATATTAACGAGCCGTCGTTGAAGAATTCCCTCACTCATCACTGACGACGAGTATTTCCAACAGACGTCGTCAAAGTTCGAACTGAATCGTTCAAGAACTCTCCCGAGTATTCGTTCAGTGGTCGTTTACTTGTAATGACCGGATCCTCTCATCCGCCACGAAACCCTTTCATAGAGTTGGATCGATTTCGCTTAGCAACCATCGAGATATCACTTCGCCTTTGTTACAGTCGCTGAAGTAGATTTTTCGACTATACCCCCAACTAATGCACCATTTCAAACAACGCACGATTTCGAAATATCGTGTCTCGTTTTGTGTTTTCGGAAAGGAGGTAATATCGAATTAAGGGTTGTTGGTAGGCACTTTTTGAATTAAGCTCTTCTACGAGAAACAACCCATATAGCTTTTCCCAATCTAATTCAACTTTTTTCCAGTCAAATTCAACATTTTACCAATCAAATTCAACATTTTACCAACTAAATTCAACATTTTCCCAACCAAATTCAACATTTTCCCAATGCCATAAAACGAGGAGTTACATCAGTGAGGCAAAATAATTGCGCCAACTTCGTGATGAACACATTTCTACTGCTGGTAAAAGCATCGAACGAAACCCCGCTGCACTATCATTTTTGTTGTTGAATAGTTTCTTCAAATTGGTACCTAGTTAATTAAATAGTTTGCGTTTGCTACAGTGAGTGTATTTCGTGTATTACAAAAATTAAAAATTCGGTTACATATTTTCGAAGTTCATCAGTTTTCTCAACTATTCATTCTTTCCCATTCTTTTTTTGTTGATCTAGAAAATAATGTTGAATTTGTTTCTGCATAATATTCAACATAATATTATTATGTTGAATTTTATTGCGAAGATGTTGAATTTGATTGGTATTGTTGAATGTGATTGTTGATTGATTGATTGTTGAATGTGATTGGGAAAATGTGGAAGTAGATTGGGAAATTTTGTATATCATATTTTATACTAAATAATTTATAATTACGAAGGATTTGTAATTAATATGTCCATAACTCCATGGTTTTTCCAACAATGTTAAACGTATAAATCGAAACTGTCACTCTGCCACGCGATAGTTCGTAAATATCTAGATTTGTTCATAACAGGAATGAGGCAGACAGACAGACAGTACGGAAACAGCATGGACTAACTACGAATGCGTAACATTATACCGTTAACACTGCGCCAATCTGCTTTTTTGTCATTTTCAATTTAGTTGAAAAATAAGAAATTAGGTTCGCGTATCTGTAGATTCACAGAAACAAAAATGACCGGTGAGCATATTGGCGCTTTTGGCGCATATAACGATATTATAAGTACTTAATAACTTGAAATTGGCTCGCCACTCATAAGAATCACCTGTTGGCTGTTACGCCATTGTGCATTGATAAAAGAAGTTAATCAGCTGTCGACTGTCCGCCATTTTGAATTGATTATGAGGATTAATGTGGTCTCCGCTCGACGTTATCAGACCCCAAGCTCTGCTATAGTCGAAAAGAGTCGGCTTTTCGAAGTTTTTCACATTTAATACGTTACGACATTGAAAACCTCCAGACCGTGAATGAAATAGAAGAGTATATTTTTATTCAGAATATTTACATGTAGATATAAGATTAAGTAAATACAGCAGTTGCTCCAGAAGTTACAAAGCAATTTGGTTTATTTTTGAAAACATTTACTATTTTCCTCTGTTTGATGTGGATTTGTCTTTAGGGCTGGGGGACATTACAAGATCTGTGTGACGAGAAAATGCAACGTAGTTCGGAACACTTCCAGGTCTTGAAATTTTGTACGAAGGCTCCGTTTGGAATCTAGTTGGCTGAAGATTTTCGCCTTCAAGGTCGTATTTTAAATATAAAGTACCTGCACGAAATCATAATTGTTGCCATAATACAGTAATTGTAACAGTATAATATAGTGACTGTTGCATATTATGTAACAATAATTTTTTATTGGCTCAAGATACACTTTTACGCCATATTGGGTATTACATTTTCCATTAATACATATTATTATTTAACTGATAATACTAAATATTTTTATAGGTCACAGTTGATTGCACTAAGGTATCTGTAAAGTTCCTTGTAGACCATTTGCTCTGCTGACGTCAGAATAGAATCTAGGTTGAATGGAGCTGGGATTTTATCACATAGATTGTCCATAAGTAATTGTCGTTCTCGAGAAAATATGGGGCACTCCACTATTTTGTGTTGCGCAGTGTCTTCCTCTCCACAGGAATATAATATAATATATAATATATTAGGTTTATTTGCATCAGTGCATGATTGACTATATACCCCACTTAGCAACACTTTGGAGAAGAAAAAAACAAAAAATTGCGAACCAAACAAAAATGGCAAAATACAAACTCACTTTTCTCGACTTGTTCCTTTGTTACATAGCACCCTCATCCACTTGTGTCTTCAGTTGCCAGAAAGCAATAATAGAATTTTTATACTAGAATTAGCTGTATACGGAATAATTGTGGGTGATTGTAAGCTGAGCCCTAATCCGGGGTAGCCGATGTAAACTTGATCTACACGTCCAACTAATCTATATGGTACTAATCAGTTGATTGGGGGATGTTTTTATTCCGCAACTGAATTTGAACTTATCCACTTCGATTTGAACGAAACCACGCTGGCTCATGATAACCTTCGCACCATGACATACTTGTAGAAACTTATTCACTTGGAGAAACTGATAAGACTCCTGGGGCTGGGCTGAGATTACAACTCGCATCGATGAGCGATTAGAGGGCTGGGCTGAGTTTACATTTAGATAAGACAGTCTGACCGCGCTTGGGTCGAGATTACACCCACCCTTAATTGATATGATATGATGAAAAAATCCACAGTTATGCAGCATGGATACAAGAGCGAAATTTCGAAGAAATAACTAGTTTTATTTAAAATGTCACAATTTTACTGGTTTTATAGCAACTTTGTCTACTTTTGGTTTATTGTCTTCAATAATGAACAATTGGAATCGACCAAAGAAAATAATTTTTTATTTTAGGAGAGGCTCAGGAGTGTCTCCATTCGATTCAGCGTAAATAATATTGGAATGCCGAGCAGATAAAAAATATCGCATTTTTTCACATTTGAACGCCGTTTTCTCAAAAAATTACGTAGGTACAAATAAATTTGAACGCGCCGTTGAAAAGCTCTTGAATTGCAGATGTTTTTTCCGAAGAGAGGAACAATCAGGTATGGGTAAAAATAGCTTTTAAAAATGCCACCATGTTCAACCAAAAATTTGTAACTTTGGCGTGATTTTTTCACTTACTAAAATCGTTCATAAAATGTTAATTATGTATTGAGAAGAAAGCAAATTTAACGCTCTTTCCAACGGTACCCTCAAATTTCATTTTACACAGTAAATTAGGGCAGTTAAGGTAATTTTAGTCAGTTAAGGTCGGAACACAAGAAAACGTCTTAGAAGTAAAAAAAAAATCGGATTTTCAGCGGAGTTAAAAAAAAAATATTATACGACAAAAGTTGTTGCAAATTAGTTGTAGAGTCGATCCCTGAAGTTTGGACCATTCATACTGGGTTCATAAGTATATGGTTTGTTTCTCTGCCATTCATATATGGTTTGTTTCTCTGCTTTATTCTCACACAACATATCAAATCATGGTACAAACATTATGGATCATTAAAAGGTAAATAAATTTGTTTGAAAAGAATCTTGAGTGTGGTTTGGAAAGTTTTGACTTTGGTTTAGGTAGAAAATTTCGAATTTGGTTTGAAAAATCTTGATTTTGGTTAGGAAAACCTTGCGTTTGGTTAGGAAAATCTTGAATTTGGTTTGGAAAGTCTTGAATTCGGATAGGAAAGTCTTGATTTTGGTTTGAAAAATCTTGAATTTGACTTGGAAATTCTATAATATTGAATTTTTTCAATACCATCTATAATATATTGATGGTATCGATTTTTCAAACCAAACATCAAGATTTTCCTTACCAAATTCAAGATTTTTCAAACCAAATTCGAAATTTTCTACCTAAACCAAAGTCAAAACTTTCCAAACCACACTCAACATTCTTTTCAAACCAATTTGTTTACCTTATAATGAGCCATAATGTTTGTACCAGGATATGAGATGGGGTGTGAAAATAAAGCAGAGAAACAAACCATATATGTACTTATGAACCCAGTATGAATGGTCCAAACTTCAGGGATCGATTCTACAACTAATTTGCAACAACTTTTGTCCTATAATATTTTTTTTTTAACTCCGCTGAAAATCCGACTTTTTAGTGTTAACGACCTTAACTCACTAAAATTACCATAGCTGCCCTAATTTACTGTGTAAAATGAAATTTGAGGGTACCGTTGGAAAGAGCATTAAATTTGCTTTCTTCTCAGTAAATTTAAAAATACCATCTATAATATTATTGTAGATGGTATTTTTTAAAACAATTTCGCCTTCGGAACGGGGCCTTCGAACGAGTTTCCCCTGGGATCGAGGGTTTTGTTTTCGTAGTGAGTTTGAAATGTGAATGTTGGAAGAAGGTTAGAAGGAGGTGGGTGTATTGAAGGGGGCGGTGGTGTGAGGGTAAACTTGACGAAGCGGGCGAGGGTTAAATCTGGGCGTAGACCGGAGAGATCGATCCCACTGAGAAGTAACACGCTAGCAAATGGAGGACATACCTACATACCACACCCTTTCAGCCCTTCTCCGTTGAATTAAAAAAAAAAAAAAAACTGCAAAAACCACCAAAATATCTCTTTTGTACAACTTCAAAAATTCGTTCCAAATACACCATTCGCCCCATTGCTACCATTAATTCCCTCCTTTTTGACTCTGCGTTTGAATTTTCTGTTTTTTTCCCCCTTCTAAAGGATGGTTCGGAGGTAAATGATCCCTCTTGCCCGGGCGTTACAAATTCACCTCGAGCTCGAGGCGTTGTCTGCGCATGATTCGGTTCGCTTCGGCCACAGCCTGACTCGTCAAGTCTTTGAATACAACTTCTATGTTGATATTGGTCGATAGTGAGCGGAAGTTTCTCGCTTCTTTTTTCCTCTTCAATTTCAAGGCAGTTTCCCTGACAACCGCTCGTCCCTATTTTGAACTGTTCGTACAAACTTGTTACTCGCGATCCTTCTAAATCTGTCGGCCGAAATCTATAACAGATTCATTAGCTGGTTTCGAGAGACTGACGTCCCAGTTGAATCAATCAAATGTAAAGGCGCGATTTTCGAAAAAGGCGAGTTCCTAACGATTTTCACCTACCCAATAATAACATCGTATCTCAAGTTTTGGCCTTAATCATCCATTTTCTGAATGAAAACCTCGTATTTTATCGACTTCATTCAAATTTAATTCAAATGAATTTTGAATTTTTAAAAATGCCCCCCCCCCCCACTCCACAACCCTCCCCTTGATAATGGTGTTAGAAAGAGATTCCCTTCCATTTTTTGTTGGCCTCTAGGTCATTATCCAGTACTGTGCTTTCGTACTAGGAGTTTATTGGACTTGACTACCTCGTAGTACGTTCATTATTCATGTTATTGTTATACAGCCTGTTCGGCACTTGGTGTAAAAGAAAAAAACTCTGCAAATTCTTGACACAACGGTTTATTATCTTCCTTGTGCAGATCACCCTTCTGTCTATACCAGACTGTATTGCAAATCGGCACCATACCATATTCTCACCGTACTCATACCATACCATACCATACGAATTTCTTTCCTATCATACCATACTGTACTATACCAAATCATACATACAATAATATACCATACCATACTCATACCATGTCATACAAACCGAGTGAATATTGAAATGTCATCCATTTCCGACCTATATTTAAAATTTCAAGTATCTAGCTCATCATCAAAATTTAATTTGTTTAAACAAATAGGTATTATTTAAACAATTTTACAGACAAGAAACCGAGTGAATATTGCATTGTGATCCAGTTCTGACCTATTTTTAAAATTTCAAGTCAATAGCTCAGCATCAAAATTTAATTTGTATTATTACAAAAAGGTATTATTTAAACAATTTTACAGATGAGAAACCGAGTGAATATTGCAATGTGGTCTATCCCCGACTCACGGTTAAAATTTCTAGACTGTAGTTTACCTGGAAGATGAAAAAAGGCAGTTTTATTCTGGGCGGCTACCCGGGACCCACCTAACGGCCGTTTTCGACGCGAAGTTTAGTGTTTTTCCTAAACCACTCACTGCTCACTGTGAACGAACGGCTGGTCGCACAAAAATCCAGTTGGTCTTAAAAGATTCGTAATTTTTCAGGTCATTCAAAAGTGAACTAACAATTACACGGTTCAGTTAAATATTTTGAGATATGACATTGTTTTAAATTTCGTTTGGAACCCCTTCCCCTTGACCTAGGGTTATGAAAAGTTTCGAGGATCATTGTGGGGCTGGTCCAAACCCAGAAACCAAATTTCGTACGGCGGGCGGACGGATTTTTTTTTATTCGATTTTCTGAATCTACGTATCTTGAAACGTAAACCAACAAATTTTGAGGGGGGGTTAAAAAAATTTTTTCTTTGGGCGATTCCAATGGTTCATTATCGAAGATAATAAACCAAAATACCAACCACGTTTCTTCATCTTCGAAGTGCTCCAGTTTGAGAACGGAATAAAATATCGGAATTCTGATCTCACCATCGTGTTTAGCGCAAAAAAAAAAAAAAACTTTAATGTGAGGTTTCACTCAGACTGTTTCATTTTGGGAATATATGGGTAATCCCCCCCCCCCCCAACCCCCCTTAGAGTGACCCGATTCTGTCCATCTACGAACTTATCCTTTCAATTGCCAGGACGGATTGTTTGTGCAAATTTGAACTTTTATCTTAGAATTAAGATAAAAAGTTCAAAAGAATTTAAGATAACTAGACACCAAAAATTATATGTACCTACATATATTATATACAGCGCCCCCCCCCCCCCCCCCTGCCGCAGTTCTAGATCCGCCACTGCATGTGAACCCAGCTTTAGTGCATTCACCCAAGTTTGCTTCGAAAATTCGCTCATTGGGCCATGCTGCGATGATGGAACTTGTAAAATGTGCACAAGTGTTGACATTCATTTCAGGCGTTGAATGTGTGAAATGGTTAGAACGTAATTACGTGGATTTCTGCGGGCATCGTATCATTTTGATTGTTGAACCGATGGAAATGCGATAATTCTGTGAAATAATCCAAAGCCAAGTGGGAATGTAAAGGACGACGGGGTTGCCGCTCGCGTTCCGAGATCCCCCTTATCGAGCCGATCAGCCGGGCGGGTGGTGCGCTCTCTGAGGGGAAGGTCGAGTTAATATTGGAACCAGAAGGGTAAAGTAGGATTGTGAGAAAGGTAGTGTAGTGTTAGTGATAGGAAGTGGTAGGGGGGGGGGGGGGGGCAAAGACCCAACCGTGCACCTGATCCCCACAGGCCGGAGGCGGTGTTGGTATTGTGGGGGGGGGGGGAATGTGGGGGGTGGAGAAGGGAAAGGACCGCGAAAGAGATGCTGCCTGTGGCGGTGTGGCCCACTGGAAGTTTAATAGATCGGTTATTCAAGATGGCTGCCCCCAACTCGGGGCTTCCTCTCCAGTCCCTTTTCGAGAGAGGTCCAACATTGATTGTTACCGATCACTGTCAACCTTCGCGGGTGAGGCCTCGACTTCCCCCCTCGCCCCATCTTCCGTCGACACAGCGAACCAAATCATTGGAAACCCCTTTCGAACAGTTTTCGTTTTGGCCGCACGGAACCCGATCGCAACCCCCGATCGTTCACCGGTTCCATTTATAGCTGGATTTTTCCCCCTTCTCGATGACCATCACCCACGATGGAGAATCCGATATTAAAACCGATAGGGTCTTTATCCTTGAACTGTGGATTTACCTTCCAAGATACGTAGAATCCTTGTATCGCATTAAAACACAATAATAACACAGGCCCACATATTCTTGTGTATTTTTCGATGCTGAATCCGAATTTGCACTCAAAATATGGGGTCCCAGTCGATTTTGGCGAGATAATCCCGTAAAACACCAAAAAATCTCATTTTTTTCATAGTTTTTCGAGGTTAGAAAAAAACAAACGTTGATAGGATGAATTTGACTTCAGATTTGAATTCTACGACAAAAAAATAAGTCGAAATTGTTATTTCAAAAGTCTTTTTAGACATAGCTTGGAAACCGGCGATGCAATTTTTGATTGATCGATTTTGGCGAGATAATCCCGAAAAACACCAAAAAATCTCATTTTTGACATTTTATGTCTTTACTCTGGCACATAACTGGAAATACGTTACACAAAAGCGTTACACGAAATCGTCACGAAAATTTCTGATGATTTTCACTTACAACCGATTCGGTGCTACGGAACTTTATCTTCGCCAGTTATCATCGTACAAAAATCGTTCACCACTCGTTGGATAGCTCTCGATTTACCTAACCATATTACGTTAACCACTGCGGAGTGCGTGGCCGACAAGCTGCGGTATGAGCGTGATTGTTTAAATAACTGTTTACGCACAGGTGATCATTCTCAATAATTTATATTGTCTATACGAATGCAAGCTTCATAATTTATGATGAACCTTTCAATTAAGTATAACAACTACGCTACTGGGGTAGGTGATGTAGCATTGTTCGAAGGTTCTTGAATCACTTCATTAAAGACATAAAATGTCCCAATGTGTTGCAGACTCGTATGCAAGCAATTAATTCTCGACTGTATCAACAACAGGATGGAGTTGACATTCTTTTGACATTTTCATGTCTTTGCTTTGGCACATAAACTGAAACGGGAAAAATTTGTTTCCTTGATTCACCCTTTCCCTCAGATCACGTCAGAACACAAGCGACAGGCGGGCCACTACGTCAGAGCCATGACGCACGAGCGTATGACGTCAGACGGATGACCGGAGGCCAACTAGTACGTCAGAGCCTATGACGCACGAGCGTATGACGTCAGACGGCTGGCAGGCCGCCAACTAGTACGTCAGAGCCATGACGCACGAGCGTATGACGTCAGACGGCTGGCCGGAGGCCAACTAGTACGTCAGAGTCTATGACGCACGAGCGTATGACGTCAGACGGCTGGCCGAAGGCCAACTAGTACGTCAGAGCCTATGACGCACGAGCGTATGACGTCAGAAGGCTGGCCGTAGGCCAACGAGTACGTCAGAACCTATGACGCACGAGCGTATGACGTCAGACGGCTGGCTGGCTAGGTGATCGGGTTAATAAGCCTCTGGAATTCCGCGCCTTCATTTTGCATTCATTTACATCTTTTTTCATAGTTTTTCGAGGTTAGAAAAAACAAACGTTGATGGGATAAATTTGACTTCAGATTTGGATTCTACGACAAAAAAAAGTCGAAATAATTTCAAATTATTGTTATTTCAATTTTTTTTTTTTTAATACATAGCTCGGAAACCGGCGCTGCAGTTTTTGATTGATCGATTTTGGCGAGATAATCCCGAAAACACCAAAAAATGCAATCCCTAATATGGTGCACTTTTTTTTAAAAATCCCTTTTTGGACCACTCATTGGCCCCATTTTTTTTTTTTTTTTTTTTTTCAACTAATATTATTTGTCACACGTGCACTCATACTCATAAATTTCGGTGAGGGTGTTTACAGAAAGCATTTTGCAAAGAATGTCACTTCATTTTCTGAGAACAGGGTGCCTAATATCCTAACCAGGGGTTCTTAATATCCTAACCAAAAACAGACAACAAAAAATTTAGTTGGGAAAACTGAAGGGACATGAGGTAGTTACCGACTGAAGAGACATGAGGTAGTTACCGATTTTCCCCTCTTTTTCGAGTTATGACCATCTGGTCACCTTTGCCAACGAACACGAGTATTTCGTAGAGTTGTACAAAATAACCAAAAAGAGACAAAAAAAAAAAACATTTAGTTGGGAAAACTGAAGGGACATGAGGTAGTTACCGACTGAAGAGACATGAGGTAGTTACCGATTATCCCCTCTTTTTCGAGTTATGACCATCTGGTCACCTTTGCCAACGAACACGAGTATTTCGTAGAGTTGTACAAAATAACCAAAGACAGAGTAAGAGGTCATTTGGAGGTTTTGAACATGTCTCAACCAAATCGGGATTTCAGCAAAACTACAGCTTTGGCTTTTCGCACGAGAAGCGAAGAAGAAGAAGACTTCAACGAACTTCTGAGCAGGTGAATCCAATTTTAATGAACGGAGGAGGCAAATTTGTTTTCAGTCCGCATGTAGCAGTCATTGTGGTATTTAGAAAATTGGGTCCAGAAGCCAATGTATCCACTAATGTGTCCATCAAATTTTGGCAAGACCTTGAAGAAGAGCAGGGTATGGATTCTGATACACTACAGTGGTCTTTTCAACACTTTTTTTGAAGCTAGCATTGAAAAATAGTCAAAATTAATGTCCACATCACACAACACTGTAACAAATAAAGATTGTCTGTGTCTCTCGAGTTCTGGGCATTCCATTATGAGATGTTGTAGAGTTCCCTCTGGCTGTCCGCATTTTTGGCATTCAGGAGAGTCGCGCTGTCCAATTTTGTTCAAGTATGCGTCCCATACTCCATGAATGAATGAATGAATGAATGATAACATGTTTTTATTAGAACAGAAGTATATTCAAATTTTTTAGCAACATGGTAGGCTATTGGTATAATATACTGTCAGCCGGAGTTCACCCGTTTTTCTCTGTTACATTTAGTTAATTACTATAGTTACATTATCAGTAACTAATTATGTTACAAAATTTGTTCAGTAGGTTTATTACTTATTTGTTGATTTATTTATTTTACTTCATAGCATACAGCTTTTGATAAATTTGATTTTTCTCTTATATTGGTCCTTATCGCTCATCACATCAAACTGACCGCAATAGACCTTATCCTATGCCACTAGTTATAATTAAACTCGTTCACAAGTAGTCGCCGGTATGCCCACGCTAGTCGGACGTATTTATACCAATTGTTCCAGTTTCGCCCTTTCAGTATTTCAAGCTCCGTTCTGCTTATTTCAGCAGTTGTTTTACTGCTCCGGATTCCTCCCAAGATTGGGCATTTAGCTAAGAAATACTGCATGGTTGGTTCTCAAACGGCTCATCTTGAACATGATATTTTCAACAGTGTACGCGTACACGTAATTGTGGTCAAATCTCTCATAAGAACGTGTAGAAATCTCGGTTTAGTTCAATTCGACCGTAATTCATCAGACTGGTAACGGTTTGCCCGAGTGTGGCCCAAACATTGGAGAGTCGGAAGGTATTAGAAAAGCAAAGATGTCGGCTTCACCGGACCTGCAGCCAGTACAACCAGGGTGTTGGCCCTGGGAAGCTGGGATTGATTGCACCGCCACGAGCTGGCAACGCCGCTTTCATTTACCCCTCCGCCCCTTATCTTCCCTTCGTCCATTCCATCTCTCTTTCCTCCCTCATCCTCCTTCCCTTCTCCCTCATCCCTTTCCACAACTTCGTCGTCCTCTCCTTTGGACTGGCTTATTTGCGGACCCGGGAGAGAGAATGCGCTAGAAAGGTTAGACCGCGGATACAACCGGCATCGACCCATCTTCTAGTAGGCTTGGTCAAACATCTTCAACATCTCCTTCTAACCTCCTCGGAATACCTCGAATGGCCACAATAATCTGGTCAGTGAAAGAGGTAGCAGTGAAGTATTTCACTAGAGAATTGCTACCAGGTTGATGTTCTGTAGGTGCTTCCTAAGCAGCACCAGCAGAAAGTCTTGGAAGAGTTGGCTACGGAACATGATTGTATACCCTATTACAAGGAACACCGGTCATAATGACTGCTATCAACGAAAAAACTAATATCGTTCGGTTTCTGAGATTTTTCATACTTGTCAGTCTATTCATGCTCTTCAGCAACTGCATGGGATTATTCAGATCATTTCTTATCAGTTCCGACTGATTGACTAGAAGGGATGATGACACCTCCTGCACTGTATCCCTAACCAGCATTCATAACCTTGTAACTCAATTCTAACCTTGTTATTATTAAATTTTGCTATCAATATAATATATTATTCAGTTTGTCATACAGAAGTACTTTCATTCACACAATACAGTCCACTTCAGCTATCGTCATTCAGCAATAATTATGGTGCAGACAGAACACCCGTCATTTTGACTGATATAAAAATCACTCTAAACGGAAGATCGGTCATAATGACTGCCAACGTTACCAAGAAATAAGAATTACCGCTGCTTCCTCAGGGTTCACATTGGTCCATCTGAAGATGTCATGGAAAGCCAGACCTCTATTGCTGCTTGACGCGCCACTAGAGGGAAAAGTGTGAACCACACCCGTCATAATGACGGGTGTTCCGGGCAGAGGGTTAACTGACCGATCTGCCTTATTGGGAGTGAAGTCCTTCCATTATCTGTTGAGCTTATATATTCTTTTAGCGAATTTTCGAAGAGAAGGAAGCTATTCTGCCGTTTTAAAGTAAAACCACTTTTCTCCTACTACGTTGAAATGTGTGAAAAATCGTATAAACCACGTACCTTGTGGGTTTTCCATCTAATTTGGAGGCAGAACAACTTATCTGTGGTAGTTTGCAAGCAAAACCATTTGTGTTTGTCAGTTTCTGCCACTGATCGACATTTGGTGGTTATTGCCTCGAAACGTAAAAGCGTTTGTCCATAGCAAGTGAAATTTCGCTTCACATCCAAGTGTTTTCTCCTGCTAATTACTTAACTCGAAACTCAGGACCTGCTTGGGGGGGGGGGGGGGGATTACCCACAAATTCCCAGAATGGAACAGTCTGACAAGTGACACCTCATTTTAAAAATTTTTTTACGCTGAACACTATAGTGAAATTTCGCTCCTATAGCCATACTGCATCGCTGTTTATTTAATACTTTTGCTCATTTCCTCGCTCGTAGGTCTTCTTGTGTACCTCGCTATGACTCACTGTTTAGCTGTAAAATTGTCCCTGATCGTCATTGAGCAAAGATAAAATTTTAATCTTCTCTTCTGAGCAGCATGAACGGAAGGAATTCACCAGTTGAGTAAGTGTCGGGAAAATCTCAAATTGAACAACAATCTGGCCAATGAAGGCATTTCAGCACTTGATCGCTGTCCAGTTTTTTTGAGCAGCACGAACAGAGTGGATACAGCGATTGAGGGGTGTCTTCTCCCTCCAATACTTAATAAGCCTCATGTTTTTATGTTCAATATTGCAGCTTATTTCCTCTTTTGTAGGTCTTTTTGGGGAAGTACCTCGCTATGTCTCTCGTTAGCAGTGAAACTGTCGCTGATTGCTCAGACAACATTTGAATCTCCCTTCGTCTTTCTTGAGCTGCTCCTTATTGTATTCCTCCTGGTAACAGCCTTTCGAGCTTTTCTGAGCAGCACCAACAGAACGTCTGCAGCAATTGAGGAACATTTGGATCAGTCGGAACAGTGTTGACGCTTGGGAACTGACCGATCTTCCTTATTGGGAGTGAATTGTCTTCTTCCTCCACTATCTATTGACCTTAAACACACCATAGCCAGTAAATGGGTGTGGAACTCTAGTACAGAATTGCTGCCTTAAGGAGTACGTTTTTTGAAATTTCGATTGTGGACACGGTTTTTATTCGCAGTTATTTCCTCAATCGTATGTCTTTTTGTGGCAGTACCTTGCTGTTTCTCTCTCTTTAGCTGTAACATTTTTCCTGACCCTGAAACATACAGACATGAATAACATTCAAATCTTTCTCTTCTGAGCAGTACAAACAGAAGAAACCATTTGAGGACGACCCAGAAACCCCTCATATTGCATTACTTGGTCCATACAGGAATCATTAGTAAATGAGTTAAGCATTTCAGCATCCAGTAGAGTGGACTTCGTTATATGAGATGATCGCTTGGGAACTGACCGATATGCCTTATTGGGAGTGAAGTGTCTGCTCCATCCACTATCTATTCTGTTAATTCAATATTTTTACTTATTTCCTCTATCGGATGTCGTCTTGTGGTGCCCCCCCCCCCCCCCTTTGCTATAACATTTTCCTGATTCCTCATAGGACAAGGGCAACATTTGAATCTGTGCTATCTTCTTCTGCTGCTCCTTATTGTATTCTTCCGGATAACAAGCTTTTGAGCTTTTTTAAGGAGCACCTACACAAGGACTGCAGCAAGTTTGGAATAGTTGACTGTATAAAGCACACTGACTCAATTAGTTCGTTGGCTCTTCTCACTTTCACTACTTCTGAAGCATACTCCAAAACTCGATTAACATAATTTAATTTTAGTTTCCATAACATTTTAGCTAAACATGAGTACCAACAACATTTTAATTTCATATAAATTTTATTTTATTTTTCAGATTTTCGAGTTTCTACGTCTACTTGTGCTACTAGGTATCTTGGATACGAAGAGACATTTGGGTGCTTGAGGATCGTAGTGCCGTTTTTTATTGAAATCTCCTACCGGTTTTAACAATTCACGCGACTTGAAACATCAAGTACACTATTCTAACTATCTCCGGTGATAGTTCTGGCAAATTGAATATTTTCTTTTCCTTATTTTCAATTTCAGCGAATCTCCTCTTCTGATGTGACCTCTTCGACAAGTTTTGGTCTTCCAAATCAAGTCGTAAGTTGACTGTTCCGTGTTTTGTAATTTTTTATTTCGTTCTATTCGACTCTCCCACTTACTTTCGTGTTCCTTTCATTTCAATTCTGTCGTTTTATGGTTCAATCGTGCCTCGATTTACTTAGTTCGGTTGATATTCCTCTCGTATACAACACGGTTCATTTTCATACTTTCTCGTTGTTATTCCTCGATATCGTATTGTTTGAAAAGTAAATGTGAATCTCATTGGAATTTTTCAAAATTTTAAAATTCGTTTTGAACTCTTTCTCAGTGACCTAGGGTTATGAAAAGTTTCAAGGATCATTGTGGGTTTGGTCCAAACCCATAAATTAAATTTCGTAATTTTAGCACAATCCTAACTGGGCAATGTGTCGCAAACGTAAACCCTCAAACTGTAGAGAGAGGGGGGGGGGAATCGAAGACACAATAAACCAATAAGATAGAAAGTTTCATGGGCTAATTTTAGTGCAACGAAGCTGTGATTTTCTAGTGCCTAATTTTGGATAAGGGATTCTTATTTTGGTTTTTTATTTTCAATAATGAACCTTTGGAATCGACCAATAATAAAAAAAAAAATTAAAAATTTGGTTTAAAAGCTTTACGAAAAAGTTCGGACCAGCCCAAAGATCCTCGTTTAAAAACACTTTTTCATATAAGAGTAGTTACAGGTCAAGAACGTGTGATAATGTAAAGATAGCGTCACCTGATATAGATATCTTTTGTAATATAATATCCCGTTATATCTGTTCGATACCCCCTTTGCATCTTAAATCAAAATTACAGAAGTGTTGGGAAAAAATAATTCCAAACTTGAAAATAAACCTCTTAGGGTGGTATTTGTACGATATGTTTGTTGCTGAGCACCTCGAAAGTGCGTCTTTACCGATTCGTTACCGGTACTCAACTTAAACTGGTACTGAGGGTTTAACTGGTACTGGAAATTAGAAATCTACATAATGGACCGCGGTTATTTTTCGCTGTTCGGATAATACAACATAGAAAAGATTACCGTGCGTGATATTGAACGAAACGAGTAGTTGGTAGCTGTCGTCGTTGAACAATCGAT
This sequence comes from Stenodema calcarata, assembly GCA_963920205.1. Classification (NCBI taxonomy): domain Eukaryota; kingdom Metazoa; phylum Arthropoda; class Insecta; order Hemiptera; family Miridae; genus Stenodema; species Stenodema calcarata. The sequence continues at coordinate 8,321,529 of OY986053.1, read as the reverse complement.
TCAAAAGGCGCCATTAAGATGCAGTTAGGTCCATTGATTTTGTTAACACACGACGAGGGGTTAGCGACAGGGGGTATCAACTTAGCCCGCAAGATGTTTTCGTTGAAGGGGAGACTTTCAACTGAGGGGGGTTGTTCAACCTCTCCGACACGTGGCGCTCGACCGGACAACCCTCAGGGCCAATATCGGCGTGTTAACCCTGAATGAGGCTTTCGTCGTCACAATAGGCCAACTAAGTCAAGTTATATCTTTCCGATAGAAGCGGATCAATTCAAAATTCCATTTAAGCTCGTTCGTTCTAGAAGGCCTTTGGATTCATGGCGAATCACTCGTAAATGGCGAGGCGATTTTCGGTTTATTTTCAATAATACACCATTGGGATCGACCATAATTCTTTGGTTTCAAGATATGTAAAATCAAAAAATCGAATTATACAAATCCCCCAGTCCACCCAGTTCAGGCATTTTCTCCTTTAATAACCTATTGTTTAAAAAGTCTATAATTTTTTTTAAGTCTGTAAAATATCCAGCAAAGGTCAATAATTTAATTGAATGCGTTTTAATCTAAGACTCTGAATACTGCAAAAAGGAATTTTTCAAAAACCATTTTTTGTCCCAAGGTGTAACTTTTCATACACCTTGGGACGGCGATTATACCTTGGCACAGAAGGGGAGTTAAATAAACGTGAAAATAAGATGCGTGAACGTAGAAAATCTATAATATTTAAAAAAATAATATCTATTAAAATAGCTCAGTCTTATAGGTATGCTTTGGGAAAGCTAATGAACTGATAACTCGAGATTTTTCATAAAAAATACTCACAACCAATTTTAAAGCAAAGTTATAACGTAGCAGAACTAAACTTTTTACAACCTACTTTAAGGTAACACATTCAACTAGGAAAATGTAGGTTTATTATTTCTATGTATAAGAAGAAAAAAATCCGAAAAATGAACTATAAAATTACTGAAACGTCCCTTTTCTAAAACTGAAAAGTCGACACTCCTAAGAACATTGGAGGGAAAAACATTCAATAAAGAATCATATATGAAGTACTGAATCATAAGCAAAATTTAAAACATAAGATCATGGCGGTGCGAAGTGCTTTTGGATACAGTAATTTTGGTCGCAGCCTCCATAACAGCCTTTTCCATGGTGGCCCTCACGTCCACAGCCTCTCGCCTGACACTATCTTGAAACTTAAGCATCTGAAAAACAACAAGATTATGAGAAGCTTCAAAATAAAACAATCGTCCTTCACCAAAATAACTGTCCAAGGTGTGAATCCTATGCCGTCCCAAGATTGAAGAATGGCCAAAAGTGACGATGTGGGGAATTGCCGTGAGACCCTCGATTTGTAAAAACATTAAATTCATTTTACAAATGTATACAAATAAATTTTGTTTAATTGAATTTGTCAAAAGATTAATTTGATATGCAAAAAGATTAACTCTATTTGCAAATGAATCGGTTCATGCAGAAAGGAACTCAAGTCCACTGACAGCTTTTTCGAGAAAAACGAAAAAACTGAATAACTTTCCGAGAAAACGGAATTACTGAATGAAACTTTCAGTAAATACTCAAACCTTCAGGTAGTGCTCGTAGAAGGTTCCTTTCTGCATAAAACGATGAAACAACCCCCATAAACCCCAAAACAAGCGATTTCTTATTTCGTCCAGGAATTGGACTCAAGTCCCTTTCTGCATGAACCGATTCAGATACGATGGATGAAATAATTAATGATGTTGAGGGATGTCGAGGGTCGGTCAAATGAAAATTGATTTGTGTGCCAACGTTTCGAAGAATATATTTCTCCATCTTCAGGGCCTAAAAACAGTTTCATAATATTACTATTAATTAATTACACTTGTACCGTGAGAAAATTGTCAAAACTTTGTCAATTTTCTCACGATACAACTGTAATTAATTAATAGTAATATTATGAAACTGTTTTTAGGCCCTGAAGATGAAGAAATATATTCTTCGAAACGTTGGCACATAAATCAATTTTCATTTGACCGACCCTCGACATCCCTCAACATCATTCTTACTGACGGTCAAACTAAATCACACACACTCGAAATAATTAATACATTTTATAAAGCAATTTTCCTTGTTTTTCCTTGTAAGTACCCACTTAAAAAAAAAAATAATAATAATAAAATAAAATGCCATGTTCTTGTTTTCAGCATAACCGTATTTTGGCTGCGAGTAGACATTGACTAAATTGATAATTTACGACTATTATAAAGAAAAGTGCTCATATGTGTAAATCGACTTCCCACATCGTCATTTTTGGCCAAAATGAGTTATGCATAGGTTAGGTACCATCCGAAGCGTTTTCCTCCGGCGGATCGATCTAAGTATAAGTTAGGTACCTAAGTTACGTACCTAACACTAACTTATACTTAGATTTACTTATACTTATCTCACGATTTACTCAGTAAACATAGTCATTGGCAGATGGTTTTTTGCCTCTGCAAAAAATTCGCCCAAATGACGATGTGGGAAGTTGCCGTGAGACCCTCGAAATACTCTGACGTAAGGGAAAACGTACCTAAATTGCGACAGTCACTGAGGTCACAGGAATTGTCATGCGTGGCCCTATGAATATCTGTGGGTGGGGGGGGAGGAGGAGGGACACCCACCCACCCCCTCATCCATCTCTAAACCGTAGCCGCACACGGTGACTGAACCGGTGATGAGATGTTTGGGTGGCGGGGGTGGTTGAAGGGGGCGGTGGGTGTAGTGGGGGGGGGGGTTCTCCCCGTGCCACTGCTTGCCTTCACTTTACCTACTCTAGGCGAGCGAGCGAGAGAGAAGATATGCCCCCCCCCCCATCGCCAGTACACTCATTCTCTCTCCCTCTTTCACCCTCCCCCCCCCATATAACCCCTCACCTTCACCCTTTGTCCGACTCCGCACCATCTCCTAAACCCCCCCCCCCCCCCACACCCACAGTGTAGTGAGGGGGGGGGGGTTAGCGAGCGAGTGAGACGGGTAGAGAACCTCCCGTACTGCGCTACCAAACTAATCAATACCGTCAAGCGCAATACTCTTCACTTCCTCTAAAACCCTTGTGTCCCATTCAGTCTCAAAACACAATTATTTGTGCGAATTTTTCAAAAAATTACCCCTTTGTAACGGGCCCTACATTTGTAGCATACGACTTTTTGAAAACGAAACCGTTTCAAAAATATCTGAATTTATCCCTAAATGTTACCAAATTTTGTATTATCAAGTTCTAACAAGGCTGAAGCCAAAATAGGTCACATTTCAGGGGAAACAAGGAACGGTCTTATTTTCTAACTATTTACTTTCTTTCCAAACTTTTCTTTCTTTCTTGCAATCCACTGGCTATACCCAAACTCACGTTTTGGTATAATTTTCCTAACTTCTGCTATGTTATGGTTAAATTTTCCTGGGTTAGACCATTTGGTTATCTGGTTTTCCCACTAATTTTAGATATGGTAAAAACAAATTATTGTCACCAAAGCCCATAAACTCGTCAAGTTTAACTGACTGTCATGTTTGTTATGTCTGCTATGAATTCCTGCAGGGCCAATGATCAGGTAGAAGAATGATGTTATTGTCAAATGATCTTGGTGTAGGCCATGTCATCGTCAAATTTTCCGTGTTTAGGCCATGTTATTGTCACATTTTCTTGACTTCGGCCATGTTATCGTCAAATTTTCTTGTCTTGTGCCATGTTTAACGTCAAATGTTGGTGACTTGTGGACTGACTTCTCTGTAGGGTCGCCTTCGTGCTGCAGATGGTATTTTTGTTTCAAACTTATTTCTAATTTTATCGACGGCTCTCAGCTTCTTCATCTAATTGGTTTCCATGCCCCACTGCACGGTACTCGCAGTACCCTTCCATTCTATGTACCTACAACTACCACCAATTACCTGTTAAACAATCCTCTGGTGTTGTTGATGTTCACTCGGTTTCACTTGTTGAAGTAATATTGAGTGTCAGAATTTGTTCTTTTTTTTATGACATGATTTTCATTATCAGATTGCCGTTTATTTTTCTATTTTTTTGCAATTTCTGTATTATGTTCGTCACATAATTTTCATTAAAAATTGTCTGTTATTGGGCAGCATGTCCGTTTATGGTAAAAAATTTTAAAAAATCTTTCTAGCTTAGGCGATGTTATCGTCAAATTTTCCTGGTTTAGGCCATGCCATCGTCAATTTTTCCCTAACTTGTGCCATGTTATCGTCAGATTTTCTATGCTTTGGCCGTGTTCTAGTCACATTTTCCGGTGATTGGGCCATGATATCGTCAAAGGTGCCTGGCTTAGACCAAATAATCGTCAGATTTTCCTGGTTTAGGCCATGCCATCGTCAATTTTTCCCTGACTTGTGCCATGTTATCGTCAGATTTTCTATGCTTTGGCCGCGTTATCGTCATCTTTTCTTGTGATTGGGCCATGATATGGTCAAAGGTGCTTGGCTTGGACCAAGTCATTGTCAAATTTCCTGGTTCAGGCAATGCTATCGTCACATTTTCCTGTTTTGGGCCGTATAATCGTCAAAATTTCCTGGTTTAGGCCGTGTTATCGTCACGTTTTCCTGTTTTGGGCCGTATTATCGTCAAAATTTCCTGGTTCAGGCAATGCTATCGTTACATTTTGTTGTCTTGGCCATGTTATTGTCAAAGTTTCTTTGCCTATGACATGTTGTCGTCAAAATTTCCTGGTTCAGACCATGCTATCGTCACATTTTTCTGACTTGGGCCATGTTATCGTCAAATTTTCCTGGCTTAGGCCATGTTATCATCAAATTTTCCTTGTTCAAGCCATGTAATTGTTACATTTTTCCTGACTTGGGCCATGTTGTCATCACATTTTCCTGGCTTAGACCATTCTATCGTCAAATTTTCGTGGCTTAGGCCATGTTATCATCAAATTTTCAGTGATTAGGCCATGTTAGCGTTACATTTTCCTGGCTTGGGCTCTGTTATCATCAAATTTTCCTGGTTTGGCCATGATATTGTTACATTTTCTTGACGGGCCATGTTATCGTCACATTTTCCTGACTTGGACTATTTTATCATCTGTTTTTTCCTCTACTTTTTGATAGTATGAAAACAATTGCCGTCTTTAGTTCAATAAGTAATGAATTCCTCAACTACTCATAGTTGACAACATCTCAACCCTTTATAAGCCATTTCTTCCCAACTCCGAAAAGGAACACGATTTGTGTCAGTTTACTCCATACAATGACAATGGCAACACGATTTAAAAAACCACTTAATTTTGACAAAATTTGGAAGTTTTTTGTAATGCATGTTCACGTTCTGATTTGTAACTAATGATAACGGTATTTTGATTTCAGGTAAGTGTCTCCGCTCTGGCATGGTCGAAAACTATCCACTATATTGGTAAGTTTCAGTGATACCGCGATGTGATCATTTAAAATAAGGAATATTCGGTGCTTTGTTCAGTCATCACAACTCAACTGAACTAAAACTAACATTTATTTGGCATAGAATCCAAATTTGAATTCATAAATTCCCAGTTATTAAAAAGACACGCCTGAGCGCAACGTCTTCAAGTTGACAATTTGTCCCAACTCCTTCATTTTTTTCTCCCAAAATAGAAGATCTCTCAACGACATTTATTGAATTACCGTACGTGAAAAAACTACATTAAAAACTACAAATTTTGAAATTTTACTCCAACTAAAAAGATATTGAAATGAAAGGGAAAACTACGCCGTTGACAGTACAAATTCATGATCTGGCTTTCCTCGACCTATGTCATCAGGAAAAAGCAATTTTTGGTTGTTTTTTTTTCAATCGAGAATGTATATAATCAATTCTTAATCAGTTATATCATTGATCAGTGAAAGTCACGCAAGGTCTCGAGACGAAGGGCCGCCGCATTATGACTTGAATGTCATTCAACAATTTTACTTCGCCGTCAAATATTCGGGTTGACGAAGGTTCAAAGGGGAAATTCGGCAAAAAAGGAAGTCTCAGAGTCTTGCAGGACTCCCGGGAACCTGTTGCCATGACGACCTAACGTATTTATAGATCCGCCTCCTTCCCTACCGTCGCATTCACATCAGGTATTGTGGCTCCCATCACTTATCACTCTTGTCGGCCATCGTACCCCACATACGAGTGATGGGCGAAGTAGTTCATTTTAAGGAGCCGTTCCTTTCGAGATACTTCATAGTTCATTTTTTTTTTTAATTGAAGTATTGAACTATGGAAATGGAGGAACTGTGAAGTCAAATGCTCTAGAGGGAGGGACAAGATAATAATATATATACTAAATAGGTAGTTCTCGAAAAAAAAAAACTAAATGGGTCATCATAAAAAATAGAGATAAGGTGTCAAAAATGACAACCATTGAAGTAATTTATAAACAAACATTTATTGAAAATAATATCATAAAACATTAACTCTTAAATATTCACTTTTTACGTTATAATTATTTGGTACACATTGGTAGGTACACGCTTACAGTAATTGTTTGACAAATTATTTTCCTCTTTTTATTAGGTACTAGAAATTACTACACATTTTTTCTACATTTACTTTTTATAATGTTTGCAATCTAAATTACCTATTCAGCATTAATGTGGGGTTATAACCATTTTCTTTGATCCCACCAAATTAAAGGATCAGAAAGTCGATGTAGAGGTGGCTGTAAAGCATATTATTTTGTCCACTTCCACAATACTGGCTCCTTTTGAACTAGATTGAATTAAAGAACTAGATTGAATTAAAGAACTAGATTGAATTAAAGAACCAGATTGAATTAAAGAACTAAATGAACTAAAAGGAACCAAAGAACTAGATGGAATTAAAGAACTAGATGGAATTAAAGAACTAGATGCAACTAAAGAACTAAACGAACTAAAAGGAACTAATTAGTTCTTCAATTCCATTTAGTTCTTTATAAAGAACTAAATGGAATTGAAGAACTAAATTCACGTAAACAAAGATCGCTCTTTATAGTTCTTTTTCCTGAAGTAGTTGAATGAACTAGTTCCTTCCCGAACTTCCCATCACTACCTCATACGGTATGAGGTAGTGATGGGAAGTTCGGGAAGGAACTAGTTCATTCAACTACTTCAGGAGTCATACCGCCATTCAACATCCAACCATCATTGGAACATGTTGGGACTTGAGAGCCGTTCTTCGATGAAAATCGGATTGGTGCACTCTGAACAGTGTGAAAAACGTGGGTAAGTCTTGATGCAGATTCATCCCGAAGCCTTGTACCCACTGGGGCTCATAGAGTCGATTCATGTTGCGATGCTGTGTCTGGGCTGCGTAGATTCATTGTTTGGACTCAGCCCCGAGACAAAGAATCGTGTCCACACCAAATTCAGTTCAGATTCATCGGTGCCCGTGATCGGAGGTAGTAGGAATAATGTCGGAGGAAATAGCGGTTGCAGGAATTTCAGTTGCTCTCTTATGCAGGTCCATCAATAAAAAACGACCCAAAAAATGGAGGGTTCGTGAAATATTTCGCGCTTTTGGACACTTTGAGACTGAACCCACTCCTACAAACTTGAAACTCCCATTATCTAGGTAGTATGAGAAAGATATTTGTTGGTATTTCTTCGAGGTTGTTGGTTGCAGACAGACAAAATTGCAATCGGTGATGTCAGAACAATGATCTGTAAGTGTTTCATTTTTCGCGTTTTTTTCGATCTTTGAAAAAAATCCATTTTTTTCTTATTTTTTTCGTTATCTTTTTTTTCAAGTTCTGAGTAAATTTTTACGTAGCTCGTTCTGCGGGCCTATCGATAACCCTCGCGGGGGTCGGGACTGCCGCCCGCACCGCCTCCCAACCCTTGCTGTTGAATGAATATTCCGTGGTAGGTCCATCTTGGCTGTGACAGCGGCTGCGGTTACCATGGATACCTTCTCTCTGCTCTCACATCACACTTTATCGATTCCGCCTTTGCCTGGGCTAATTGTGCCAGCTAGAGCACATCTGGACAACAATGCTCCGGTCGGTGGTCCTATAACTTCTAGACGGCCCGATCATGTTCGGCACCATGTAAAGCGCTTCAGGCGAACGTACAGTCGATTTTATGACTTTTTTGATGATATGACGACTTCGGTTCTACTAAGAAGAAGAAGAAGAAGAAATACAACGTGGTATTAAACCGTCTGTCGGTAGTGTCGGCCCCGAATAATAATCAGTAAATGGAAATAAATTGACTAGAAAAGGAACAGAAACTGGAATAAAATCACAGAATTTACAAAATCAAAAATTAAATTCAGTCACTAACATTGACCTTTACCGCCACGCTAGCTTGCAAAATATCAAGTCACGGATCCTCGAGGTGGATATGTAGCATCCCTGCTGGCATCCAGAACACATGCTCATACTTATACGTGGTACATGGGGTTGATACTGTCAGGTATTCCACGTGAATGAAAGGGTAGTAAAAACGATTGACAATAATTGTAGCATAATTATAATTATTAAGCATAACAGTAATTATTATTATTTTATTGCTGCAGTGATCGATGCGTTTCGATTGCAGGGATGTTAGTTACATATTCTTTATACACAAATAATGACAAATTAACAAATCTCCTAACATTATTGTGGGCAATAGGCATAAGCCTGTGTCGCAGTTGGTAGATATGGAAGGTCAAATATGCACGAATCGCGAAGATTTTGATAGAAAAGTTAGTTGCAGTATGTGTTTATAACGGGGAAATTATGTTATAACTAGTTACAGTAGAACTATACTAAACGTTCAGCCGTCACACAAAATATCACTCAATTACTGAGCATTAAAACTGGGGAAGTAGTTATTACGGAAATTCCTTCGCGGGTCGTCTACAAGGAAACCTACTTCGGTTTCTTAAATTAGCTCTAAATTACACCAACAGGCTTCCATTCGAGAATTTTTCGAACGGATCTCCCGTTCGCTAATAGCGGGGTGACGACGAACCTGTTCCCAAGAGTTCGAAACTCCAGTTTTACAGGTGCCCCCGGTAACGCTATTTTAATTATCAATAGATCGGGAAACGTAATGTTAAACCTGTCTTTAGTAGGTAAATGATCGTAATGTAATTTTCGGCTTAAACCGAGGAAAAATGGTGAACATGAACTTGAAGCCAATTTTCATAGTATTGAACACCTGATTCTCAAACCACGCAAACAAATTTTTGAATATTTTAATGTACGTGTATTTGAAGTTTTTATAACTATAAATGTTACTTTATGTTACTTTAATAGGCATTCTTTCGTTCTGATGTACATGTGCATGCATACCGTATACATATATGAGGTTGGTTGACCAGTGACAGACGTTCTCAAGTATTTCCTGTCGACTATATCTAACGTGCAGTAGGCAATACTATGTAATATTGTAGGTGATTTTAGTAAGAATCATATTTACTTTTATTCATACCTTAAAATACGTTTTCTTTACCTCAAGGTCCCGATATATAGCGTTATTTCTCAAGCAGCCCCCACACTGACAAACATTTTGCAGAATTCGTGTTTGCGCAAAAATATTGAGGAGAAATGTTGTGCAAGATTTTGGCGCAGTCTGAGGGCTGCCGGCCATTCGCTATTTTGCTCAATTGTTTTGCCAGCATCTGGGCTCCTTAACTAACTAAAGGGCATCGGTTATAGAGTTTTTTTTTTCTCGTTTGCGCACGTTTAATTTACTGCCTTACTGGGCAAAGTAGATCAGACGCTGATTTCCTAATGATAATGGTGGTTAAGGTTTTAGGATATCGAGTTTTTTTCCCAAAGAGATACTTTCCGTCACTCAGAGGGGCCAATTTCGTACATCTTCAAATTTTGAATCGACGTTTTCGTATGGAAGACGTACCTATAGTTAGACGATACGTGCGTACGCAAAGCTACAAGTGTAAAAATTTGAACTAGTTTTCAGACAGGTTTTGACAAGTTACAAGCGTTTCTCGACAAATTTCGACAACTAACTGTTCCATAATACGAGTAGTAAAAGCAACCCGATTTTTAACTTACCTATGTTCCCTTGTAAACGTATAATAAATGAGATCAAAATTTGTGGAACATGAATTTTATGTTTCTTCCAATTTTAGTTTTTCTCCGTTTGAAGTTTAAGACCAGGTTTGACAGAAATTAAGGTATGGAGGGGATCAGAAACTTGGGTAGGTCGGTATTTATAACTCGAAATGGGCGGACATTTCTAACATGAAATGAACTAAAATTTAAGGCGCGAGTACAAAAAGACTTGAAAATAATGTGAATTTAAAAATAAAGCAACAACCTCACTGTCGTCAATTACTCGTCTGCTAAATTGGGGACCAGGAAACTGCAACTAATTAGTACAGTGGAAGTCGCCTATAGTGATCACTTTGGGACTGAAAAATATATGGTTATTACCCATGTATCACAATCACCATTCATCATTTTTCATAATCATCATTTTTGTTAAAATAGTCCGTGATGTGGTTCTGTTTGTCAGCAAACCAATAAACTTTTGTCGAAATCTTGAAATTCATAGAGTGCCTCAAAGTCGGTATTTGAAATTCATAGAGTGCCTCAAAGTTAGTCGCCCGATGCTGTACGAATCTGTTGAGAACTGAAAGCGCTTCTCTTGCTTCGTATCGGATTGTTTTAATAATTGTAGGGCAGAGAGAAAGATCCGTTTTTCTGCTGATTTCTGAAGCTGATTTACCAGAGTGGTCTCCATCCATTTGGTCCAAAATAAACTATAACTATAAAGCTATAAACGACCTCCCGATCACTATTAGGCCAATTTCCAATGTGTTTATATACATCGATAGGGACCTGACCTTTTCCATCCGTGTATCTGACTTATTCCTTTAACCGCCTTTCTACTAAGCGACTTCTACTGTACTAACTTAACTAACACTGCTAACGATTCATCAGCAAATCATAACCGTTACACTTGTAAAATTCCCAGTAGGTACAATGCAACTTTTCTACTTTTGTACTATTCCTGTTGGTGAAAAACTTGTACTTTGCATTCGTTTGCTTGTAAACATGTTAACTTGTGACTTGTTCCATGAAATAGGTCGTAGAAACCTCCTCAAATGAACTCACAGTACTATACCCCAGACTCCCATCATTTCAAATAGTTATGGGACTTGGGTGTTGTTATTATTAAATCAATCAACGATCTACAAATTTCGATGCCACGGCAATAGCGTCATTTGCTCCAAACTCGCTAAAATAGAAAGCGAAGTCAATGGAAAACGATCAAGATCGAAAGATCTTCGATATTGTCGGGGGTTCGGATCAACGGAATTTCGATGGCTCTTCATCGTTTTTGTAACTGGCTCACGCCGTGACTTCTGATAGAGTGTTTGCACTCGTCGATATCGAACTTGTCTTATCTAAAACCCGCTCAGATAAAAATAGGAATCGGAAAATTTTTTGTCGTCAGCTGAGATCATGAGAGCGCTCTCCCTCTCGCCTCCGGCCTTCACACATCCACGACACCGTTGCGGTAATCACTTAGCAACAATTAGTAGCTTTTAAGTGAAGGACTACCTTAATAAACAGGATTATGAGAGAATCGTGAGACATTTTTGTCAACGTATCGAGTGTTCCTTCAGAACTAATCAAATGGCATTTTCGAGGGAGTCAATCGATGACTAATTCATTCGATCATTAATTCGAATTTTGTTCACATTAACCTATTTTGTCCTTAAAACCTCCTCATTTTCCAATTACGGACTTTGGCGTAAATTTGAGGACAAACACATTTTCCTCGTATTTCAATAATTTTGTATTTTAAATAATGCAAAAGAGTCACGCAACGTGACCTACTGTGCGAATTTTTGAAGTAACAATCGCCAACTACTTTTAACATTCCACCATTTCTCTGTGGGTTTAAACGTATTATGAACCACAGAACCCCCCCCCCCCCCCACATTTGAACACTCGTTTACACCAAACTCGTATTACAATAATTGTAATTATGATAATCGCTGAATTTGTCAATGTACGAAGTGGCCTGTAGAGATACACCGAACCGATAGCGAAAATATAGCTGCTTTGTTTTTGGATCACTGTAAAAGTCTTCAATGTAGATGCAGCATGGCTATAAGAGCGAATCTTCGAAGAAATAACAATGTCATCTCATTCCACCTTATTCTGCCGAGTAACACCTCAGTTTATAGATGTTTCGACGCTGAACACTATGGTGAAGTCAGAATTGCGATATCTCTTTCCGCTATCAGATTAGAGCAGATTAACTGTGAAGAACATCTCAAGTAGTACCGATTTATTCATCTTCCAAGTGCTCCAGTTTGAGAACGGAATAAGAATCGCAATTCTATCTTCACCATCGTGTTCAGCGAAAAAAAAAAAAAAAAAAAAAACCTTTAAAATGATGTGTCACTCGTCAGACTGTTTCATTTTTTGGAATTTATGGGTAATTCCCCCCCCCCCCCCCCCGTTGAAATTTCCCTAAACTCCCCTTGGAGTGGCCCAATTCTGCCCATCAACGAACATAGCCTTTCGATTGCCAGGACAGATTTTTTGTGCAAATGCGAACTTTTTATCTCAATTCTACCAATTCTATAATGGGAATTATTATTTGGAATTAGGTATGTGGTTTCAATTTTGGTTTATTATCTTCGATAGTGAACCATTGGAATCGCCCAAAGAAAAAAAAATTTTAACCCCCCCTCAAAATTTGTTGGTTTACGTTTCAAGATACGTAGATTCAGAAAATCGAATTAAAAAAAATCCGTCCGTCCGCCGTCCGCCGTACGCCGTCCGCCGTCCGAGGCACTTTGCCCAGTTAGAGTTGAGTTAAAATTACGAAATTTGGTTTCTGGGTTTGGACCAGCCCCACAATGATCCACGAAACTTTTCATAACCCTAGGTCAAGGGGAAGGGGTTCAAAACGAATTTTGAAATTTTGAAAATTCCAAAACTCGAAAAATTCATATAGAACGGTATGTTTTTTATTACATATTTAGATAGAGTTTGTTCCGTAGAATTTTTAAGACCATCCGCAGCTTTGTACGACCAGCCGTTCGTTCACAATGACGGCTCAAAAATTGTGCCTCACAACACGATCATGACTCAAACTGTTGAAATACAGGTCCATTTTCATACTAACAAGCTCTTTGGAACATCATATGGGTTAAGTGATGTCGAGTTTGTTGTTCTGAGGTGCGTTTCGTGCTACGGAAATGAAGGTAATTTCGAATGTTTGTTGGTAGGTACTTCTTTTATAGAAACATTATTACCGACGTAGTATTAAAAACCCCAGAATTATATCGTATTAATTAATCATAATTAATAATAATTATTATTATTAATAAATACGAATTATTAATACCTAACAATAAATTATAATAATTTTCAGTAGGTACTTGATAAAATTGTTAATAATTAGTGATAATTGATAATAATAATTAATCTAACATTTAGGATCTAGACATTTAGACCTAGTGATCCAGACAGAAGGGTGATCTGTACAAAGAAGATAATGAACCGTTGTGTCAAGAATTTGCAGAGTTTTTCTTATAATAATAAATATATTCCACTTGTTGATGTTGAAAAAGTCTCTAATATTGCGGTAACCAAGCTAGAATCTCGGAGAATTTGGCGGGTGGAACTTCGAATTGTTTCTTGTTGTCGTCTGGCTTGCCCCATCTTTCGAATTAGTGAGTGAACCAAAATTGGAACACTTCGAGTGGGCGAGGGATAGCCGAATGTTGATTGTTGCAGGAAACGTGGATTCTTTATGAGGGCACATGGTGAAGTCACGTTCATTAGGTTTTTGAGGGATTTATTTATTTGTTTATTTTTTTGACATCGTAGATTTTTAGAAATTGAACTAACGTGGCGTAGAAGGGGACAAAAAGTCTTTCGGGTGCCCTCGGTTACTTACGGGTATCTCCGCCTGATTCCCGTCATCCGTTTGGTCGGGGCCTCGTGAAATTGATGTTCTTGAACCGAATCTGGACCGCGTGCGGATGGGCTGAAACGTGTAATGTGGTTGGTTGGACTTCTCTTGCATCCACCGTAATATAACCGGGTCGAGTCGCCGCCATCTTTGCTCCTCCCTTTTCACGAGCATCGCGATACGGAAAACTCCCTTATTTATTCATTGGTAGCACTGAATGACTGAACAACGTATCGTGGAGTAATTGGTAAAAGTGACCAAGTAACATTTTACAAATTTTACAGGAGAGCCTTCCAAAGTTTCTCCGTCTTTCTGAATCGAGAAATGGACGTTCAAAATCAGTATCTTCCTTTGTATTCCCTAGGCCAAATAAATACGTATAACATATATTGCAGAAAAGGCGTTTTTACCTAAATTACATCAACCCATGGATATTAAACATTACAAACTTTTGAGGAAATGTTGGCTTAGAAAACATGCTTAAAATTTATAAACATTAAGTAATTTTGGATTTGGACATGCTGATCATCTAACCAAACAACTCAGTGAAAAAACCCCAAGTCCGTTTGTTTACCGTCAGCGTCGAATCTTTGCAAGCTGTCTGGCCCAACACCTGTGGAATCTGACGAATAAATACTAAAAAATATCCTTATACGAATATGTACAAACTCTTCAGGTCAATACGCCCAGCTTTCTCGCGTGCTCTCGCATTCTCCGTCTCGTCCTCCAAAATGACTGCATAACAGAGAAAGTGTCGAAGGTCATTGGATTTGAGCATCCTAATATTGAATATAATTTAAATTGTCATATTTTTATTCGATCCTATTCTTTTGTTTTTGGTTTATTATCTTCGATGATGAACCATTGGAATCGCCCAAAGAAATATTTTTTTTAACCCCATGTCAAAATTTGTTGGTTTACGTTTAAAGATTTTTTTTTTAATTTTAAAATATTTTGGCGAACATTGTAACTGTTTACAAAGACATGTGCAAGATTTGCTTGTATTTAACGTAAGAAAATTTAAGATGTATTTAACGTCTGGAAAACAAAATACTAACAAACGTAAAGTATAGCGACTAACCCACGTTCTGTTTCCAGGAGATGATCGTAACTTTTACTCTGTTCTTTTGGGTTAGTGAATTCATGACACTAAAAACATTAACATACACATTTAGATTTTTATTTTTATTTAATTTAATTTTATTTTTTAAATGAATAGCAGGCTGTAACAACATGCATTCATACAGTTTATATAATTTATTTTCAATTCCCTGTTGTGGTCCCAGGAATAGAAATGTACTGGTGGCTTCAAGTACTACTGAATACATTCTCACAACCCGGTCAATAAAATTTATTTATAATAGGTATTTAATATTCAGGCACGATGCTCGTTTAAAGTTAGAAGAGCGATTAAGTACAAAATATTTCGAAAATTGGACACCAGATAAGCATGAATGACAGCTACTGATCAAATTCTCCAAAGTCAAGTGAGTAGGTTAGGTATTAAAGATGATGGTGGACACTGGCATTTTGCGGGGTAATTAATACACGGCAGTTGTACTGCTCGCGGTGGAGGTTTCCAAAAAGACTGCGTTCGAGTGAACAATCGGGATATTTTTTGCACAGAGGATATTCGTCAATCGCGATACCCCACCCCACCGCTTTAGGAGCCACGCGAGGTCCATTACGAACTTTCACCGACATCTTGGGCGAAAAGTCAATGAACCCGAATGGCGATACTGAAAAGAAAACGGACGTCAAATGCACAACCCGTTAGTTGAGAATGGGAGTTTACTGTCCATACGGATTCCAGTTAGGGCGAACGCACGTCCGGATCTCCCCGGACATGTCTTGGGTTTTGGGAGCAAAACAAGAGTCCGGGCGGATTAAAGAAGAAATAAAAACGGAAATGTCCGGCAAGATCAGCAAATTTTCGTACCTCTTGAGGTCATCGCCCGATAACAAGGTAACATAAATAGGTAAAAAATGATCACTAAACATTGTTAAAAGTATTAAATTGTAAAAAAAAAACTATTTGTAATACGTAAACATATTTTAAATGACTGAAAGGATCGAGCCAAAATGGCGGTGTTATGACATAAAAATCGATTATTTGAGGGAATAACTGTGATAACACCGCCATTTTGGCTCGATCCTTTCAGTAATTTAAAATGCTATTATAGCATGCTGGTGTTACACCGACTATAATATCATATTATGTTATCCGTAGTAATTTCGCCTCCTGAACACGTATTTACTATCAGAATTTGGCTATCACGTCACAGTTTTTTCTCTAACCTCAAGAAATAGGTGAAAATGAGTGAAAACCGACGAAAATTCATTCACTGATGAAAATCCAAAAAAAAAAAGTATTTTCGTATCCGATTCCATATTTACGTGTCTACGGACCCATTCAATTTGAATCCACCGCCAGAATCGTGTCAGACCATTTTGCGGTGAAAAACATGTTTTAAAAATCGAGTAGGTGCCCATCCCTTATTAGCGAATTTTTGATGAAAATGTAGCTATTGTTCTCGGTCTAAAATTTTTAAAACTCGAATTTCGAAAAATTTTCATACCAAAATCCGTTTCAGACCATTCCCATTCAGACCAATTTATTCCCAAAATGGAACATTTTGACAAGTGACACCTCATTTTGAAGTTTTTTTTTATGCTGAACACGATGGAGTAATCAGAATTGCGATATCTCATTCCGTTCTCAAACACACTTTGAAGATGAAGAAACAAGGTTGTTACTTATGGTCTTCAGCTCTAATCTGCTGACGGAATGCGATATCGCAATTCTGACTTCACCGTCGTATTTAGAGTTGAAATATCGAAAAACTGAGGGATGGGGGGGGGGGGGGTTCACTCAAAAAATGAAAGTCGACCACTGACACCTCATTTTAAAGGTTTTTACACGCTGAATACAATCGTAAAGACAGAATTGCGATACCTTATTTCGTTCTCAAACTTTAGTACCTACTTTGAAGATCAAGAAACGTGGTTGAACCTTGATAATATCAAGGTTCAATAATATATTGTGACTTCTCCGTCGTGTTCAGCGTTGAAATGTCCAAAAGCTGAGGGGTGGTTAGGTAATGTTTGGGGGGGGGGGGGGTCACCCATAACGGTCTGTCAAGTGACACCTCATTTTAAAGGTCTTTACACGCTGAATAAGATAGGGAAGTCAGAACTGCTATAATATAATATTATCTTATTCCGCTCTCAAACTGGAGCACATGGACTTAATGGAGTCGTTTTACATAAAACCAGTTATTTCTTCGAAAATTCGCTCTTATAGTCATGTTGCAAGACTGGGGTTTTTTTTCGATTTGAGCTCGCGCGGACCCGCCTTTAATCGCGTTTGGGTTTTAATTGAATGTTTAACTGCGCCAATTTCTTCTCCACGCCTTCCCACGTACCCGCGTCGCCGATGATGTTCTGACGGGGTAGGGGGCGGTAAGGCCCTCCCCCCCTCCCTCATCACCTATCGCCCCCTAAGGCCCTCCCCCCCCTCTCGTCACCTATCGCCCCCTATCTTTAAACCCCCAAGAGGTTCGGGAGGAGGGGGCAAAAACCCGTCCAGCCCCGTAGTGGGGGGTCGGCATCTCCTCAGTCCGTTCACAGCGGAGGTTACAATTGTGTTTTGTTGTGTCCCGTGAAATCCCCCCTTATCGCCCCCCTCCAGCTTCCCCCCGGGGGACGCTGACTTGTTACTGTGCGAGGAATTTAGTTACCGAATTATTTTCTGTCAATCTCTCCCTTTCTATTTTTCTGTATAATAAACAAGTGTGAAGTGCGAGTGCCCTTTCAAATCTGGATTACACCCCGGCTGATCTGATGACACCTTTGTCCCTACCATAGGACTGATAATGGTCATCGAAGTTTTCGGACGACCCAGAGGTAAAACTTAACAACTAAATTCACTGCCTTAGTCGTTCTGTGATTTTTTCAAACAATACTCCTACGCCTATAAACTATCCCGTGTCAAATGGTCCCTCTGCTTCAATAACATAAAATCTTAAGAAAACGATAACATAAAATCTTAAGAAAACTTATGAAAATTTAGGCGTCGAAGTATTTCTAGAATTAACTCACCGACGACTGGAGTAGTCATCAACTCGCTAACGAACAACTCTGTCGACCTCATTGCATGTCCATTTTGTTCATAATAAACCGGAGATACACCAATTCTCACGCTCAAACCCCACGAAACCCTCTGACACGACCTTCGTTTGAATTTTCGTCAACCTCTCCGTAGTATCGGTTCGGTTCCTGTTTCAACTCTTAAATCGCCTTCTCGTGATCATCTCTAAACCACTCGTTTTGACTGATAACACAAACTCACACAACAAACCTTCGTCTTAATACAACAACCACAACAATCTTAATGCGTAGTGGGAATTCGGCGGTCGTAGACAGTCTTGTGTTGTGTTGTCGGCCGCCATTTACGAGTCGGGTCCAGCTGTTCCCGTTCGAGGGTTCGACAAAAACCTCTCAACCAGGTGGCGGTCCCCTTTCGGTCTTCAACAAGTCGTCGCTCACCCTTCAACGACGACCTTTTAGCGGTTTTTGGAAGAAAATGCGCTATTGCTGAGGCTCCCAGTGCATTTGGTACATCATTTCCCTAGACGAAAGGTGTTCAAAACCTAAATCACAAACGAGAGAGGAAATTGTGACGTTACAGCGAATTTATGGACGAAAATACGCTATTGGTTTGGCTCCAATGCCTTGGTTTATCATTTTCCAAAAACATAACAAACATACAAAAATATATTTATATATATATTTTACATATATATATTTACAAAAATAACAAACGGGAAAAAACATTGAGACGTACAGCGAATTTTTGAAAACAAAAAAAAACTTTTGGAAAAAAGGTTTGGCTACATTTAGGCATGGCTAATACGGTTATTTCTTGGTAATAGGTTATCGAGCAACAGCGACCTTCTGGTAATATGTTACCGTCATTCGGGAACCTTTCCAGCACCCAACTGGAAACACAGTCCGAATCGCCGGTAACCTATTACCACAAACTATTACCCAACGGTCGCTGTTACTCGAAACTAACTCAATACTCACTCAAATAACTTGTCGACAGTTACGATCGCACACCTTTCACGCACTCGTTTTCCGTAACCTATTACCTGGAATAGTCCCAGCCAACCCATTATTACGGAATCCCCACACCTAGCTCCAATGCATTTGTTTTGTGATTTTCCTAGAAAAAAAGTGTACTAAACAAAAATCACAAACGTGAGAAAAAATTGAGACGTTACAGCAAATTTATGGACGAAAATACGCTATTGGTTTGGCTTCAATGCATTTGGTACATCATTTTCCTAGAAAAAAGTGTTCAAAACAAATATAACAAACGGTAGACAAAATTGAGGCGTTAAAGCGAATTTATAGACGAAAATACGGTATTGGTTTGGCTTCAATGCATTTGGTACATCATTTTCCTAGAAAAAAGTGTTCAAAACAAATATAACAAACGGTAGACAAAATTGAGGCGTTAAAGCGAATTTATAGACGAAAATACGGTATTGGTTTGGCTTCAATGCATTTGGTACATCATTTTCTTGAACAAAAAGTGTTCAAACTAAAAATCACAAACGGATAAAAATTGTGGCGTTACAGCGAATTTATGGACGACAATACGCTATTGGTTTGGCTCCAATGCATTTGGTACATCATTGTCCTGGACAAGAAGTATTCAAAACAAAATAAAAAAAAGTGAGACAAATTGAGAGGTTACAGCGAATTTATATAAGAATAAACGCTAATGGTTTGGCTCCAATGCATTTGGTACATAATTTTCCTACACAAAAGTGTTCAAAACAAAAATCACAATCGGGAGAAAAAACTTTTCATTACAGCCATAAAACCAGTTTGTAGTCCCCTGAAGAGAATTTTGCTCTCCAACAGTTTATGACGTCCGAATATACACAACGTCCTGATTATGCCGACAACTTGAGGTAGATTTGATGTTGATGTTGATACGGCAATGAGGGATTTAGCGATTTTCGCTAAATTTGTTGAAGACTTCTTGAAATCTGGTCTTTAAATTCGATTTGACGCTAAAAATCCATTTAAAACCTCGAAAACTGTGATAGCTTGTGTTTCTTTTAGCGAATTTTCGAAGACAATAGTA
Source organism: Stenodema calcarata (assembly GCA_963920205.1). Classification (NCBI taxonomy): domain Eukaryota; kingdom Metazoa; phylum Arthropoda; class Insecta; order Hemiptera; family Miridae; genus Stenodema; species Stenodema calcarata. Next base: position 8,301,491 of record OY986053.1, on the reverse strand, counting down.
ATTCATTTTTGGAATTTATGGGTAATTCGCACCCCTCCCCCTTAAAACTCCCCAAAAGCCCCTTAGAGTGGCTCAATTCTGTCCATCTACGAACTTAGCCTTTCGATTACCAAGACGTAGTTATCATCGGGAATGACACGTATGATAACTCCCGATAGAATTGAGATAAATATGTAGTTGAATTTGTAAAACAAATCTTTCTTGGTAATCTAAAGGCTAAGTTCGTAGATGGACAGAATTGAGCCCCTCTAAGGGGCTTTTGGGGAGTTTTAAGGGGGGGGGGATTACCCATAAATTCCAAAAATGAAACATTCTGACAAGTCTGACTTATCTAAAAGGCTTTTTATTACGCTGAACACGATGGTGAAATCAGAATTGCGATGTCTTATTCCGTTCTCAAACTGGAGCACTTTGAAGATGAAGAAACTGGGTTGTTACTGGAGCTGCTCTTCACGGTTCATCTGCTCTAATCTAATAACGGAATGGGATATAGCATTTTCCTGTTCTCGGGGGGGTTAGGCAACATGCCCACCCAGAGGGCCATCCATTCTGCATTCACAGACCTGGCAATATCCAGAGTGGTCGAACAAAAACATCTGGAACCAAGGACACTCAGCAAACCATCACAAGTCCAAAATCCAAAAGGCCCGTAGAAGGCAGGATTTGTGTAGAAGTTCTACAGTAGAACAGGAAAACCCTTGTTTTGCGTTGTATTGCATTACTACTTAGGATCTTTCAATGTCAAATTTGTGGAGTCAAAATCGTTTTATTTGGAGTTTTAATGGTGTGGGATGAAACCCACCAGCACTCGAGATATTGACGAAAAACTAGTAACAATTAGTAAACTCTGTGGTGCTTTTGACGGCCTAAACATTGGGATTTTGGTGAGTTTTGTGTGTTCTGTGAATAGCCGCCACGGAACACATTCCAAATAATCGAACTTTTTTTTTCTCTCCTCGCAGTTATTTTTACGTTGAGCCCTAATTTGACCGGACTGGATTGGAACTCGGCTATTTCTGTTCGGAGGTCCGATGCGTAGTTTCCTACAGAACGATGATGAAGAGGTTGAGGTGAAGGTGAGAGCGGGGAAGGGCCTTTTAAAACCCGACATTCCATTCGAAGCCTCTCCGCAAGTAGGAGGAAAAGAACATGGCGGCCTGTTCCCCTTCTGTACTGATCACAATATCGGACCTCGTGTGTGACATTTTAGAGGTCCCCTCGATGCTCGGAGCACGAACGAGGTGTGTGTTTGGATCAAGATGGTCAGAATGAACGAGCGGTGGTGGGGAGGTTAAGAGGAGGTTTGAATTCATACGTGGGCACGTCCATCCGTCGCGTTGTGGAACAAAATAACGAGTCTGAGTAATGAAATTTATGTTTTCGATAAAGGAGATTTAGAACTGATTCTGACGAAATCACATCGTTAGGTACCTCCGCGCCAAAAGCGCCAATCTGCTTTTTTTTGACATTAGCGAATTTTCGAAGAAAAGGAAGAAGTACGGTTCTCAGTCCAAAATGTTTAAATCTTGCATTTGCATACCAAACTCCGTTTCAGACTATCCTGAATTCACTGCCAAAAGACACCAAAACATACATTCATGCATACGTATACAGTTGTCCTTCGTTTTATGCGAATTCATTATATGGGCCATTCTCCCAGAAAGCGACATTTTCAAATCTCAATGTTGAAAAAAAAAAAAAAAAAATGCTCCAAACTGTTTGAAAAAAAAAAATAGGTACACTCAGATCACCATAAGTTATGATTATTCATGCCTCACGAATACTACTTATTCTGAAGAAAAAATGAAAGGCGGGTAACATTAATTTTAGAATCACATTTTCGATACAAAGAGTCCCATTTTCACAGTTTTGACAGTTCAACAACAGGTGAACAAAATTGTCAGCATCGCCTACGCTATCGGAGGTGGTGGCTTTACCAACTTGACTTGTGAGGAGGTGATGACAGAGTTGATTTAATCAATTGATGAGGATGAACTTGCAGCGTTACATCAGTCACAGCATGATCCACCTGGACCAACAAACAGCTTCATGAAGCTCAAGGCTGTAACGTTATTGCTCGACAAAAAATATGAATTGGTTAAAGTCTGACAGCGATATTAACTGCCGTGTTCAGTTCCGTCAGGGCCTGGAGGGATTGGCAGCCCCCTACGAAAGTATTTAGTGAACAATTTAAATGCATTCATAAGGTTTTTACTAAATAACAGTTTCTTAATATAAATATTAATTCATCCTTTTCGCGCTTTGTATGTACGTATCCCCTCTTATCATACTATAATGTAGCTTATGTATATGTATGTGTCATCCCAGATGATCTAATCTATATCGCAAGGGATATTGCAATTCTGACTTCACCATCGTGTTCAGCGTGGAAAAATCTATAAACTGAGGTGTAGAATGAGGCCATTTTTACATAAAACCAGCTATTTCATTGAAAATTTGCTCTTATAACCATGCTGCATGACTGGATTTTTCTTTTTAATGCATCTACTGATACAAAACGGAGTACACTCACACTCGCGTAAATAGAGGGTGACCCTCAACTCAGCAGTTGAGGGCAGTGGTTCACTCAGAACTCGAGGGCCTGCAGGACCTGGGTTGGAAGGTTTTCGAAGGATATCTTATGATGTGATTGACTTGCAGTTTTGAAATGCTACACATTTATCGAAAAATCGAGAAAAAAATTTATTTGAGATCCTGCTCGCTCATTTTACATGTTTTAACTGCGATGTTTGCATTTTGCGGTCTATTAGCCTTCCAAAAATGCCCCCTCGACTCGTTTTTTCGATAAAAAATTTATTTTATGAATTTCAAAAATCGGATAACGTAGGGGCAATTTCTTACTAATACAGTGAATTTAGAAATTTATTTCAAAACTCTAAGTCAATCACCCTTCAAGCCCGAGATATCCTTCAACAACTTCCCGACCTAGGTCCTGCACCCCCGGATTACGTGAGTAGAAACGTCCACTCAGGGAATGCTCAATTCGTTTTTCCCCATAAGTTGGTACTCTCACACAGTTGGTGTTTCTCCTGCTTAGGGGAAAAAGGGACGGGAAAATTCCCTCTCACATGCGCAACTTTCCCTGTAACAATTGTAAAAGATTCTTTGTTCATATTAGTTCTTTGTCGTTCAATAATAATTATTCATAAATTATTTATGAATAATGAATAGTTTACTATCCTTTGTTTTAAACTATACTCTTTATTATATCAATGTAAACATGAACATTCTTCTCATCACCCTAAAGTGGTTCCAGAATTAGTTCAACTTTTCTTATGTGGAAGGTTACGTGAAGTGACGTTCCATGTACGCCCTTCTTATTATGGCCGCCCCAGTTTCCTGACGAACAGCAGGTACCTACTGGAGGAACGTCAAGATGCGCTAGGTTCACTGAATCAGCGCTTTTCCTATGTTGTATAATACAGCAGATGCGGTGTGATCTGTAAAGTGTTTTGTAGTAGTTTTTTGATATTTTCTTTTGGAATTGCTTTGATGAATTCGATTTATAACTTCAGAACGGGAGAGTAAACATCCAACAGACACTCCAAGACGGTTTCCTTCCGAAAACGAAATCTCCGGCGGAATTGAACTGCACCAAAATGTTCAAATGGGTTTTGTTGGTCCTGGACGTACAGTAACTGCTTTCGTGTCCCTTTGCCACCGTTCCTCGAAGTATTGGTCAAATTCATCATCCCATTCGTCCATTTCGAATACTTAATAAAACTGATAACGAATAACAATAATAACGGATAATGACACCGAAAACGCGAGTCGTCGTGCTTTTATCAGAATTCAATCGAGACATTTCAATTATCAAATGAAGGTGTAAGCACTTAAGTGACCTCCCGACATCCCTCAAGATTTTGCACTATTGAGCTGAGGGTGACCCTCAACTCAACGCCATATTTCGTTTATGAAACCTGTTGAGTGTGCCCTTAGAAAGCGCACTCAGGGCGCCCTCAAATGTGCCCCTTGAGTGCATAATTCCCCTTATCGATCAACTTAAGAAGGCACTCAGACTCAAATTATGACTATGAATTCCGCCCTTAGAGAGGGACAACCCGAAATCACAAGAGTGTTTTCAGGGCGTCGCTTGAACCACCGAATGATTCTTCATCATTCAATACTTATTCATCGACATATAATATCGTCAAACAGTATAATATTATAATAGAATGAGGAAACAGAGACATTCTCTAAAAGTAGGTTAGGTCTCTTTCACGTTCCGTATTGGTCCAAAAACAGGTCATCAGTGGGACTGGACTCAAGTTCTTGGTCACGAGCATCGAACGAAAAAGTTTTAGATCTTTGGTCACGAGTTACTTCTCCCACGACGATCACCGTATCATAGAAAGTATCCACGTATCTGACGTATTTCATATTGTCCCTCAGCGGCTTTTGTCACTGTACGCAAAGCGCTGCGTAGCTCTTAATCAATAGCCGTGGCTAATTTATGTCTTGTAAAATGGGATACCGTTTCAATTTTCGTTGAACTTTCTCGACAAACTGTAAAGCGGGAGTCGGATCGCGGGGAACAGGTTGTCGTGCGGGAAGATCGACCCGGAATGGCCTAACGGTAACGGCACCATCCACCGGCGCGAGTCGATCGAGCAAACCTCTCTATGACGACCGCCGTAACATCTGATTCTACGTTCTAAGAGAATATCATTAGTCGGAATCCTTGGGTTTTTTTTTACCAACGTTAAACGCGCTAAATCGAAAAAGGTTCGTAATCCGAGGGATTCAACTGGCTGATTTGATGAAGACAGGAATGAGAAATAAGACGGTGGCTGTGAAGCAGACAAGAACATGGACTAATTTGAAATAAGCAATAATCGCAAGTAATAACTGAGAATGAATTATATAGAATCGGTTCGACACAACTGTTTGGCTGTCAGTCATGGTTTCGATTCGACGTTAACAGATTCCAAACTCTGCTATTCTCAACAAATCGTATCGCCGAAATCGTTGGTCTTTTTCAAAGTTAAGAACATTTAACACGTTACGACGTCGTAAACCGACCATGAACCACCCTCATTGCTACAAACATTGCTCCCGACCATGAACCACCCTCATTGCTACCCGACCATGAACCACCCTCATTGCTACAAACATTGCTCCCGACCATGAACCACCCTCATTGCTACAAATTGTTCTAGATTTCATAAAAATCCACACACATATGGACAAAGTTGGAAATTTGCAATAATATCCAAGTTATTTCTCATTGAATGTCAGGAAGCTGTTAGTCTTTTTCAACGTTAAGCACATTTACCACTTTACGACGTCGTAAACCTCCCGACCATGAACCACCCTCATTGCTACGAATTGTTATAGATTCCATACAAATCCACACAAATGAAAAAATTAAAAATTTGCAATAATATCCCTGTTATCTTTCATTGAATGTCAGGAAGCATCCTCAGCTTTTGTCCAGATAACATCCTAAGTGGCTGATGATAATAATGGTGCCATCGAAAATAATGTGTTCTGTTTTAAGTTAAATAAAGTGTTCTGAAAATTAAGGTTCTTATTTTTATCAGAATGATGATTTGAACCAGCTCAGTCCTCAAACATTCTCTTCGAAAAATTCACAGCCCATGTTGGTTTTCTATCAAGGTGGAATAACTGGGATACAATTATTAAGACGATGGGTCTCGTTCTTGGGCCTGTGTTTTGTGATTATGTTTTGAGAAAAAGTTTGTTTTTTTGATAACCAAAAATAACTTGACTAAGTGGACGACGCTTCGTTATTTGGATATACGAAAAACAAGGCGTGGATACAATATTTCAAAAAATCTGTGATACCGATTAAATTATATACTTAACTATTTTGCCAATAAAGAAATACAATACAATACAATCTCCAAATCACAGGAGGGAGTCGGGAACTATCTCAGTTAAGTTCTCCAGTTTTCTACCGAAATTCTTTGCTGACCTAACGCTCATGTTGATGACTTTGGAGAATTTGCGAAGAAAAGTAAGCTATTGCTAAAAAGCTCGAATTTCCGAAAAGTTTTTATACCAAAATCCGTTTCAGACCATCCTGAATTCACTGCCACAAGACAACAAAAATCATATACGTATATAACTCTCGATAGAATTGAGATAAAAAGTGCAAATTTGCACAAAAAATCTGTCTTTGCAATCGAAAGGCTATGTTCGGCAATGTTGGAAGAATCGGGAGTTTTGGGAGTTTTAAAGGGGGAAAAATGACCCATAAATTCCTAAAATGGAACAGTCTTGACATCTCGTTTTAAAGGTTTCTTTACGCTGAACACAATGGTGAAGTCAGTGGTAGTACAACGGTCCGAGTCATGAATTATTCCGTGAGTTAAAATCTATTCAAACCTGTACAAAACACCGCTCCATTTAAAATATAAAATTTTTGATCATTCACATTTTTAACACCCATTTTGAATCTTTTCCCATTTTCCCGGGGAAATAAATCCCATATCCAAATTTTCAAATAGGCCAATTCATGCAGTTGACCAAACGCCTGTTTCACCATTAAACTGATTCAATGTCGGATAAAACGGTCTACATTTAACAGATTTCAAGTCTGTCCCAACTACACCCTCAGTAATATTTGTGTGTTTTTCTCGAGAGAACTCCCCCCGATCGATATTGTCGTTACACTCCGCTAATATTAGACTAACCAAGTTCCTCCCTTGTTCCTCCCGCGCCTCTTATTACGCGATTCGGAAAAAAACGTTTTACCCTGATTCACGTGGTATTATATTGCGTGCTTCTCCGAACTGTAGCTGTCCCTACTGTAGCTATTTTTGGAGAAAAAAGAAATACTTGTCAATTCTTAATGACTGCATTGGGTGAGTTAAATGTACGTTACAGAAAACACCCATCGGACGGTTTTTTTCTGGACAACTTTTTTGTATAAGAAATTTTACGATGATTCGTCCTCCTAGGTTAGCTTTTTAATGTAGGAGTATTCCTTCAAAACCACAACTTTTTGAAGTGTTTTCCCACTATTCTGTGTCAATTAATAACCAAAAATTGCAAAATGGATCCATTAATGAGATTTTCATGTGACTAAATAAACAAATTCGGAAAAACTCTGTGTTTGGCGCCTCGCCAAGGGTCAAATATAAAAACATGAAATATGTTTCTACCAAATTTAGCGCAGAAACCTTAAGTCTTAGGAATGTATAGATATAAAAATACTTAAGTCTATCAATAAAAACCCATTTAATACGATCAGATCCCCCATAGAACCTACCATTCAAATATCAGCTTTCTAGGTTGACTAGGACAAAAGATAGTCTCTGAGCTCAATCAGCTGATCAGGTGCACTGTCGTCAGATTTCAGATGGCCCATAGAACCTACCGTTCAAATATCAGCTTTCTAGGTTGACTAGGACAAAAGATAGCCTCTGAGCTCAGTCAGCTGATCAGGTGCACTGTCGTCAGATTTCAGATGACCCATAGAACCTACCGTTCAATTATCAGCTTTCTAGGTTGACTAGGACGGATGATTGCGTGGGAGGAGGGGGGGGGGGGGGGTACGCTCTTTTCGTAACGCAATTTCGTGACTATTTTGGCAAGTTTGCTCACGGCTAAAACATGTTCCATGTTAATTGAATTTAACATGGAATTTACATTTTACATTACCTAGGTACCTAATATTCAATATTTTCAAAATAAAATGAAATTAAAAGTAGTTCGAAACATTTGCATTCCGACTGATTTCTGGACGTTTTTCGAACTGAAGTCTCTTTAATTCCACACTACAGTCGAACCTGGTTAAGTGAGAATCGGAAGGTTACCAGTCAATTTTTGCTCTCCTCCAGGTAATTGAAAAAAATCTTCTGTATATTTTGAGGACACAAATATTAGCCCTTGTTTCTCAGTAGGAGAGATCGGTACACCGTACAAGATTGTCTCAGTAGCAGATGAGACGTGTAAGTGTCGGGGTGGGGGGTCAGACTAAAAAATATAAAAATTAATACATTTAAATTAAAAATTTAAAAAAATATTTCTTTCAAAAATTAAGGTTTTTTTTATTATGAAAAGTGTTAAAGCCCTCTATTTAGTCTCCTGTTTTTAAAAAATTTGACAAAAACCCAGATTTTGGACGAAATTTCTGGCTTCGCCACTGCAACGAGCAGAAACTCGCTTCTCACGTCGAGAGTTAAAATTAGTCGCACTCCCCCCAGGATTGCAGTTTTAGAAAACGAACGGACTACTACAACGAAAGCTACTTGTTTAATCACGATTTGGTGGTTCGTCCCACTGTGGGGAGTGTAGTTAAATATTGCAGTTGACCAGTTGTTTAGAGGAGAAAACAACTGGTGAGTGGGTGGGGTTCAAGTATGATCAATACCATTACAACAATGAGACGGACATTCGAGCACAATGGTGGAATTTCATGGATTTCAATTCTGCACCGCCTGTTGATTCGCGTTTTATTCTTTGTGTTTTTTGTACAGTATTGAACGGATTGTCGTGTTGTCCGTTAATGAAATACCAACGTAGGAATAAGTTAACCATAAACCATCGGGTTGACTGCTAATGCGGCTTATAACACGGCGAGGACAGTGCGCAACAGTATCGATCAACTCTATTTATACTGTTGAAAGAACAAAAAAAAAACCGAGTGGTGGACTGGGAATCGAATAGGGGCAGGGGGGACTTGCCGCCTCTGGGTCTTGACTTCCACTTCCTTCCAGGCTTTCATAGTCACATTACACCTTCAGGTTGGCCAACCCGACTCGAATCGTCTTCGGCAAACAAATTGCGTCAGTGAAGGTTGGCAACGCATGCCAACGGGACGTGGGCTCGAGCTCGATCCCTTGAATTCATTCACTTGGCAACCGATTCGATTTTTAGGTTCGCTTGTCAAGGTTGTTATTTCCCGTGGTTCATAACCAGCGTTTACTGCTCTAGAAATGCACAGTATCTGTATGCCGTGCCTACATTTGTGACGAACACAATAATTTTCGTACACTATAACAACTATAAAGTTCCCATAAAGTGACAGACTTACTTCGAGGTCAACCACGGAATCTCACGCTGATCACATACCTCAGCGTCCTTGAATTTCAACGTTTTGGTTCATCATGAGGAAACTTTTTATTATACCACAAATACTCTAATACAGTAGGAAATAGCCGCCGATGTGAGCACTTGACCTGTCTTTGATAATGAACCATTAGAATCGCCCTCAAACCCCCCCCCCCCTTCCCCAACTTCTAAACATTTGAGTGTTTACGTTTCAAAATAAATAGATTCCAAAAATCGAATAAAAAAAAATCTCTGCAAATTCTTGACACAACGGAATATTATCTTCTTCATACTGTACTGTAACAGATCTCTAAATGATAAATTATGACTAATTCATAATTATTAACGCGATATTTGAAATGTGCTTTTCAAATCAGCTGGGCCAGAATGAACATTGACCCGACAGGCTGCCACATGATTCCAACTTTGAGCCCTCATTGTGAACGAACGGCTGGTCGTATAAACCTCCAGATGGTCTTAAACATATTTAAAAATCCGTCCGTACGCCGTAACGTCGCCCAGTTAGCGTTGAGCTAAAATTTTGAAAATTATGGGATACGGGTTTTGACCCACCCCACAATGGTCCTTGAAACTTTTCATAACCCTAAATCAATGGGAAGGGGTTCAGAAAGAATTTTGAAATTTAAAAAAAATTCATACCTCGAAAAATTGAAATAAAACAGTATAGTTTTTAGTTCACGTTTATTTTTTATAATTTTAAAATCACCTGGAGCTTTGCACGACCAGCCGTACGTTCACAATGAGGGTTCAAAGTTGCAGGGTGAATCATGCGGCAGCTTGTTGGGTTCATACTGGCCCAGCTGATACGAACAGCCCATGGTTTTCAGACATCGAGTTAATTAAAATAATTAGTAATAATGATCGTAGACTGTCAAATGGAGGAGGGCACCTTGGAACACCTCATCATGACCTGCGAGAATTACTCCTCTGCTCGATGTGACATGTTCAACGACGTTACTTCGCTACTGACACTACCATTCAATTACAGAGACTTGATTAGCAATAAATTGGCATTACTTAGGATCTACAGTTTCATTACAACAATAAGTAAGGTAATTTGATGTGAACGCCCAATCATGTATGCACTCTTGTTTTAGTTTTACGTATATTTACTAATAACATGGCTGCATATACCTAGTATAATGCCAAATAAAGATTTAATAAAAAAAAAAGTAATAATGATTAATAATTAATAATATACGGTACTTCTTAATAATTATTAATAATGAATGATGATTCATAATCTACCATTTAGTGATCTAGACAGAAGGGTGATCTGTGTCAAGAATTTCCAGAGTTTTTGTGTGTGATTTCGAATATTACTTGTTGTTGTAAATGTTTGCCGTAGGTACATGTAAAAACTCTCGAATTGTGACTCTTTCGTCCTTAAAGTTTCTATTTCATTCATAATTTGTATAAATGAGTTATGAGGTCGTCCTGGAATATATTTCAAATATTTTTACCCACCACTGAAAATGGACCCACCATTCGAAAAGGACCGACCATCTGGCCCTATTCTTGAACGAACACAAATATTTCAGTTCATTATTCCAATTATTTCGTACCGTTATGAACCTCACGAGGTCCCATGCAGGCAGTACGCAGAACTGTTATTTATACAGATAATAATAAACAGTTGTGAAATAATTTTGAGCGTTTTTTTCCAAGCCTTTTTACGTCTAAATCTATACTCTTAAGGTATAATTTGTACCATAATATTCTAATATTTTATTTGGGAGAGTATTGTTTGGAATAAAAGGCGGAGGCAGACTGATTGACCGCCAGCCTATTCCCGTCCGGGCATCCGTCCAACTGGAAATAGACTCGCAGTGATAGAACAACGGAACGATTGAAATAGAAATACTCGCGATTTTGTTGAGACGGATAAACTCTACCGAGTGTCCGCAGGCGAGTTCCTTTAGAAGTTTGCGGGGTCATCTTGAACTGGTATGAAGTACGATCAGATCATCTTAGTTGTTGTATCCGTAAGAAATTGAAGGTTTCCATACGTGCAAATTTACCAAATCGCAACCGTGTGAACGATCATCACCATGTGATAGAGGAGAACGCGGGTTTCATGTGAAATAGAGAAGGAAAAACCTTTTTTCTCGTTGGGAAACCACAACAAATCATTTTACTATTTTATTTTGTTGGCTAAAAACACAAAATCATACAATGACCAGAAATGTAAGAACCGTTGCAATATTTTCCTGAACGGTTTATTAGCTCCTGTGCAGATCACCGTTCTGCATCCTTTGACTTACCATAACTATACAAAAATAATTGAAGCAAACATCCGGGTTGAACAGGTAACCACCATTGAAACTGCCCTTGCACGAGAATCGTGTCGACAACGATTAAATTCGGAAAATTTCGATTTCTTTTCGAAGCGATCTGTTCATATTGGGATAGAAACGAACCTTGCGCGCGACCAATAATCGACTCAAAAAGTTCCAAAAATTCGGAAAATTTGGAATTCTTTTCGAAGAGATCTGTTCATATTAGAAAAGAAACTGCCTTTGCACACGGCAACAATTTTCCAAAAAAAAGTGGGTTTAATTTCAAATAGATCTGTTCATATTTAGAGAGAAACTACCCTTTCACGCGATCAAAATTCGACAAGGAACTAAAAAGTGTCGCAAAAAAGTGGCATTCGATTCAAATAGATCTGTTCATATTTAGAGAGAAACTACCCTTCCACGCGATCGAAATTCGACAAGAAACTAAAAAGTGTCGCAAAAAAGTGGCATTCGATTCAAATAGATTTGTTCATATTAAGAGAAAAGCTCGCTTTACAGGCGACCGATAATCGACTAAAAAACGACGAAAAATTCGGGAAATTTGGATTTCTTTTAGAAAAGAGGTCTGTTCATATCAGGAGAGAAACTGCCATTACACACGCTAAAAAGTTCATTTCAAACTGATCCGTCCGTATTGAGAAAGAAGGTGCCTTGCACGCGACAAAATTCGGGAAATTTCGAAGCGATTTGTTCATATTGGGAGAGAAACGACCCTTAAGCGCGACCGATTTTGACCCGAAACCGACGAAAAAATGCGAAAAAAGTGGATTTAATGTGAAACGAATGAATTGTTTGTCAACCCACTTTTTCAAAATTTGTGTCGAATTTAGTGTAGAACTTGAGTTCATCTTACAATCGGGTGAATGAGACTGTTACAAATTTATCTGTCTATTCGCATTCGAAATAAGTATAAAGCTTTAATTTAGGAGTATTTTTTAAATACATACAAAAGAACGTTTTTCCAATAAAACGTCGAAAATTGTAGCAAATGAATTGATATCTACTTTTGTATTACACCTAATCTGAATGAATGAATGAATAAATACTGTATTTAGCACCCTTATGGGGATGCCGCCGAGACGACGTAGTTACATAAATGCAAAATACACTTTATCACAATACATTGCCACTTATTGTCATACATATTTGTCATAATATAAATTATTATATATTACAAAAACCCTTTTATATGTATAAATAAGCGTTTAAATTCACCTAACCTGCTCATCATTATTCAATAAAGCCAATCGAATAAATGTATGTTTTTTCCCATTTTACAGGTGCAGGTGTGAAGATGGAACATCACTTCCAACCGGCTCTGGATCCCAGGAAGCAAGAATTATTAGAAGCCCGATTCCTCGGTGCCAGGGTGAGTCAAATTAAAGTGCTCAAGTCCAGACATGAGAAATTGAAGAACCTCATTTAAGAAAAGATGATCAATTCTGCTGCTGAATTGACTCACTCAAAGTGTTTTAGATTTAGTCAGGTAACGAGAATTTGATCAAAAAATGATTTCAATACCTAAATAATTGAAAACAAGATTTAAGAAGAAAAAAATTAACACAAAGCGTCACTTCGAGGGTTCCTATAGCAAACTACGACAATTGCAACAATAGATTCTTTACTTACTTACTTACTTTACGTACTTAGGTACCTAGATTTTGTCCGAATTGGCCAAATACCAAGCAACCAATTTTCGGTGGTGGTTCATAGGAGTGTTTAACGCCTCAAAAACGGCTTTCAATTATTAAAACAACGAGATTTTTGGTTCATTTATTAATTGAACAAATTCAGTAAAAATACACATTTGTTACTCAGTCTTGTAAGTTACGTGTACGAGTTCCCTTCTTGGCATTCCAGGATTCTTAGCGACAGATACGGTACTGAAATTGGTAGCTGATACGATAGTCTATCTTGGTAATCCGTACATGAGACTTCGTTTTCTCTCATCAGGTCTGGACGCGGTATTCGCTGGTTTAAAAGACACCCGTAATCTGCCTCGTAGCAAGAAAGAACTATTATCAGCGGAGGTTACGAGAAAAACGCTTTGTAAACTGCTGAAACGGATTGTATAATATGCTCAGGGTTTTGCGAAATGTTATGTTCTAGGCGCATTTCAGCTACAACACCTGGTTTTCGTTTGGACTTGTCACTTGATTTTTGCGAGACATTTCCTTGAAATCAAATGCTGTTGTACGTTGAAATATTTAAAACTAACGCTGACATCGGGTCATTTCGACTCGATCCCTGGAGACTCGTTTCTCCAGCTGTTGAGTTTCGCCAGAGATTGAGTTCTGTTTGTTTAATGACCGCAGTAGTGTTTTATTAGTTACGTTGTGTTATTAGAGCTCTTCATTAGGATACGAATTTCTGAATTTTGCTATTATTATTGTTTTCAATTTAGATGTGAGAGTCGCAAAAAAATGCCTAGATCAATTTGTCTGAGACAAAGTCGGTACATGTGGTTCAATACATACCGTCCTTTCTCAATGGCAAAATCATCCCATACGCCAATGAGGCATTCCCTACTTGGTGATGATGCTAGATGCCAAATTACGATGAAGGTCAAGAAAAAGAGAGAAGTCTTGCCAGTTGAGAGCAAACTTATGCTCAATAGAGAAGTCCTCAAGCCTATCTGGACTTTTGAGAGTCAGCTCTGGGGCTGATCGACGTTGATCACCTAGAGTAGTTGAAATAAATTAGTGAAAAATTGTGATAAAAGTCCAGTGATGAATAGACACCACGATACCATTATTCAAACAAAACTGCTCGCGTTCGCATGTTTTATAAAATAGATATGTACATTTAAGAGATAAAAATCACTTATTTATTAGTTCTGTAAACTAAATTGTGATGCTGAAATTATTTGAGGAGTTAAAAATCAAAACCGAACATATCCACTTCCGAGTGATTTCCGGGTTATTGCATTTTTTCTCCTTCCAAGTGAGCATCGAAGGGCCCTGGAATATTTTTCCAAAACCCAACATAACCCTCTTAAAAATACACTAAGTGTATTCCAGGGCCCTTCGATGCTCACTTGGAAGGAGGTAGAAAAAATGCAATAACCCGGAAATCACTCGGAAGTGGATATGTTCGGTTTTGATTTTTAACTCCTCATTTCCAATTAAAGAAAAAAAAATCAGTGATCATTTATTAAACATAATTTGGGTCAAATTTTCACAATTTGGCATTTTTTTAAATCTAATTAACCCTTATTCACTTCTAACTAAACTTGAGTCAGAAAAGTGAATTGGGAATGGGTACGGACGTCGAGTTGGTACAAATCGGTAGTCGGCGGTTCTGACATTAGCGTTACGTGTATGACGTCAATATCTTCTCCGTGCCATGAATAAATACATTATAATCGAGCAGCGTATGTTAACAGTTTCTCTCCTCCCTGATAACCTGCTATTTGCAATGCTCTTATTACACTGTTCAATGGAAACTACCAGTAGACATTCTTGACCCCTAATATTTACCTATTGTAGATCCAAGATTCGAGCCCCTTATGCTGGACGACAAAATTTGCCATTTTCCATTGCGTTTCAAAATATTCCCACAGTAATATTCCCCTTCACAGTGGGCTGTCGCTGTCCAAGAGTGGATAATTTACTTTTTTTAATTACTGAAAAACATCCAGGAACAGATAATAACACCAAGTTGCACCTCTAAACCGTTCTGCCAACTGGGGTCAATAATTCGCTGGGAAAAGGAGTCACTCAAACCCCTTCCTCTAATTGATATCGAGATTACACTTAAATGAGCCTATAGATGCCTCAAATGCTATTATATTGAGGAAGGAGGTAGTTCCCTGCGTGAAAGACACTTTTCTCGAGAGTTTCACTGACACCAGGCAGTCAATAGACGAGCCAATGATGAAATTCACAGGAACGAGAGTAGCCTGAAATAGTACCAACCCTTGAAACCAGTATTATACCATCAGAAATTCTAATATCAATATTTTTTCCCTGTGAGATATCCCCCTTATTTTTAGTATTTCCAAAAAAATGTTCATGCAGAGTGTCTAAAGTAATTATGGGACAAACACAAGGAATCAATTCTACAGCTAATTTGCTAAAAAAGGTCCTTTTAGAGTTTTTTCATTACTCAACCAAAAAACTTTTTTTCAATTTTAAGATTTGTTTTCTCGTGTTTTCGACCTTGTCTCAGTAAAACGGCTCTAACTCCCTTACATTGATAATATCATGTAAAATGAAAGTTGAGGATACCGTTGGATAGAGCGTTAGATTTGCTATCTCCCTGATATAAAATCCGATTTAAGACTGTCTGTGGGGGTGGAGGGGGGCTATAGGATCACGGGGTGGTGGCCTTAAAGGGTGGGCATATTGTTTGGAATATATCCGATATGCCTATATGCAATAGGTATACCATATGCACCAGTTTTCTCGCGGCCTGAGCAAAACAACGTTTTGAAAAGATCTCAAGTTTATATTACAAAATATGCAGAGGTGTTACGATCATGGAAACTGCCGAGGAAGTGAAGTCGTTTGGGATGTCGTGTACTGCTTCGTCAGCAGAGAGGTCAGCGGTGTGTTGCCCGAGATGCTGAGTCCGCATCCGTCCGTCTATTCAAAACACCCTATAAATCACATGTTGACGTAAGTAGTAACTTGAAAAAAAAAAAAACTCGTTTTCGGAAAAAGTTGTGTCAGGTGGTTTTATTACCATCATATTTTTCATTCAGTTGTCCAATTTGTAAAATTAGGGTGAATTTCGCCTACAACTCACGTAAATTAAGTATTTTCGAACGTTTGATGCAAAATATGAATATAAATATGAATATATGGTCTAGTACTAAATTATAATATAACTGCGAAGCTTCTGCGGCAATAAAGTTGAAGTTAAAAGAAAATATCAAATTGAAACATTTTGATTCTTCATTATTCATTATTCTATTCATCTATCTTTATGTCCTTAATTATCTCAAAAAAGTTGAATTATTTATTTAGTTAGAATTATTCTAATGTAAACCTACTATTTACCGCTATGTACCTACTTATTCTAAACTAAAAGATAGGCTAAATTAAAATCTCTAATGTTAAACTAACGCTACTACAAATTGTATAACTGGTTATTGGACATCCACTATATTATAGTAGGCTGCAAGCCATATTAACAAGATACATGTTTAATGGTACACACCTGTGGATGTCCAATAACCAGTTATACAATTTGTAGTAGCGTTAGTTCAACATTGGGGATTTTAATTTAGCTTATCTTTTACTTTGGAATAAGTAGATACATAGCGGTAATTAGTAGGTTTACATTAGAATAATTCTAACTAAATAAATAATTCAACTTTTGACATTTTCATGTCTTTCATATGGCACATAAAAAAAAAAAATCGTCACGAAAATTGCTAACAAAATTTGTCCCAAGTCGCCACAATGATGATTATGACCATCAGAAGTGAAGTTGTTCGTTATTGGAATTAGGTAGGTACTTTACAGTTTGATATTACTTCCCAGTTTCGGCCCTGATCATCCTAGAAAGCTGATACTCGGTATTCAAACTGTTGAGGGAACACTACATTCGAATTTTGACATAATATGTTATGCGCATGACTTGATACGAAGTTTGTTTGCACAAAACATGAAAATGTCTCAATGTGTTGCAGACTCGTATGCAAACGTTTACTTTCGGTTTGTAATAATTTTGTAATAAGTTTCAACAGTAACTGTAACCAACTTCCAGGTTACTACAAACATCCATTGAGGATATTTCTTACTGAATTTTTTTTTTTTTAAGTACATAAAGTACATAAAGATAGATGAATAGAATAATGAATAATTTAACATTAGTATATAGACCTAGAGATAGATAGATGTCACAGATATTTGTCACTATTGTGTAGCTTTGACGATGATGGAGCAGTCAATGGGTGATGGAGTCTTGCAGCCTTTTTCGTTTTAATCTTCTATTCGTTATTGGTGACGCGGGATTTTCTGCTATTCTGGCTATCACGGGATTTTAGTGTCTTTTCATTCCCCTTTTCAAGGAGCAGTGCATCTCCGTGATGACTTCACTGTCCATTGGTATGTCTAAATCGTTGTGGAGCCGCGGAATCGTGTAGAACCGCCACGTCATCAGCGCAGATAGCTGATGTTGACTGGTTAGGACGACGGAGTATAGCAGCGGTCCGATTACACTTCCTTGAGGTACTCCAGCATTAATAGGTTTAGCGTGCGAGACGTAGGTTTTTTACTTCACAGGAAAGGTTCTCCTGGTCAAATAAGATTATATGAGTCGATATTAGGTGTCTGGTAAGTGATGTTTTACTTCAATTTGATAGGAAAATACTTCATGCTGCCAAAAGTTGACAATTCGTTTGTTGGTTCCACAGAAAGCGGTGAAGATTTCTATATTATCATCAGGTGGTCAATATAAAGGCGTTTTTCACAACCTCTCGATGTTCGACTCTCAAATCTCAATTATAATTTCAGGGTTCGTGCCGGTCAGGGAAGTCAGGGAAGTCATGGAAAAGTCAGGGAAATATAAATGGGCACTGGAAGTCATGGAAAAGTCAGGGATATTGGATTTTGGTCAGGGAAAAATCTCAAATCGGGTGCAGAATTGCGAAAAATCCATGATACGCGTCGAAAACCCCTTTACCTTTGTAAGGTATGGTTTATGTAAACCACGTACTCAAAACTTTTATGTCTTTTATCTTGTGATTCTATCTCTTACTTTGTTTTAAGTCAACTTCGTTTTTTTATGAATAAAAAACTTGTTCCTTATATTGTTTTTCTTCATTTGCGCATCTAAAATTTTCGATTCATGCAAAACGTTACTGTTTAAAGGATCCTGAAACGTTGTGAAAAGTCAGGGAAAAATCGAAATTTTTGGTCTGGAAATCAGGGAAAAGTCAGGGAAATTGAAAATTGAAAATCGGCACGAACCCTGAATTTGGCTACAACACGATATAATCGGCTCTAATTGCTGTAACAAAGTGGAATATATCCCACTACAAAGGTAATCTGACGTATAACTGCATTACATAATATAACCAAAGCTATTGTTGGGTAGTTTTGCGATAGAGCCCGGTGTCGTGACTCCGGACGGGGTAGCGGCTACACGACTCTTGATATGAGGTAAGAGCTCGCCCTAGTTAGATGTCAGTGACTTTGTGGTGGTCCTCTCTCTGGTCGCTTGTAGGTTGAAATCCTGACTTTCTTTTCGGCTCATCTCCACGCAGACGGCAAAGAACCTTCCACAAGTCGCGAACGGGGCGATGAAGAGACAGAAACCCGGAAAAAAACCAAACAAAATCACCAACAGTTTTACCGCTACTGCTTCGGGCTTGTGAGGCAGGTTATCGTCCGGTATTTGGGCCGCGGTCATTGGGAGAGGAAAAGCTGAAGGTTCCGTTCCCGCGTTATCAAACGAGGACAAAATGCACATCGAGCGGCGACCATTGATTTTGAAATTTCCGCTCAACCGGTGCATTCATTCACTGGAATTATTTATTTCCGTTGAGGGACTTCAAGTGTCGTCCGATCACAACAACTAGATTCTGTGTATTTGAGTCAGTACGCAGTTTCCACAAAATGTCGGGAACTGTACGAACCAAATTTTTCCCTCTTCTCCTTCATTTATTTATTACAATTGAAAATTACATTGTTAATACATTATAATAATCAAATTAACAAAAAGGAACTTCATACTGGACCATGTGCAGTTCTGAATCATACTGCCCCATATGAGGGAGGAAGTTCTCGTGCTTGGCGGAGGAGTTACCTACATGTTACACTTCGTTATTGTAGGTCCACCGTTGCTCATGTAGACAAACAAAATACGTTATTATTTTCCTCGTTTTCTTATTTCTTACGGAATTCGGTAAGCAGCAAGTGAATTTACGCATCACCAATTATTGGAATTTTAGACCATAAAATGTCAATAAACTCTGCTGTGTTTAAGTAGTTTTTTTTTAAATTTAATATAGATAACTTTCTTGTATAATTTGCATTACAGTTTGATTTTAATATAACTAGAAGCAAACCATACCCTCCCTCAAACTTGTTGCGGGTTACTGTCCAATGACAGCCCCCTTTGGAAGGGAGTTTTGACCACACTATTAAAGGTAGTAGTCGAGCTTAGTCAAATATAATTTTTCGTGGTTTTAAATACTGAAGAAAACTTGAAATCGATAAAAAATTGACTTTTGAAGGTCACTTTTAGAACAGATGATTTGAACCACCGAAAATATTTCTGAGTAAAATCGTGAGAAGAAAACTGAGGTTGTTGAGTGCTCTTATGTATTGAAAAATACTGGAAAATTGGAATTATCTGTAAAATAAACAAAAAAGTGATTTGGAATTGAATTTAACACACTTTATCTCGAAACAGGGACCATAACATGTTTTAATATTACCATGGTAATATTTAAATGGGTTTAATTCTCATGTTTCAATTATCTTTAACATGTTTTAAACAATAAAATAATAAAAAAATCTAAACGTACTTTTGTACGTCGACGCTTTTGAAGGTAGTTAGTTTTCGAGCTTGATCAAATATTAGTTTTCGTGGGTTTAAAAAATGAAAATCTGAAAATCGTCCAAAAAACGGACTTTTAAGGTCATTTGTGAAAAGATGATTTGAACCCGCGATATTACGAATTGAATTGTTTGCGTAACATGGAAAAAAACATTAAGCTTGCTGTTATGTATTGAAAACGAATTCAAAATTGGTCATTTAATAAAACATGATTTGGAAGTGAATTTATCACAATTAACAATAATTGTTAATAATAATTATTATTACAATTGAAAAAAAAAGAGTAGTGGACCCTGAAGGATCAATACGTCTGTATAATATCTGTGCTTTCTGGGTAAAAGCGGTCAAGTCCAAAAAGTAGGTTTTGAGCTACATGTATGCATTTGAAAGTTTAATCATTTTTCCAAAATTGCTTATTAATAATTAGAGAAATTCGCCCAAGTGAGTTATGGATTTTTCAAGAATCTATGTGTTCACTTGTACAAATTTCTCTAATATTTATATTTATTATAGAGATATATTGAAACTTCATGGTTCACTAGGGAATGAAAGCTAAAAATCTTAACAAAAACCAACTACTTTATCGACACTTTTGGAGGTCGTATTCGTTGGAATTTCGTAAAATCAATAAGACGTGTTTCAAAGTGAATTTATACAGTAAACTTTTATTAGCTCAAAATATTGGCATAAATTAGGGTACATAAATCGTGGTTCCATTGAGTAGTTGTTGTTGTAAATGAGGCTGCGCGTCTCTATTTGACATGAAAACGACGCTGATGATGGAACCTGAGTAGAACCTTCTTGCGCAGGCGGATTCCAGTTCCGCAACACGACCCACAGTAAAGACGAGTCTGATCTAAATGGGTCTGGGAAGGTTTGTACGGCCTAAGCGGGTTATAGTAGATGGAACTGGTTGGTGGGTGGGGGGGGGGGCTGGTTGGCGTAGTACCCTCGGAGGGGCGTAAGTGGGGTAACTCCAACGAGGCGGAGGCGCCGGGGTCAACGCCCCCCCTTTCCTTACTCCTCCTCTTCCCCGCTTTTTTTCCCTTCTTCGTCTTCATCTTCCCCTTCAGAGCTCTGGGGGCTCCGCGGCGTTCCTCGTCGGAAAGTGAAAATCTCCCGTCTGATCTGGTTCCCTCCGGAGGTCTAGGGTTAAACTCGGTTCGCTTAACCCGGAAACGAGAGACGGCAAACACAGAATTTATTTCTCTCTTTAATTTTTGATTTATTGTTTCAAATAACTACTTAGTCATAATTCTCAGTGAAGACAGTTTACACTGTAAAATACAAGTACCAACAGATCCTACAGTTTGTACGACCAGAAGAACTGTGCAAAATGTCCTTTATGGGAAACCTTTAAGATCATGGATAAGATCCATTAAGATCCATTTTCTTTTGTCATTTAAAATCACTCAATTCACTCGTATAACCCTACTCGAGATAATTCAACGTCCAAAATTCCTCTCAGACACTACTGGGGGCATTTGGTCCTCCGCCTTACAAATTTTGCCTTCATGGCCCAAAAACGGAGTCACTGGTAGAGTACTGGTACTACCAAGCACCTAGCTGAAAAGACTCACGCATATAGTGATACTGCGGGGTATTCGGCGGTGAAAATGCCGTCCCTCGTTCAGATAGGCCTGGGAAGACGGGGGTCATCCATTGGGACGGATCTTGTTCTTGCGTTTTTCACTTTTGAATCCACCATCAGTCACGAAACTCCTGAATAAAACAGTATCAAAAAGCCTCAGATTCTTGAAACTTCTACAAAATTTGTATAGTATTTAATACTATTTGTAATAGTATTTAATTTGTATAGTATTTTAGTATTGTATAGTATTTTAATTTGTATAGTATTTTAGTATTGTATAGTATTTGTAATAGTATTTTAATTTGTATAGTATTTTAGTATTGTATAGTATTTGTAATAGTATTTTAATTTGTATAGTATTTTAGTATTGTATAGTATTTGTAATAGTATTTTAATTTGTAATACTATTTCCTGCACATAGTGCGAACAATTAATCATCAAAGATGTTTTCTCTTGGTCCTTGCGGTTTGCTTGGATTTACGTTACAAAGCGCAGCTTCCAGATTCCACTATGAGTGCAGAGGTCTGGAGCACATGAAAATGTTCTTTAAAATCTAACGATTCCAACGAGTGGTGATTTTTGTGAGATGAACACTCTCGGGGTTACAATGACTTTGTGCTTGGTTACACGTGAAAATCATTAGAAAATTCCATCATTGGAATATTAACGGCTTTCATTTTCCACTCATTTTGTAAGTTGTTGAACTTAGACAAAACTCAGCTTCCATCATAGTTTCAGGGGACGAGGGGCAGATTGAAATGTCCTTTAAAATTAGAATATTCCAACGAGTGTTGAGTTAAAATTACTTTGTTACTGATTAGTTACGTGAAAATGGTTAGCCCTAAGACATATGCAAGTCAAAACCAACTTGTAACTTGTACTTGTATGAAATAGGCCTCTGATGGTCACATCCGATGGTCAACCTGCCCAGTCGTGGTCTCTTCAGATTTCTAACTCCTGGCTGACCAGACAATTTATTGATGAATTATTTATAAAATAATTGTCTATCAAAATGATTAGGTATTTATAATTCAGTGTTTCGACCTACTTTGACCTACTAGTGCCAGCAACAATTTTTTTTTTTTTTTTTCATCATTCATTTATGGTACAACTGTATTACAACATCTAGCAACGTTTTTCTAATACGTTAGAGCGTTTTGTGGTCATGACATCATGACAAGGTCCTTTGGTTTTGTCCTCTTCAGTCTCCGTACTATGTCTCCGTTGCTGTCCAGTAGGTTCAATTCTTCCACGTTTGGATGTTTGAGGAGCGAGTTCTCGTGCTCCATCGCAAGTTTTCTTATAGTTTTTCCAAAAGTCTCTATCTGTAGGTTACGATGGTGATCAGCCGTTTGTATGTACCAAGGTGCAGCAATAATTGACACCAAGAAAGTTCCTACCAACAAATATTTGAAAATTCTACGAAACAGGAAATCAAAATTTGTACAAAATACGATATCTTTCTAAACTTGGGGGATATCACGTTTTGAAGACATATTTTTGTTAACAACTATTTACAATTCAGGTTTTAAAGCTTTTACCTCCTAAGGAAAGCAATAATTTATTACAAGAAGTACCTTCCTACCAACAAACATTTGAAAATTCGACTGAAAATCCAAATTTGTCTAATTTGAAAATCCAAATATCTTCCTAATCTTGGGAGTTTTTGAAAATTCTATGAATCACAAAATTCAACTTCGCACGAAATATAGGTCCGTTCAAAAGGTTCAAGATTGTTCGTTTTTTGTTAACAATAGTTCATCAGGCATCAGTTCAAATGAGGAAGAAGAATCAATGGCAGAGGGATTCCTAGTAGTCCGTAGAGGCGATTCTTCAGGTGGTTGTTAAATTTAGTCCCATGAATAAAATGTATTCTATTCATTAAAGAAACTATTTATAATTTAGGTTTTTTACAGCTTTTCTTCCTAATGACGGCAATAATTTATTACAAGAAGTACTTACCTACCAACAAATATTTGAAAGTTCTACTCAAAATCCGAATTCGTACAAAATACAAGATCTTCCTAATCTTGGGAGTTATCAAGTTTTGAACATTTTGAACCCTATTTTTGAAGGTGTTTTTTTGTTAACAACCCCCAATTCATAGGGTTCAATTTCCAACGTGCCTAGTACCAGATGGGCAGATAATAATGTGCATATACCAATGTGTAAAATGTGTAAATTGATAAACCAATATCAAAAAAATACTAATGAGTAGGTCAGAAACAATTACCAGTGTCATGATGTGACATTGAGCTTGATGAAATTGATACGGACAATTCAATTCCTGGTCGTGAGGGAGCAAAATATGTCGTGAAAATCTGGGATATTTTGTTCTAAAATTCGCTCAAAGACCGCGGATGAGGGAATATGCAGTACAGCTACTGGTGGTGGTGGGGGGAGGATTGGGTGGGGGGGTGAGGGAATGCGATTGATTTCGTTACCATAGCAACATCACACGGTTCCAAGCTAACAGAGCAAGAGAGGGAGTGAGAGAGAGCTACACAACTCCGGCGGTGAAAAGGAGATAAATGGCATCAGCGATCGGTCCGGGGGCGGCGTGGGGGTGGCCCGGGGGGGGAGGTCAGGAATAGGAGGAGGATATTGTGGGGGGTGGGAGGGGGGATCAATCTACCAACACTTCCACAAGTTCTACCAACGTTAACACTCCTCCCTCCACCCTCCTCCCTCAGCCGTTTACCTCCCTCCTCCTCCTTCTTTACCCCGTTCCTCCTCCCCACATCACCCCTTTTTCCACCCTTATAACCGTCTGTGGGGTTCGAAATAGTGAGCTGCGCCATTTAATCAAATTAATGAACGTTAATAAACAAGACTCGAATGTATTCGCGTACATTTCAAAACAGAAGCTACTCTGTGGTTATTGTGGTGGAATCTTAGCTGAAAGAATTAACGGACGTTAAGTCTGGTTATTTTACTCAAAGGCTCAAAACTGAGGTTGACGCAGCAGGTAAACAGTCCCACAAACAAAAATTCAAGATCCGAAAGACTGAACATGGTGTCCCTACTTACGAGGCATGTCCAGAAAGTAAGTGTAGGGGAGACCGGGGCTAGAAGCCCACGGGTTAAGAAGTCCCAGTAGTGATAACTGGATAAATGGGGGGTGTAGGGGAAGGTTGACTGACTGAATGTGACCTTTACAGTCCACATGTGAGTTTCCTCGAGTTAGCACAAGCACAAAGTCATTTTACAAATACTTTTTACTCTTTCTTCTGGCATCATTTTGGTTCTAAATTATCGGAAGTAATTTTATCCAAGAGAGTATTAAATAATTGAATAAATTTTATTCAATGTTCAATTTCCTCCAAAGAAATCTCCCAGCCATCAAGGTATCCAAGACACTAAAAATGCCAACATGGCGAAATGGGGGAACAAGTCTTACAGCTCTGGGGCAGGTTGTCCCAATTGTGACGTCTAGCCACGGTTCAAATATTCCATAGTTATTTTTGTTTTATTTACAATAAAGTCGATTTGCATAAGTACTTAATTATTTCCATAGATAATTTTTCAATTTCTTAGGAGATTACAGAGGATTTTAGAAAATTTGGTAGCTTAGCAAATATGACGTCATAATTCTATTCAATCGATTTAAGGGAACAATTTAGGTTTCTGTCTTATGGTTTACCCTTTCAATCGTAACGTATTCCCAGAATCTGCCTTCAGTCAATCCATTGTCACCGATCGTCCTAATCCTGCTGACCAGCATCGATACTAGATGCTGAAATCGATACTGGGAACGTTTGCATACCACCCGAGGCATTCACACGACCCCAGAACTGCATGGTCTTCTGCCCGAAAAATTGTGTTAAGCTCACAAATGGAGGGTTCGTGAACCAGGAAAGGAAAATGTAGGCGGAGGGACGACCGACGAGACCTTTCCCTTCCCTTCCCATACCATTTCCCCTCTCATCACCATCGCTGGTCCTGCCTGCAATCGATCCCACTTTTCCCCGTTCCACCTGCAACACAATCCCAAGTCCCTGGAAACGGATGCGGCGGTTTTGAAGGGCTACGCCCTCTCACAACTGCGATCATTCGCGACGCCTGACGACGAGGGTTAAAGGGTAAAGGGTTAAAGTTGACGGTTGAATTGTGATAACTGAACGATCAAAAACAGATTCAGAGACTTAAATATAATAATATCATGACATAATATTATTATCACATTGTGATCATATGGCGACTCGTACACTCCTTCAGGTAGTTTCAACGTTTATGTACATGAACTACGTCAATGTCAATTTACAGGTGGTTTTCTGGAAGGAAAACGTGTAAGATCGCTGAGCCGTACGATCAGCAGAAAAAAAAAGAAATCCACAGTCATGCAGCATGGCTATAAGCACATATTTTCAAAGAAATAACTGTGTATGTGTAAAATATCACCATTTTACTGATTTTATAATTAATTTTGACTCCATTTTCGCCGAGTAACACCTCAGTTCATAGATTTTTCAACGCTGAACACGATGGTGAAGTCAGAATTTATTCAATTATTTATTATTTATTTATTTAAGCGGGCCGTTCAAAAAATAATTTGTGCGCTTATAGTCAGGTACAAATATATCTTTATTCCTGGTGTGCACACCATGGTACATTGGCGACATGAAATTCAAACTTTCGAGGAGGCTTGGGGCATCGTACAAACATTTACGTCCGATTCCGTTTCTGCAGTTCTAAAACTCTTTAAATCGTCAGCGAACAATATCACCAATAACATTTATAAATAACAAAAATACCAAGGGTCCCAATTAGATCCCTGCGGTATCCCCGACGAAGGACAAAACCAGCCATTTATGGACACAGCCAGTTTTCTGTTCTTTTGATATGACGTCAACCACAGCAGTACAGGCCCACAAACACCCAAAGCTCGGAGATTCCTGACCAACAGACGAATATTATCTGATCAAAAGCCTTGTGAAAATCAGTGTGAATTGCATCCACCTGTTGGCCACATTCCATAGCATAGCGCGCGTACGTCTGAAAATTCAAGAGGTTTGTGGTTATTGAACGACCCTTGAATCAAGGGCCTTGATATGGTGATACAAGGTTCCTGAACATCGGTGTAATTAAGTCCTCAACCAACGACTCAGATACCTTCGGAATCACGGGTGATTTACAAATAGCTCGGTAGTTAGTAGTTAACGTATTCTTTCCAAATTTAAAAATAGGCACAACATAACCCAATTTCCAAAACTGGGGAAAATTTCCTAGTTCAAGGGACTTGTTAAACAAAAATCTGAGTGAACGAGCCATAAATCGCAACAAAACGTGAGAATTGCAGGCGGAAGTCCATCTGGTTCCGCTTCCTTGCTGGCATCCAAACTAACAAGTTTCGAACCGAGATTCAGATTCGAGAAGATGAACCGCGTAGAACATCAGAACATCTCCATGAGATTCTCATGTAACAACCACGTTTCTTCGTCTTCAAAGTGCTCCAGTTAGAAAACAGAATCAGATATCACAATTCTGACTTCACCATCGTGTTCAGCGTTAAAAAACCTCCAAAAAACGAAAATTGGTTTACAGGTTCAGACCACACCCACTTTGATCCTTGAAAATTTTCATAAACGAATTTTGAAATTCCAGTTCAAGTTTGAACAAAGTTTTTTTTCAACTTCCCGATAAGCTAGAAATATTCTTGACATTTTAAACATGGGTCGAAGATGGATAACAATGTTCACTCGGTTTTTTTGTCTGAGAAATTGTTTTAACTATGCCTACTTGTGTAAACTAATTAAATTTGGATGATGAGCTAGAGACTTGCAATTTTAAACATGGGTCGAAAATGGATGAAAACGCAATATTCACTTGATTTCTAGCCTGTAAAATTGTTCAAACAATACCTTTAATAATATTATAAGTCTCTAGCTCACCATCCAAATTTGATTTGTTTAAACATACATAATATGTATATTATTATGTTATGTTATGTTTATGTTTAAATGTTTATGTTTAAATGTTTAAATGTTTATGTTTATGTTTATGTTTAAATTATGTTATGTTTAAACAAATCAAATTTGGATGGTGAGCTAGAGACTTAAAATGTTAAACATTGGTCAAAGATGGATGAAAATGCAATATTCGCTAGATTTCTAGCCTGTAGATACCTATTCGTTTAAACAAATTAAATTTGGATGATGAGCTTGAGACTTGAAATGTTTAACATGGGTCGAGGGTGGATGATAATGCAATGTTCACTCGGTTTTGGTTGTAATGCTTCGAATGAAATGCCGAAACTGATATTGTACTTCCTCTATGAAACCTGAGATTCTAGAGGAAGTGTTATAAGTTGCTGAGGAACGGGGTTCGTTTGACAAGTCCACTTACACTCACTAGAAAACTGACGAGGTTTCGTTTTAATTTTTTATAGTTTGTTGACTCAGCCAAAGCGAAGGTACAAGTTGAACGAGGTTCGAAGGTTATATATAACCTTCGAACCTCGTTCAACTTGTACCTTCGCTTTGGCTGAGTCAACAAACTATAAAAAATTAAAACGAAACCTCGTCAGTTTTCTAGTGAGTGTAAGTGGACTTGTCAAACGAACCCCGTTCCTCAGCAACTATAATCCGATGTTTCGTTTTATCGATCTGACCAATTATTCTCTGCCGCCGCCCAGCGGTCGCCCTTCGCGAATTTTTCCGCTCTTGATAGCGATAAGAAACGGCGTAAAATCGGCCAGGGATTTCGTCAGGGCGTTGTTTACCAACCGACCATTTCAATTGCAAACTTGGTCCAAGGTTTTCTATCGTTTGTCAGCACCCTCCACGGCCCCACGTCGGGAGATCAGGATCTCAAAATGGCCTCAGGTCAATGTACTCGATCGCACTGGTTAACTGAATCGCTGCTGCCTACCGGCCCTTGAGGTGTTGCTCAACAACCCTCCTCCACTCACTCAGAAATTCCATCAAACTATCTGCTGACAATACTCGTGAGCCCAGAAAAAGTCTCTTTGGCCAGAAGAAGACCAAGACGCTACTGACGATCAGCAATACACCAACGAAAGGCTGCACATTGATACTTTTCTGTATATTGAACCAGCCAAATTTTTTTTCTTAACCTATTCAAATTAATTCCACCCGAATATGAACTTTGTATTAGTTTTATTCACTTTTTTTTTTTTTTTTTTTTGTGATTTATTTATTGCAACTGAAACATAGTACAATTCATCTAGCAATATTTCATTTCATGATAAGCTCACTAGGGGGGGGGGGGGGTGGAGGTTTACAGCAAAACCTGGCCCATACTTGTATCAAGAACAGTTAAAAACACTGGATTACACTTGCACTATTTGCACAGCACAATTAGGTCCAGAGGTTTATTTCTCTTGAGTCGCCGAAGCTCTCCTTCGTTGTTTAAAACTTTGAGCATCTCCAGGTTCTCGTGTTTGTGGAGGCGATGTTCGTGCTTCCTTGCATATTTGGCGATAATTTCGGTGACCGTTTCTACCCTCAAGTCTCGATGAATATCATCATTCCGCATGAACCAGGGGGCCCGTACTATACTTCTCAATATTATATTTTGTCGGGTTTGGATTGTTTTAATATTTGATTTTTTCGCATTTTATTATTTTTTATTATTCACATGAACCAAAAAATCGTCGTTTCTTATTGAAAATTTCGCGCTAAAGAGCGTGCATCGTCAGAATTTCAAAAATCGGCCGCTAACATCTCAATCACAAAATTATGAAATTCCTGAACATTATGACCTGGAACGCCAATGGGCTTATGCTTCGGAAACTATGTTCCTTCGACATGTTGACCAGAACGCTCTCCAACGAACACATATTATTTTTACCTCATTACTCCCAATATTTCATAATATGAAATAGTACTAGTATATTATACTAGTACTCAGCACTCTCAAAGTTACAGTATTGAAGCTGATGATCCCACCATTGTGTTATAACATACCATATTATGGTAGGGACTATAAAGTTTTAGTTGATATAAAATATGAAAAAATAATAAATGCTTGCATACGAGTCTGCAACACATTGGGACATTTTATGTCTTTGAAGAAGGGATTCAAGGGCCTTCGAACTATACTACATCACCTACCCCAGTAGCGTAGTTGTTATACTTAATTGAAAGGTTCATCATAAATTGTGAAGCTTGCATTCGTCTTGACAATATAAATTATTGAGAATGATCACCTGTGTGTAAACAATTATTTAAACAATCACGCTCATACCGCAGCTTGTCGGCCACGCACTCCGCAGTGGTTATTGTAATATGGTTAGGTAAATCGAGAGCTATCCAACGAGTAGTGAACGATTTTTGTACGATGATAACTGGCGAAGATAAAGTTCCGTAGCAACGAATCGTTTGTGAGCGAAAATCATCAGAAACTCCGCGTAACGCTCTCCGCGTGACGATTTTTCATTTATGTGCCATAGTAAAGACATAAAATGTCAAAATACTACTTTGGAAATCGATTTTCCATGGTCTAAAACGGATTTTGTTTTAAAACTTTTTCGGAAATTCGAAATTTAATCATTTTGGATTAATATCACAATAGTTTTTTTTTTTTTTTTTTTTCTTCAAAAATTCGCTAAAACAGCAAATGAATTAATGAAAAGGCACGTAAAATTACCGACTTTCGGTGTAAACATTCAAAATGAGTCGCGTCGTTTTTTCTCGGGGGGGCGGTAAAAGTGAAACGAGACTGATTTCGGCCGCCCCCGCGTTCTGGCGGCCCCGCGAGGTCGTGTCCGAAGGTGATGGGTCACTGACCGAGGGAGGTTTTAGTCCCTCAAGATGGCCGATACCTCGTCTTTGCCATACGCGGCCAACGAGGAAAAGGTACCTTCGGTAACGGCCCCGCGCCGTCCAAACGCCGTTCCTGAAAGTCCCTGGAAAGACCAATCGATGAGCAGGAGTTCGAGTTTGTGCAGAAGTTGAGTCGAAGCCCCAGAACGACTAGAGAACCGAATGGAAAATCGATTGCATGTCCTACATATACATGGTGCCTAGTGTAACTATGTAACAAACTCAGGGAATCGATTTTGCAGGTATTTTGCAACAAAAAATGCCTCATCGAGTTTTTTTCTTACTCAACTAAAAATCCGACTTTTTTAACTTGTAAGATGTTTTTCGTGTTCTCGACCTTGTCTCTGTAAAACGGACCTAACTCCCTTAAATTAATGCGTAACATAAAAGTTGAGGCTACCTTTGGAAAGAGCGTTGAATTTGCTATCTCCCTGGCACACAATCCGATGTTTTAAGACAGTACTCATTGATGAAAAAATTGCCAAAGTCCAAAATGTGAAGATTTTTTTTTTAAATTGCCGTTTTTTCTTCAGTTGTACGCTTTCTTATTACGGAGGTCGTCATTTGGCGGGCACTGTTTGGGAAAAACTTGCCCAGAATCTCAGCTTTCCAACTGAGGGCATTGTCAACGCCCTGAAATGGAGATATTGCGACTAAAAACTCTTTTAATTCGTTGCTAGGGAGGTCTGAGTACGTCACCATTCGACTCAGCGTGAAATTCGACTCATTTCATGAACTGTTCAAAATCTCCCCCGTTCTCGGGGATCTGATTCGCCAGAACCATCGTGGGGTCGACTCCATTCGCCGACGAGCGACCCTCTGCATCCGGCGCATAGGGAAGTTCGATACCAGTAATGCATCGAATATAAATATAAATTTCCGCATAGGAAATTTCCTTTCGATACCAAGTATTTTTTGTATCGATTCTCATGATTTGAGTACGAGTATGAGTACTCATATCGATACTTTGGTCTGTAACGAAAGAAATACTCAACTACCGAATTGAGATATTTCCATTAAATTACCAAAAAGAAACAAAAATACTTACAATAAAATACAAAAATTTATATTTCAACAGAATCGGTAAGAATCTATTCCAGGAACGATTTTTCCTGGTATCGAATTAAACACCTCTGCTAATTCTTGACACAACGGTTTATTATCTTCTTTGTTCAGATCCTCCTTCTGTCTAATTCATGAAATGGTAGAACTCTAGCTTATCATCCAAATTTAATTTGTTTAAACAAAATTTGATAGGTATTGTTCAAACAAGAACCCTACTGAATATTGAATTGTCAACCATCCTTAACCCCTGTTTAAAATTTCATCCAAATTTAATTTGTTTAGGTTGTTTACCTATTTAATAGGTATTGTTTTAACTATTTTACAAACAAGAAAACTAGTGAATAACATTGCATTGACAACCATT
This sequence comes from Stenodema calcarata, assembly GCA_963920205.1. Classification (NCBI taxonomy): domain Eukaryota; kingdom Metazoa; phylum Arthropoda; class Insecta; order Hemiptera; family Miridae; genus Stenodema; species Stenodema calcarata. Next base: position 8,269,808 of record OY986053.1, on the reverse strand, counting down.
GTCAAGAGAATAACACATACCATGTCATGATAATAACATTCAATGTCAAGAATTGGCAGAGTTTTCTCTAATGAGTTGTTTTTGCGAGTTCTCATGTATATTGATACTTTTCATTCGATATTCGAGTAGTATAGAATATGCCTATCCAAGTACTTAAATGAGTACTGGTATCGATACTTTGGAAGTATCGAACGTCCCTAGGCGCACCTTTTGAGTCACTTAGGCCGTTCCCAAGCGATATCCGAACAATCCGCTAAAAATGACACGAACCGCTTGTCGGTATTGAAGTAGTACAAAGTGAAACGACTCCGAATATCGGTTACGTGTAAAATCGACGGTTCAATCAACTATCGATGTTGTCATCTCGAGGTCCAGTCATTGGATCGACTCAACCGTGACTTCTCTGCGGTGACCTCACGTGAATCGGACGCCCCTCAACCGGTGCCCCATTGCCGTCCGGTGCCTTCTCCGTGTTTTATATCGAATTGAATAAACATTCAGGCGCACGTGCGCCCCTCGTACGGTTTTAAACGCACGTCAAATTCATTGAATGCGCTCATAAATGTCAGATCTGTACAGCAAAGGGTCGAATTTGTTCACGAGTCCTGCCGAAACGTCTCGTCACGCAGAGGTGGAAAATGGTCATTTGGTTCAAAAACCTGTAAATAGAGCTATTTGCCATCACTTAGTCAAAACCACTGGAACTAGTTGAGGAGAGGTAAAAATCACATCAAAATACAAGTCTTCTAAATAGTTTATTTTGGTTGCGTACATTGCTGTTGCACTGAAATTGAATTTTTTTAAAAAGATTACTCCAAACAAGAAAAGAAATTGTATTTGAGCAAAATATAATTATTTCTTTATTATGTACATTATCTTTATTATGCCGATTATGTGCATCCAATGTGATTTTTGGTGTGCTGAAATCGAATCTGAACCCCGTTTTTCTCTATTCGCACTAGATGTTTGGCCACCACGTTTTTAACAATTTTTGCATGCGAAATTTCGCCAGAAATTAACCTTTTAACAAACAGACCCAACATACTTTCCCATGTATTTTTGGGAGTTCTGAACATGAATCTGACATCGAAAAATACCCACCTTGCACTCTTATGCTCGAATTCTAATGTGGATGCCAATAAACCATGTAAAAACTCACTTTTCGAGAGTACTGCCCTGTTGAATAAAAATGCCTCAAGTCCAATGTTAACGAAAATTGGGTTTTTACGGAACCCCCCTATTTTGGACCTGGACTTTTCGATGTTGAAGTCCAAATTTCAAAATTCGTACTGGAAGTGGGGGAAATTCCTAACCATAAACCATAGAACGCCTCAACTCACCAAAATGTTGACCTACAAAAATTCACAACATTTTCCTAACAAGACATCCGGGTGACACACGAGCAAGTTGGAGGCATTTTACCTAAACAAATAATCCCAAAACGGAAGCTGGAAATTTTAAAATCGCCTTAACTGCAGTTAATCGATTAATTTGCGAGTTTTTTTTTTTTTTTTTTTTTCACCGTTGAATTGGTTGAAGTCATATCGATATCTCATCAAAAAATGGGGTTTTTACATCAAAATTATCACTGAAAAACTTTGAGGCGAATTTCTGCTGTTTTGAATTTTGAGTTGAGGCGTTTTACCTTAACAGGGGAGAGTACAAAAAATCTGTGTTTTTTTTCTAGACTTACCAAATTTTCGCCATTGAATAACTTTTTATGGGCAAAATCGTTCGAGAACTTCAATACCCTTGGGTATTTGAGAGTGACATACAATGCCCAGAACACCAATTTGACAACTTTCATATTGGAGGTTTTTTTTTCACAAATTTGTGCGTCGTTCTGCCACACGGATAAACCTCGCTATCGATACTTCATTCAAAATTCAACGCTTATTAAAACTCAAATTATCGGACCTGGTATTTGCTGGCTATCTATTGTCAGTTTATTATTAATTATCGTTTTTTTGTAGTGTGTTGTAGTTGACTCATCAATACCTATCAATGTAATTGGGCTCGCCCGTTCAAATATAAATAAATAAATGAACAAAGGAAGACTTGGAAGCATCTCTGTTACATTTATACGAATAACTTTCCGACAATTATTCAATTATTCAAATGATTTAAATAACTTCACCATTCATCGACCGTAGCTTCGGTGAACCTGCTTTTGAATGTTTCGTCCCACGAGTGGACCCGTTTCCAGGGACCTCTTGTACAAATTCACAAGGAATGCCGTTGAAATTTGAGAACGAACGTTATTCGAACGTTTCACTCGCAATTCTTGATATATTCCGCGCCTTTCAGAACCTTGAGAACGTCGAGGTTACGCAGGTGGCAAAAGGTCGTGCAAAAAGATAATTAAACCGAAAATCGATAGCGATTTACGGAGAGGGGGAGGCGTTGAAAATCCCGTGACCTCAAAACTGAGTTATATCACTGACGAAAACACGTAGCTGAATGCCGCTCGCAGGTTTCGTTTGCAAAAATAGGCGACTGCAACAACAGGATTTTTTTCAATATATTTTTTCAAAGAAGAGGCTTCAAAAAGGGCAAAAATTCACCTCATGCGCGAAAATTACCTTCTCCTGAATTTCAAACGCCCGCTTCTAAGATTCTTAAGAAAGACTTTCTTGAGAATTTACACTTCAACCAGAATGAGTATTGACCTGACCTGGTCCTCAAGGGGCTTTTAAGGGAGCTTAAAACGAATTTGAGGTCAAAATGCAATTTTCCCACCCATGCGCACACCCTATGATTAGATGTTAGACCCTTCGACATTAGATGTTTCACCGTTTCAAGTTAACGCGTAGAATCCGAAATATTCTGCTGCCTCATGTATGGCAGTTTTTGAAGAAGAAGAATTTATTGACTTTTGAAACAATATAATCGTAAACATACACTTCTGATATCTTATATATGAAACCTATGTTATAGGTTACTTATGAATTGAAATAGGTATGCATAATTTAATATGCAGCGTCACCAGCTTCACAGCGCTAGACAGAGGTCTGTGTTGCTACGGGGGGGTGTATTTCTCTTGTATTCTTATCAAAAACTCCGTTACGTGTAACTCTATATGGGAGCCGAAAACTATACAATATAACATAATGCGCATTAGAGAGCATACGATAAAGAGACGCTATACATGTTCCTGTGACAAGATGACATCTTAGTAATCATAGTGGCTTATTATAATTTTGACATTTTATGTCTTTACTCTGGCCTATAACTCGAAAAGCGTTACACGAAATCGTCACGAAAATTTCTGATGATTTTCGCTTACAACCGATTCGGTGCTACGGAACTTTATCTTCGCCAGTTATCATCGTACAAAAATCGTTCACCACTCGTTGGATAGCTCTCAATTTACCTAACCATATTACGTTAACCACTGCGGAGTGCGTGGCCGACAAGCTGCGGTATGAGCGTGATTGTTTAAATAATTGTTTACACACAGGTGATCATTCTCAATAATTTATATTGTCCATTCGAATGCAAGCTTCATAATTTATGATGAACCCTACAATTAAGTATAACAACTACGCTACTGGGGTAGGTGATGTAGCATTGTTCGAAGGTTCTTGAATCACTTCTTTAAAGACATAAAATGTCCCAATGTGTTGCAGACTCGTATGCAAGCATTTAATTCTTGACTGTATCAACAACAGGATGGAGTTGACATTCTTTTGACATTTTCATGTCTTTGCTTTGGCACATAAACTGAAACGGGAAAAATTTGTTTCCTTGATTCACCCTTTCCCTCAGATCACGTCAGAACACAAGCGACCGGCGGGCCACTACGTCAGAGCCTATGACGCACGAGCGTATGACGTCAGACGGCTGGCAATTTGCCAACTAGTACGTCAGAACCTATGACGCACGAGCGTATGACGTCAGACGGCGGACCGGAGCCCAACTAGTACGTCAGAGACTATGACGCACGAGCGTATGACGTCAGACGGCTGGCCGGAGGCCCACTAGTACGTCAGAGCTTATGACGCACGAGCCTATGACGTCAGAGGGCTGGCTGGCTAGGTGATCGGGTTTTAATAAGCCTCTGTAATTCCGCGCCTTCATTTTGCGACACATTGGGCGACACGTTCTGAAGGTGCGTCTTAATCGATTCCAAGAAACCTTACGAGGCCGTTAATGAGAAAATCAGGAAAAATCGGGTTCCCTACAAACTTTAAACAATCAAAAAATTACAAGTAGGTCAGTGACAGGCCTAGGGTTCCCACAAACTTGAGGACACCACATATTATCATATTCGCATCTCTTCCTATTGACGAAAGCGGTCAGACTATGCTGTTTAGCAGCCGCTGGTAAATATCGCCATCAGCCAGCGGATCTGAAGGGTTCACATTGGTTCTCAACTTCCAGCTAGTACAGTTGCTGTTGATGACTTGAAAACATTGTGTATAGTGTGTTGTGTGCACCATGTCATCTATTGGTGTGAGTCGTGAAGTTCTGAGACGTGTATACATTGGACGTGTATACTTTAACTCCAATACATTGGAGTTAAAGAGTTGTGTGAACAGAGGTTGAAACGGAAGAAAAGGCGATGGTGGGTTAGATCCTGGATATTGAGAAGAAACGATCTGGGGGCATCTGCAAGACTCTTTAAGGAACTAGAATTGGAAGATCCATCATCTTATGCAAACATTTTAAGAAGGTCAGTTCCTAAATTTAAAGAGCTATAATAGCTAATAATTAGAGTTAGTCACTCCGCTTATCCAGAAAAAAAAGACACCAAATTCCGTCATGCTATTCCAAGTAAAACAAAACTAGAAATAACCTTACGAATGAATAGAAAATACAGTTAACGAATCCAACACTGCTTGCAAACTAGACACGTGTTAATTCACCAGCCGCTTGTGAGCTACTAGGCTGGCGCCAGCGAGGAGATCACGTGACTGCCAGCAGGCTGACTGGTAGGCATCGCTAAAAAGTTAAACATGTTCAACTTCCGATTGTGGCTACCGAACACTAGCCAGCTGGCATTCACCAGCCGCTGGTTCTGGGTCAGACTAGGCTGCTTGCTGGCAATATTGCCAGCGGCTGGTTAGTAGCGGCTGCTAAACAGCCTAGTCTGACCGCGGCTTTATGGCAAATATCAAGGACCAGCCTCGGCCTGAGCGGAGTCTGGATGCCGGATTTCATTGCATTGTCCTCAGCTTTTTTTAAATGAGTAAAATAACGCATTCGATGACTGGACGAATTTATTTGATTTTTGGAATCTTATGAAACCCACGAATTTAGGGGAAGTGTCGAAAATATTGGATTTTAGGGTCGACTCCGATGATTCAATGTTGAAAATAAGGAACGAAAAAAAAGAAAACGCCAACGTGATTGTGGTGCAGTCGGCAACACTGGCCAACCCACTAGGAACCCATTTAAATTCGGATATTGATTAGTCCGAGAGCTCAGTCGCTCTCGAGTTTGGCGAAGGAAGGAGAAGTAAAGACGGTCGAGTCCATTGTATATCTCTGTACTCGAGAGGGGAACACCCTTCTCTTTCACAGTGAAAATAAAACGACACCACCCTCAGAACACAGAACCGTCGCACTCTCGTGGATTTTCGAACTCGACGACGTCGACGTGAAATAAAACCTTGGACTCGTCCGGTAACGGGGTCATAATCCGCATGTATAACTGGTGTTATTGGTGGGGGGGGGGGGGGAGAGATGCGACGGTTCGTACGGTCCACGTCAGATTCAGTCTGTAGGACTCAACAGCCCAATGACCGTTGGAGTCACCATCGAAACTCACAGTCAAGCTGAGCTCAGCAGCCCAATCATAAAGGACAGAAGAATTTCAACTCAGATTTTGACCGAATTTATTAGTCTGGAGAGAAATCCTCATGATTCAGTAGTTGCATTGAGGAATGTTCTTACCAATGGTGCGGCACTCCGTAAGTTGCACATCGACCTCGAACTCTTTTCCGGACACTGATGGATCCGTACAAATCAGAAATAGGGATGGCAATCATACATCGATGTTTTCATTCTTTTTGCCATCCCTACTGATGGATCCGTACAAATCAGAAAGTTGCTCCTCTTCGCATCAGCCTTCGAGTTCCACCGGACACCGCCTCGCGTTCTTCCGAACCATCTTCGGCCCATGAACCCCCCCAACATCTCCCCCCATCACCCCCCCCCCATGACTTCTACAATCCGTACAGTCCGGTTTGAGGCAACTGCCCTCCGTTGACCTTGCGAGACCCCCATTCTCTTCGCCACCTGACTGTACACTATTCCACTTTCACACTCTTCGGCTCCCCCTCGTAACTCATTTGTCAAACCGTTTGCTCGCCGCAAATCTCAGGTTGAACTTATTTATTTATTTTTTTTTTTTTTTGAAGATCTGCTGAACCCGAACCCGAACCCGGTCGGTCCAACGGGCCTCAGGCAGACGCCCGTATGGCTGAGAATTTGGAAGTTTTGCACAAACAAACAAAAAATCATCGAAATCGATGCATAACATACCATTATATCTATATAACCGATACCGTAACATTCATGTTTTCTCCGAGTATCCTTCTGGGTGTATGAATCTACCCACCTGCCTAAAAACTCATCTAAGTAAAACTAAAATTGAATTGGTCCCTTGAAAAAGGTACCTACCAACACATTCCATAAAAATGACAAAATGAGTTGAAATGGCCATTTTGTACTTTAGACTAATATTGTGTTTATAATAAGCACGCATTAGATAATATCTAATATCTAAGATAATATTATAAACACAATACTAGTCTAAAGCACAATAGGGCCATTTCAACTCATTTTATCGTTTTTATGGAAACCTTTCTTGTACCTTTTTCAATTCAATGGATTGATAATTAATTATCAAGAGCCAGAATAGGGTGATTTTTCAGGTGACAAAAAACTGCGGGCCAGTTTTTACAACGCAGTGGTTTTTTGGGGGATCACATCTTTTTGCATTGGTACAGTGATACTTTCTTAATATGATGGCTGTAGATTGGCTAAATCGATTGAGATTTAGTTCAAAATCATTGAGTATAATGATGTTGAGGGATGTCGAGGGTCGGTCAAATGAAAATTGATTTATGTGCCAACGTTTCGAAGAATATATTTCTTCATCTTCAGGGCAGTTTACAAATTGGAGTTAGACTCCAACAGGGAAGTTCTTGCCTCCAGATCACAGAAGTAACAACTTCTCAGATAACAACAAGGGTAACAAGGTAACAAGATCACAGAAGTAACAACCTCAACATCATTCTTACTGACGGTCAAACTAAATCACACACACTCATTGAGTATAATATATTATATACTAGACATCCTATGAGTATATTATACTAGACATCCTAACGGACATTTTAGGACCAACCGCACCACACAGCAGTTATCGTTGAAAATAGAAAAACCAGCATAACTCCTTTGTTTTTCATCTTGGGAAGCTCCTTTTTATTTCAAATCGAAGAGTGCAGTAAGCTGAATAAAAATGAAAAAGAAAATTTGAAATAGCTCCGATTTTGAAGTAGTCATGACCATTTGAAATTCCTGAAAATTACTGAAAACTATTATTTCCTCCCTAATTGGAGCTGCAATGGGGAGAGGGGCACAAAATGTACAAAAGTCACACCCTTGGAGCATAACGAACGTGTGTGCAAAATTATAGCTCGATCCGTTTGGTCTGTTGGGCTGTAGCCCCGTCAATGAACAACAATAACAAGAACAAACCCAACTTGTTCCGTCGTGTAATCAGTGTCTCAGTCGCTTTTTCAGGGCTTCGGTTTTCTTGGCGTCCCTAGATATATATATTTTTGTGTGTCTTTGGAAGTGGATTCAGGTAGTCTGATTTTGGTATAAACAGTTTTCGGAAATTCGAATTTTAAAAATTTTGAACCGAAAACAATAGCTTCATTTTCTTCGAAAATTCGCTAAAAAGAGCCTGAGTGACAGCTGTGTGTTTACATTACCTCCAAAACGAACGGGGACGAAATATGATCGATATTTGTTGCAAATGCGATGTTCGAATTTGGTATTTTTAAGCGTAAGCAGGCCAATTATAAGGAGGAAATATGGTTTTTTGTATTCTCTGTCAATAGTTGAAAATAAATGGTGAACCAAGGGGGTACAGAATGTGCGATCGTCTAAAATAATGTCTCGATTCTTTGATCTAATTTATGTTTTACACCGGCTGAGTCAAGTTATGTTACAGCGTTGAGAGGGAAGAGAATATCGAACCGGGGCCTTCATTTATCCAGACGGCCGTGGAGTTGAGGGGACGAGTCGGCCTGAGGCATCCGATAATTAAAAAAAGAAAAAAAGGAGACAAAATGAAACAAAAAGGATGCAAAGGAGTAACGAATGGGCAGAGAATGAAGAGGGGGGAAAAACAGAAGAAAAAAAATACTTGTCACTCCCCCACACAGGTCGGTGAGGAAGTGGCAACACCGCGGCTCGCTGCCGCCACCTTCTGACGAAACACGAAGCACATTTTGCCAATCAAAGTGAGAGGCCGCTACCGAGTAGAAAACAAACGTAAGAAAAAATCCGGGCAAAAACTGATGAGCTGATCAGTGCTGAAGGAGCAGCTGAGGGAGCTGAAGGATCAGTGTTGAAAGAGCAGCTGAAAGGAGCTGGAGGATCATTGCTGAGGGAGCTGAAGGATCAGTGCTGAAAGAGCAGCTGAGAGGAGCTGAAGGATCAGGCAGCCGTTTTCACCTTGTCAGAGGCCAAACTCAGAGGGGGACCCCCAGTGTGGGATGGAGCTGCTTACAAAATAAGATGGTCGGGTCGTGCCCTTCCTGATTTCAAAAGACGATGATGCAACGACGCCGGTGTGGGGACTGAAAGGTCCCAACAACGGAATCGAAGGAACAAGAAGACGTTGGCTGCCAATTAGACCCAAAATGGGTCTAGCAAAACTCTCAGGTGAGGCCATAAGACCCAATGTGGGTCTAGGATGTTGACTACACCTTTATGAGTTTTTAGCGACCTAGCGGCCTTTTTTGAGCATACACGATATGTATCTCAGTTCTATGGTATTTATAGCATCCATTGCAACTCTTAAGGTCCGTTCACATCTTCAGACAGTGAGCGTGTCCAGCACGTGTCGTGTCAGGCACGTTCAGACACCGTCTATTCATATCTGAGCGTGCCTCATACGTAGCGTGTCCGGCACGGGGACGCCGTACGGGGACCTGATTCTTGGTTACACTCAGTTTCACCATGGTCAGCCACTTGTCTGTAGAAGATTTGTGCATTATTGCGTTGTTGCTCGATGAAGAAGAGCAGAACGGAACAAAAAACAGAGCGAAACGCATGGCTGTACATCCTATGCTCAAGAGAAGAAAATTAGAAGGAGAGTATTGGACATTATACAAAGAGCTCCGTGATGATGAAAAAAATTTTTCAAATATTTTCGTATGAGTCGGTATCAGTTTGACATTTTATTGAAAAAAATAGAATTGCTGTTAACCAAACAAAATACAGTTTTCAAGGAAGCATTGTCACCAAAAGAAAAACTCGCAGTATGCCTCAGGTAAAGGAATACCGCGGCACATGAGCTACAATGTCTGAACTGAACCGGTGCGCCTTTCATATCATTCGGCAGGTACCTTCCAGCACCTTCCGGCAACCTTCCGGTTCCAGCAAAATATTCTTCCCGAGAATACTGGCCGGACACGACACGGTGCTGTAACGGTGCTGGAACGTGCTGGAGCGGAAGAAGTGAATACGTCCATAGACAAAGCATAGAAGAATACTTTTTTGCCTGACACGACACGTGCTGGGCACGCTCACTGTCTGAAGATGTGAATGTACCTTTAGCGTCGAAAAATATGTTGGGCGTTTATTCACAGTCATGGAAGAAGTGGAACCACGTTCACAGTCCACTTCGAATTGCTAGTTGCTCTGTTTACTTCAAGAAGGCTGGTTTGTTTGATTATTCTTCTACTGTTTATGTCACAGGTGATATTAATTCGACTTTCTTGTGATAATAGTTTACTGTACGTATTGTACTGTACAGATTGTAGGAGATAACGGATTATTTTATTAAATAAAATTTTGCCCCATTTTGGGTCTTATGGCCCCGAGCCATGAATCCCATCCCAGGGGCCAATAAGACCCAAAATAGGTCTAACCGAAAAACTGTTTTTGTTTTTGTTTTTTTTTTTTTCCTCTTGTAAAACATGGACAAATGTCACATTTTGACGAATAAATTCAACTTGAAATAGCAATTTGAAAGTTTTGGAGGAAACCAAAATTTTGGCTTGAGGCTAAGTTTCCCTGCATTTTCGCTTGGCAGTCAACGTGTTAAAACCAACGGCTCAAGTGAAGTCTAGTCGAATGGGGGACTGAAGGTGACCACAAATGTTGGAAGTCTTCCGATCGTTTTAGTCACTTCATTAGGCACCCAGTAGTTCATCTAACGTACCCTAGTTATGCACCCTCCTTACATTCAGGTGTATCGATTGGATCCCGTCCGAAAAACCATGAGATTTTTTTTTTTAGTATTGTGCATACGGTCATAATAGTGTAAAGAACCGTCTCAACAAGCTCATAAATGATTTCACACAAAATTGGGTGAAATTCCAGTGTTTTATTAGAAATGTCTCTTGTACTTTAAAGGTAACTTGAAGGTTTACTTGAATCGTAAAGTATAATTTTTTATTTCAACACTAATATACCTACGCTAATATTTAAAATCCATTCTTGCAGCATGGTTATAAGAGCGAATTACCCTCCCCACCCCCGCCTCATTTGCCAGTTATGGACCTCTTTGCCAGTAACACCTCAGTTTATAGATTTTTCAACGCTGAACACGATGGTGAAGTCAGAATACATGTATGTCCTCAAAAGTCGGCTGTGAGGAGGGCAAGACTGCGTCCAGGTGGATGGGGGTCATTTTGAGCAATTGTGACTTGAAATCACTGGAAAATAGTGAAATTCGACTGCTTTGCAGCATATTAATTTATTTCTTTTACGAGAGCACCTAGGTACTTGTTGCATCATGTAAATTTTAAGAAGAGCATAAAAAATGATTATTACTTATTATTTAAAACATAATCCGTTCATGTTCTTTACTGTTCATCTGCTCTAATCTGATGACGGAAAGAGATATCGCAATTCTGACTTCACCATCGTGTTCAGCGTTGAAAAATCTATTAACTGAGGTGTCACTGGCAAAGAGGTCTATAACTGGCAAGAGGTCTAAAACTATATGTATATAGTTTTATGGCTTCACAACTCTATTCTCTCTGAAAAACCCTAATCCCCCTTTTCCCAAATAAGTAAAATCCCATTATCCGCGGTTTCACTACCCTCAGGAACCTAACCCCCGCGGATAATGAGGGATTACTGTACTTGAGGGTTTTGAGCGTTTTGAGGAGCGGATTCAGGACGTTTTCAGTCCGGCGCGGGTCGTTCGAAATACCCGTGAAACAACGTGAAATAACGTGAAACCTCCTATCAAGGTAGAGCATGGGTTAAGTCCTCCGTCTCTTGTTTCCCTCGTGCTCCGAGGGAAGGGAATAAGGGCGGAATTCATAGTCCTGCCTAAAGTAAAGAAATATCTAAACTTCCGAAAGTAAAGAAATATCTAAAGGAAATGCTTAGTCTGATTTCTAATTCATAGTCGTTGACTTCCGGAAGTCAAGAAAAATCTTTACTTTAGCAAAAAAAAAACTTATCTTTCGTAAGTTAAGAAAAATCTTTGCTAAAGTCATAATTTTTCTAAATACTCTTGTTGAACCTGAAGTTGGCAGCTCCGACGGTGGGTAACCAGCCAGAAGGTTGCAATTGTGTTTATATTTTGTACGTGATTTTATAGGTTTGTGACATTGAAAAGAGTTCAATTTGGACAGTTCAAACTTATTATCCCCTTAGGAACTGTCTAATAGTGATTGTGGGGTCGTCGAACTGTACTCAAGAGATGAAATCATGGGTTTTCCCAAATCCTTCAGCCCCGAGCATTACCAGTCTTCAAATCGTCGTCACCTCGATTTCAAACCGTTTGTTATTCCTGATTTTAAACATATTTGGCTTTCTCGACCCTGGTTTTAAAATATAGGGGAGAAGTGGAAAACAAAAAGGGCGATGCCGTGTCTGTGATGAAAAAAAGAAGGCATGGGAAAAGATAGCCGAAGAGTTCAACTGCTCGACAGGACAACGCTGCCAAGTAAGTTCAGCATTCATCATCTTTTTATTATAATTTAGGTGATAATAATGATTAACAGGACGTTTCCATTTGTTTTTCGACCGGTCACGTCGAGGCGAAATTGCTTGGTTAAGATGTTTTCCTCATATTAGAAAGAAAGTTCCTCGATCGATTTTCACAACCGTCCCGTCACGATATAATGAAATAGCGTAAAATTAATCATTATCATTATGATCTTTATGATAATGATTATTATCTTCACCTCAATGATAATTATCATTATGATCTGACTGTAGAACCGTAGGTCTACCGTTTGTTGTTAATGTTGTACCTAGTGGTCTTTCGTCGAATATGATACATTTATCTTCCATTTATTCTAGTAATGTTTCAATAAAACGAAAGGGTAGGGTTTTGAGCCTGTAAAGTTGTGGTTGGTTCTATGCCGACAAGTCTAACGTTATGGATAAAAATAAGAACTGTCACTTTTCTTCTATATCATGCGTAAAGCGTCCGAAGATAAGAAAAAAATCATTAAAAAATCGTGATTTCCTGGACATTTTTCATTAAATAACCTGGAAGGAAGCATTCTAGACCCCAATATGGGGGTTTATTCGGATTCGTTGTTCAATGTTCTATAGAAGACACATTTTTTGGGAATGTTTTGAGTTCTTTGGAAGGCTACATATTTTTTGAATTTTGGTCATATTTGAATAAGATATTCCAAACATCACAATCATATCAAACATCACAATCATATTCGACGAAAGACCACTAGGTACAACATTAACAACAAACGGTAGACCTACGGTTCTACACTCAGATCATAATGATAATTATCATTGAGGTGAAGATAATAATCATTATCATAAAGATCATAATGATATGGCGAAGATCATAATGGCGAATTTTGGAAGAAATATCTGGGTTTATGTAACATGTGATGTTACATAAACCCAGATATTTCTTCTAAAATTCGCCTGTTTAGCGTCATTCCTAAAATTTTGGACCCATTGCAAATTCGATTCAATTCACTCACTCATTCATTCACATTATAGATTTAAAAAAAAAATGAGTGTACTTTTAAACAAAAAATAACATAGTTCTCAGTGGTAATTTAATAAACTGTTGCAGGAAAGAAATCCAGCATGGATGACTTCGAGGTTCGCATCAAACAAAACCAACAATTCATGGAGCATGAGTGAAGGCGGAAGAACTGAAAAATGAGCTCTTCCAAAATCAAATCCGCCATGAAGAGGAACTTTGTCAATCAGGAAAAAAAAAAAAATACTCATAAAAAATAAATAGGTTAGAGAAGGAATCAGAAATGTAATTACTTAACTGAAAACTGTAATTATACCTTGTTATTATACCATATAACTATACTTTATTACTATATTACCAGCATTATACTTCATTACAAACTTCATAATATGTGAAGCATATAATATATTATTATTATTATGCAAGTAAGTATATATAAGTAAGTATATAAGTAAGCAAGTATGCAAGTAAGCATATTATGTGGGATGTAGAGGATCTCGAGGTTCGGTCACAATTAAAGACGTGTTTTCCTACGTTTCGACTATTTATTCAGTCATTTACAAGGGCTACGACAGAAAAGATAGCACAATCCGGACTTAATAAAACTATTGGCTTAATTTGTATGGATGGGTACATGTAGCTAATATGCTAGGCGATTTTGTGTTCTTACTTACAGAGTGCAGGCTTCTTCCAAGTCGGCAAAATGCACCATTTACATAGCTCACTTAGGTTTAGGAGAATTACTAGTTAGGCCAACTAAAGCTGTGGAATTTGGATGTTTCGTGAGAGTATCAACACTATTTTTGTGAGGATTCAGTCTCAACTTGAGGTGGGAGTGGCCTATGAATGTTTTCCCACATTGACAAGGCATTTGGTATAGCAAATCTGATTTCATTGATGACACAAAAATAGTTGGATATGAAAGCAATAAATTTAAGAGGGAGATCAGGGAGATGATATTGATAGAACGAACCAAAGAATCAGTAGTTAATAAGAGATCAGATGTAAAGAATTTGAGCAAAGTATACAGTAATGTCATTCATACTAGTTTTAAGAAAAATCCTATGAGAACCAGTGTAAACCCTTCACCCAGTCATTAGTATACCTACCTACATATCTACAAACAGTACCTTTCTGCCCAACCCCCGCTAGTTTCATGTACCTACCGTTAGGCCATATATACCGTTATCCTCCAAATATCAGTGTAGTCTTTAGTTGTATAGTGGAATCCAGAGGCACATGTGCTCTGTAAGTACGAACACAAAATCGCCTAGCATATCAGCTACATGTACCCATCCATACAAATTAAGCCAATAGTTTTATTAAGTCCGGATTGTGCTATCTTTTCTGTCGTAGCCCTTGTAAATGACTAAATAAATAGTCGAATCGTTGGGAAACACGTCTTTAATTGTGACCGAACCTCGAGATCCTCTACATCCCACATATATATATCGGAATATGGTCGATAACCTTCTCCACACAAGTAAGTATATTATATACTTGTAGGTTCCTAGTTATACCAGTTGAATTATAATAAACCAAGCGTTACATTGTGTTCTTGTTTTGAATTGCATCAACTCAATTTGTTCTGTATTTGAAAATTGGGCACCTACTTAATGAATCATACAAGTTATTCACAAAAGTTTATTTACAAGAATTTTTCAAAATTTTTCTCTTTAAAAACTAAATAATGTATCTTACATTATTCTCAAAATGTAGGGCTAGCATGAGGGAAACAATCATAACCCAACATGAATATTTTTTCTCGGCATATGAAGATATGGCATAAAACCACAACCCTACCAGAACTTGTGTAAGGGAAAGCCTCTGTTATTTGGCGACCATGGATAATGATAGGTAATGATCAATCACGGTATCCTTCCGAAAACGGAATCTTCCCCTGAATTGCTCGTCGTCCAACATTTCCATAGGGTTCTGTGCATCCCGTATGTACCTATAATAGATCAAAATATTTCACTTCGTTGTATCTGCCTCATTAAAAATACCTACATATATTTGAACTTTCTATAAGTATAAAAAAGAAACACACACAAAAGCATGGAAAACAATTGATTGTTTTCCAATAAAGGTTGGAAAACAATTGAAAAAAAACCACTTCGCCAGGTGTTTACATACCTTCGGGGCCTTCGAACTATCGTAATACGATCATCCTGGTCGTCGAACTCATCCCACTCATCATACTCGAAAATGTGTTGATACTCCATAATGAAATGAAAATGCGAAATGAAATGAAAGTAACAAACGAATGTAACAACGGAGATCTCCGTATCTATACTAATCACGATGACTTCAGTTAAGGAAATGCTTAAGGTAGGTTCCGAGCTACCTCTGATTTCGGTGCGAAAATGGGGCTGAAAGTAAAGTAACGACTTGACTTTCGGTCTATGAATACGGCCAAAGGAAATGCTTAAGCATTTGCTAAAGCATTTCCTTAGTGACTGACTATGAATTAGCTCAAGTCGCCGTTTCTCCTCACATCGTCACTTAAGCATTTCCTTTCAACTTAGTGAGGACTATGAATTCCGCCCTTAAAGACTCGAAGCAGGTGGGACGCGATTCGGCAACGCCGCCGTTTTTCAGTGAAACTATAAGGAAACTGAAGTTAAGGGGAAGGCAACTTCAAGATGGCGCTTGAGTAGCCGATGCTTCGTGAACCTTCTGCTTCTGCCATCTCGGGCCTTTTTCCTCCTGATCGCTCCTCTGAATAGCAAGTTCCGACGACCTCGAAACAAGGCGGCTCGACGCTAGCGCGGTGCTTTACTCCGGGGATATCCTTTTTTTCTCTTCACATTCCTTCTTTTTTTTCTTCTCTTCCGTTTTTGTTTCCCCATCGCGGGGGAGACGGCTGGCGATAGGCCCTTTTGTCTTCAACTCGCAGTCTTCAACAGCGTTGCCAGCTCGACGGATTTTCCGTTTTCCGCTGATTTGTCAAGTCGTTTCCTTGGAAGTCAACGGTAAACCTTGAAATACCTCGATAAACTTGGAAATTTGTACAAAAACTTGATTTTTTCAGTCTTTCTGAAAAATGCTATTTCTGAGTGTGTTGGAGCCTGAAGACAACTCCGACTAAAGGAGTTTTCGCTGATTTAAAACGGCTGACCCAGAAGTGAGGGCACAACACCAATCCCCATGCAGCAAAGGAAGCCCGACAGGAATTACTGTACATCGACTTACCTGATGCTGTGCTGCTCACCACGTTCAGCTTAGGATGCAGAATACGAGGGATCCCGGGGCGCCAACGAGTGCTGAAACTTGTGGGATGGAAGGGACCCTGAAAGATTGAGCTTTCAATATGAGGACCTGCATGCGACCCTTATTGGGAAAATGAAGACCTCATTAGTCTCCATCTTACGAGGGAGGAGGGAATTTTGGTGTGGGCTGCAGGACTACTGTAAAGGACGTCCAGAAAGTAAGGTTACAAGGGCTGTATAGGACGAAGGGAATTTTGTTTTTCAGAGTTGTCACCACTGGTCGGTAGAGAGGCTCTTAACGGTCAAAACAAATCATCAAATCATGCAAAAAATTCAAAGTCCAATTTTCAGAAAGAAAGATCATGGCATCTGTCTTTTGGGACGGAAAGGGATGTTATTGGTCGGTTTTATACCATAAATGCAGCTGCATACTGTGAGACGACGTTCAAGAAGTTGAAAAAAAGTCAAAGACGAAAGGAAAGAATGCTGACTCGTGGTGTGTCACTCCTTCGTGACAACGCTAGACCTCATACCGCCCGTCTCACTCAGGACCTGCTTGCTTAATTAGGGTGGGATATTGTGACTCACCCACCCTACTCCTCGGACCTGGCACCATCGGATTAAATTGAATTTTTCAAATCTTTTCAATAAATTGAAGGAGTTTTTGGTGGACAACGATTTTCAAATGACGTGGAGGTCCAGGATGCTGTCGAAAAATAGCTTCGAGAGGTGGAGCGGAAGGTATACGAGGGTATTCAGAAACTGGACCTAGAAAAATGTATTAAATTAAAAAATGTATTTGTAACACATGATGTAACCTCAAATTCTGGACGTCCCTCGTAGTTATGACAGAATTCTCCCTCAATACTCCCACTGAGCTCAGGATGTTAACCCTTTGGATGTAACGAAGAGTGTTTTGAAAGGTTTCGAGGGAGCTTTTTAAAAACCGCCACCAGGCGAGTGAGTGGGAAAGGGTTAATCTGGAGGATCAATGAGAGAGTCGACGCCATGAGTGGAGGAGAGGAGGGAGATGCGAAAAAGGCTGCATAAGTTATTTAGGAAGGAAACAGCGGAGGACCCGAGCAAACAGGGAAAATCAATGGGGATCCCGGGAAGTGGGTGGAAACGCGTGGCGACCTTCCGTGCAGGACTCGTGGAATACAGAAGCCGCCGCACTTTCGAGGCCTTGTAGGAAATTTCTCGCTCATCACGAATATCTCGTATATCGAGGGTTCGCTGACTGGGAATCGAACGTTTTTAGTGAGTTTTCGAAAAAAAGACGCTCCTGCAATTTCAAGAACATGGTTTCATGTCCCAGATTTCATACGTATGTCCCAGATTTCATACGTATGGGTCATTGCATAGGTACGATAATTGTCCACAGATACATACTAAAAATTCCAATTTCAGCCATGATGTTTCTAAAAAAACAATTGCCCTCATTATTTCGTGTTACAACTGTTTTAACATCTAGTAACTTCCAATTCATCCACTGCACAAATATACCATCACCCCGGTCCACCCACAGGTCCAAACTGGATTGAAAACTTGTTGATGCAGCCAGCTAACGTAGCCCGCCGTTAGCCTTAATCGCCCGCCGTCTTAATCGCCGTTCGTCACCGCAGGTCGTCTTTACCAGGGGGCGTTAACCAGGCTCCTGAGGATTTGGTTCTGTTTAGTCTGCATTATTTTTCTATTGCTTATATTGTGCACGCCCACAGGTCCAAACTGGTTTAAACGCTTGCTGATGCAGCCAACTGATCTAGCCCTCAAAGGTCCTTCTCAATTGCCATACGTCACCGCAGGTCGACTGTACCAGCGGCGAGCTCCTGAGTATTTGGTTGAGTCTGCTGCATTATTTTTTTTGCAGCCTCACATTCGCCTACGACAGCCCCAAACTGGTTTAATCAGCACTTTATTGCGGATTTGGAGCTGAGAATGTCTCCCTAGTATCCAGTACATTTCCCTAAATTCCGGTTTTATTTCCTTTAGTCTTCGTCTTGACATGCTCATTCTAGTGCAGTGTAGTATCCAGCGTCACATACCCAAGTATTTTGCTGTATTTGCGTGGGGTATTGTCACTGAGCGTCTATGGACAGGAATGGGGTTAACTTTCTGGCATGTGAAGTTTAGGTTCAGCCTTAACCCATATTTTTTTAGTCCATTTATGAAGAGTGTTTACAGAGTTATGGAGATTAGCTGTTACTTCCTCAATAGGCAGACCTATCGGGTGGAGAAAAGGAAATGTACTACATCATCTGGGCAAAGGATCCTTACGGTACTCCTGATATTATGTTCAATTTGGAGTATTCTTTTTCTTTTTTTACTCTGAAATGTCTTTCTCTGGTAAATACGATTCAAATATTTAGTGGAATTTTGCAGGAAGGTCCCTGTGTAGCTCGGCTTGGAGCCCCTTATGCCATACTTGTGTACCTGAGGCACAACGATTCTGTGTACCTGATCATGCTGTTCCATGTATCCGAATTGAAGGTTTCCTGCCGTGATCATAAGGCTTGTGTCTTTTCAGTTGGAGCTTCTTAAATAGTTAGGAGACCATCGGTAGCATGGAGATTGTACGGTATGGCGACGTTTTGCATTAATGAACTCCGCTACTTTCCACTACCTTAGAACGTACTTTAGCCTAAATGATGCATTGTTGAGGTGTTGCAACTTTATGAAACCTTCATGGAATCATAGCCAGGCGGTGAACTCAAGCTATGAGCTTTTTTTTTGGAAAACAATGAATTGGTCATTCTGAGTTGTTGGTTCCAAAAATACACCAATATTACCAAGTTTCGACTCGTGGATCAGGCACTTGAAATATTGAGGGCCCATTAATAGGACACGTCGTCTTCACCTTGGACGCTTTAGAAGAAAAAATTCTCGAAAAATCATATAGTACCAATGAACAGTTGTGGCAGAATTTGCAGCGAAGTATTGTTGTCGCATGAAAGATATGAAGGAAAACTATGTAAACACAATTTTGTGGTGAATGAAGTCCGTTATTTGAACGGAAAATGTCAATACAGGACTCGAGGGGCATAAGTACTATTCCTGGGATGAATTCAATGTTGAGGTCGTTCAATTGTTGAGGTTCAAGTTATACTTTGTTAAAGGCACAATTGGGTATTTTTGTCTCCTTGAAACGAGCGTTGAGAGGTAAAGTTGTAGTTGTGTTCCACCTTGAGCCAAATCGGATCTCGGATGCAGAAATCGTTCGTCGCTCGTTCAAGAATAGTGGACTCATCTGAGAATATCACCTACTCACAACTGGGGAGTCTATTTTTACCGTAGACTGGGGGCCCGATCCGCCATCGTTGTTCAAAACAAAAATAGGACTTCCCTGACGATCATCGATACGCGATACGAGATGAGAACAACGAGAGGCACCGGATTGAGGTCCCACAATTCCCCGAAGGGCCGTCTAGATATTTACTGCAATTCATTTAGTGCTATTAATATTCGATGCAACACTGCCATTCAGTAAGGAATCGTTATAAATGTGGAATTCGTGAGAACCCTTCAAACCTTATACAGTCAAACTTGGGGTGTACCGCAGGGAACAGTTTCGGGGCCTGTGCTCTTTGTACAGTGTTTCGTCGTTGATATTGCCATTGTTTTTTGGCATATCAGCTTTCGAGAGTTTACATAAGATATAATATAAATCATTTAACGATCAAACATTGGCTTGATCTGATTCACCCTATCGCTCAAGACCTTTCAGAACAAAGCGTTCACTCTCATCAATATTCATATTTTTGTACACTACTGAACCGTTGTTGTGAAAGTTAGTTAGGGGTTTACGAATCTGGTTGGTGATCCCGTACTATTTTCCATTTTTATAAGAATATCAGATATTATTATGAAAAAATCGCAAAGAACCAAAATCAAAACCAAAATCGGAAAAAAACCTCAAATCATAGATTCTATGATTTGAGGTTTTTTGCGATTTTGGTTGCAAACGTCATATTCGCGGGAAATAACAAAGTGGAAAATTCGGATTCGTGTTACATGTTTTTTGGGCTGTTGAATCCGAAAAAAAATCTCTTTATTTTTATCCTGGCCATTTGAAACGAAATTGATTAAGTCAATCTTGGTTCCTGGCTGAGTCAATTTAATAATTCCGTCAACATCTACCCCAACTGTGACGCCAGTGTCAACGGGTACTGATGATGACATGCAAATACGTAGAAATCGTTGTATTCGTCGTTGTAATTGACAGTATTGGTCGTTATCGTCAAGTGTGTTTTTCACTAGATCATAGCCACTAACGAATTCTCTTTTTGTTTCAGGTAAGTTTTGAGACCATAACAACTCAAATCCGGAGCCCTCGTGAGTAAATTAATGAACGTTTTGTGTGTGTTTGTACAATTAGATTTGTTTTAAATTCCAATGTAAATGGCTTGAAATTTGTGGTGTTTCAATTGCTATTCACCCATTTCCGTTGTAACCAAATTCATGACATCATCAACAGTATCATCATTCAACAATTGTTCCTGAATAATTAACAGTATAAAATAGCGTCTAGTTAAATTATTTCAATGGATTATTATTGAAAATGGTGAACCAACAAAATTCATATGTGGACAGAAATGGTACGTACTAAGAAGGTGACTTGGGTGTTGAATGGAGGTCAAAGGGTTGACAAAACATCAAAATTCGTCAATTTTCGATTTCTGATCGGTTTTAGCGAATTTTCGAAGAAGAGGAAGCTATGGTTCTCGGTCCAAATTTTGATAAAACTCGAATTTCTGAAAACTTGTTATACCAACTTCCGTTTCTGACCATCCTAAATTCACTGCCAAAAGACACCAAAAATCACATGTTCCACAAGACAGATTCAGAATTTCCCATACCGATTTCAGTCGGTTTTACAAACCAAATTAAGAATTGTCAAAACCAAATTGAAAATTTCCTAAACTAAATGCAGAATTTTCCAAAACAATTTCAGAACTTTCAATTCATATTCAGTACCTACGTAATAAATTTTCTCAAACGTAGTATCTTGACAATATTTTCAATTGAAAGAAGGTTTTAATGAACATGTTGATTGTAAATAAAAATAAACTTTATTTTTCAAAACAGTACAGCAAGAAACACAAATAAGTTGTTAGTACATATTTATATACTTAGATAAGGAGTTTGGATTAAATGTTGATCCTGTTTATTTGATAAATCAGTAAATTTCTTGGTTTCACCCGGTTAAATCTAATGTAATATGAAAATGAACTAGTTATCCACAAAAGTACTTATTGTAAGAAAGTTGGTCCGAAATTACATATAAAATAATAACTAAATTCTGATTTTGAAATGGGAAATTCTGAATTTGGTTTGGAAAATTCGGAATATTATACCTAATTAGGAAAATTCCGATGATAGTTTGGAAAATTCTGAATCTGTCTTGTAAAACCTATGTACGTAATCAATAACTGTACAATGTTTTACATTATAATATAATGTAAAACATTGTACAGTTATATATTATATGGCTGTATGCAAATTGTATGTAATGCCAAATAAATCAATATTTAAAAAAAACCTATGTAAATATAGATTTTACAAGACAGATTAGTTATGTATATTATATATCGGGCCACTCTAGGGGGAATTTTGGGAAGTTTTTTTTTTTTTTGGGGGGGGGGGGGTAATTACCCATAAATTCCACAAATGAAACAGTCTGACGAAGGACACCTCATTCTAAAGGTATTTTTACGCTGAACACGATGGTGAAGTCGGAATCGCGATATCTTTGAAGATGTCTTGGAGTACTTTGAAGATGAAGAAACTTAGTTGTTACTCGAGATGTTCTTCTCGGTTCATCTACTCTCATCTACTCTAAGGGACTTGAGCTGAGGATTGGATGGACCCAAAACGTTCGTTTCCTCAGCTTTTTCCTCCTTTCTCTCAAAATGAGCGCACAAACACACGCACATTCGTCAAAATTCATCGTGAGACTGGTCAGGCCTATATCTAAGCGGGCCCTAGAGGCAAATATTTGATGGAAGGAATCTGATGGAAGGAATGAGATATTCTAACTTAACCATCGTGTTACTCGGCAAAAAATTGAGACAAAATTTGTTATAAAACGAGTTAAATGGAGGTATTTCACACAAAAAAAACCATTCATTTCTTCGTAAATTCGTTCTTATAGCCATGCTGCATGCCTGTGGATTTGAGTCAATATTCTTCTGTATTTTGGTCAGTTGAGGGTTTCAATGCGGAGTCAGTTTCGTTCCGCTTGATATTGAGATGGAAATGGCTCTTGAGGGCCGCGTCTTGTGCCCAACCCGCTAATGACGATGGAAGAGTCGGTAAGGAAGGATCCGGGGGGGGGGGGGGGGGGTTTGGCCGACAACCGGGTCGATAATGTAGTGTTTATCAGTGGCTAAAGGGGGTTGTGGAAGAGAAGGGATGAAGTGAAAGGGGTTGAATTGCTCCGGGCTCGGGCTCGAGGTCCTCCGCCCCCGAACTACTGTACCGACGAACCCGGAGGAGAGGTGGGGGGGAGGGAGTTTTGTACCTCAGCAGCGTCAATACGGCGGAGAATTGTTGTAGTCGACGAGAGGCTTATTTGGGAGTTTGCCAAGAAAATACGCTGGCAGAGTCAGTCGGTTGTCAAAACATTTCCGAACCTTTAACGTCGTATTTTTCTCTATCATTGAATCAATCAGATAGAATGTATTCCAGTAATTTAGACCTAAGGGGGGGGGGGGGGGGTCACCTCAAAATGGGCTAGGGAAAACTGGGAATCGTTCTAAAACCTTAAGATGGACTCGAAAATGAGTAATCTGATAATGTAACTACCCCAAAAACGTCGACATTTTCGGATTTTCTTCAATTTTTCGCTTATAAATCCAAAGAAAGCATCCTAGCGAAAACCTTAACAAGAGACGTGAGAATTTATTAGGTAGTAATCGAAGGCTAAAACATGACAATTTTTCCCAAATTGGTTCAATTCGACATTGAAACCGTATATGTCAAAAATCATAGAGAATTGTTGTACTTAGTCGACGAGAGGCTTATTTGGGAGTTTGCCAAGAAAATACTATTTTCTTCTTTTACGTCTTAAGCACGGGTCCCTTCTCTTTGACTGCATTTTACTGCAATTTACTGGTGATGCACGATGCTAAAACTACTTCCTTCTCGTTCGTCAGTTAATATAGGCCATTATTAGCGAAAAAAAGTCGAAAATTTCCACATACGCCCTTCTTTTAGACACCCATTCAATTGTTTCAGTATTTAGACTGTTCAGGCTACCTACCCAATTGAATCATGTCATCAAGTGTTACATGATGCATAAATATATATACCTATTCTTTAATTTTTATTTTTTCAATAATTTAATATAGGTACAGGTTAATTGAAGGGCGGATTGATTGAAAATGTACACTATCTCGAAAAATCCGCATATTAATTCATTCTGCGCCGATGAGAAAGTGATTTGTAGGTGGACAGAAGCAAGTCGAACGAACTGAGGCCGATCGTCTTGGAAGAGCCGCGACTGCGATGGGTTGGCGGGTTATGGAAGGAGAAAACCGACCAGTGTTGTATTGATCTAAACCAAGCGAGAGGAAATATCCGGGCCGTGCATTCGGAAAAAGCCGCCGGTTATCCTCGTTAAGACCAAACCAGCCGGTATAACAGCAACGGAGGGAACGAACGTCTTGACCGGAAAATTGATACGTTGATCAGGGCGTGATCGTGAGCGGTCAATAAGCAACGTTTTCTTCAACGACCACGACACGATATCCGACGATTTTCTATTCAATTGTATCTGAGATGTTTCAGAAGGAGGATTTTAGGCTGAATGAAATTGGGAAGAGGCATTTAGTACCTTCCACGACAATTAAATGTGGAGGAACTCAAATAGAAACAACGCTGATGTTATTGGATATATATATATAACAGAGAGTATTCAGACAAAACGCAATAACGCGTAACAGTTACCAATTTTTTTAATTGCATGTAGGTAAATATTATTTGGGTGTTTCTGCGAAAATATGTATTTTTCAAGGAAAAAAGTTTCTGAATTTAAAACGACAAAACTTACCTTTTTCTCTCAAATTTGTGCTCTCCTAGAGATCCTTAGTTTACACTGTTGGCAGCAGCACAGGATAGTAAAATCAACTACCATAATCTATTTTAGAAAATTTTGACCTGCCAGTTGAATGATTAATTGTTGGGACAATATCGTCGGTGTCGATACCAATTATCGAATCGAAATCGCTAAGAACCTCCCTAAAGTTACTGAGCACATTGGATGGCATCAATTATCGCGCTATGAAAAGCAAACCTAATCGCCGGGTCTGAATCACTAATGTGGAAATCTACAACATGTTCATTGCCGGAGGGTGCGACTTGAAACGAGAAAAACTTCCGCTGCCAAAGTGGCGCAGTCAAGAATGGGATTTTAATTGCACGGAAATGTTTGGCAAGTGGTACGATCGCAGCTCTGACGTCTGACAACGAACAGCGTCCACAGATTGCAATTATTCGGAATCTTGGTTAATTCTTTGATTTCGACAATTTTATTTATATTTAGCAAAACCAAATTTCAAAAAAAAATCCTGTATTTTGCTGCATAAGCCTCAATTTCCAACTGATTTTCGCATTTTCTCAGTTTTGATGGACTCAGAAATCTGACCAGTTGCCCACCACGTCACTGGATTAATCGTTAATCGCAATTAACGTAGAAATCCCTGACAAACCACCCGATTTTCACTATTTCCAGTTGGTCACACTGGCTGTTTTCGAAGCTTGAAAGTTCACGGGTGTTCCTATAATTTGCTATGTCAAATCTCAGTTTTACACGATTGTTAATTGTATATTTTGATTCCATTTCCTCCTCTCAACTCAGACTGTAAAAATTAATGTGATGAACGAATTGATTGATAGTTCGAATTAGGTGTATGTAAACATAAAGATAAAAAATTTATTTATTATTTAATACAACTTCTGCAACGCGTGCATGACTCAACAAGATCCAAATTGAACAATTGATTGCCCTCTAGACGGTTTTTGTCATTGAAATATTGCTCCAATTTTTAACGTAGGTAATCACTTTCTCCACATCGCCATTTCTTCGAAAATTCGCTACAACGATGGGTGAGTTAGAAGTGATTTTGTAATATTACAACCACCACCTCCCTCTTTGTGCTGGTAATTGCACTTTGAAGAATAGCGAACTGACGACCTTACGTCACTAAAACGGCAATATCCACCTTATTTCGAAATGGACGATACCATCAGAATTGTCTTCAGAATAAGCTTTTTTCACATATTTTTGAGTAAGTAAGTTGAAATGTCAAAAACCGACCCGGAATTAAGAATTTCTCCAAATCCCATAAATATTAAATATTTTGTTTTTTCGAACTTGCCAGCTGTTCAACACAATTGTAAAATGTCTGTTTTTTAGCCCATTTTGATTAGAGGAAAACATTTTAAACGGGGCAAAACATAATATACGTGTCGAAATCGAGTCTTTGTCAAAACCTATTCTCATTTGACATGAATGAATTCATAATATCTTGCGATGGACAGATGAAGGTTTCATGGCATTTTTGAAACATTAACGCCCTTAAAATTGCCCCAATCGTTGTATATATTTAAATACATTGTTGTATAAGTATATTTAAATATATTATTTTTTCAATAGCGCATTTTCGTTTTGTATGTTTGGTGGAAAAACCTAATGAAGGTTCTCCGTCATTGTAAATGGTTTTAAATGTCATGATGCATCCAAGGCGAATTTCATTGTGAAAGACAATGATGCTTGTGATGTAATATACGAGGTAATATATCACAACATAATATTATTATGTACCTACAAAGATGTGGTTAGAGTGCTGCTCACACCAAATTTAATAATAAAGAATCGAAAAATCGTATTTTCTTTTAATGAAGCTATCGATGTTGAGGAGACCGAGGTAAACTGTTTTTTCTTAATTTTGTTCCAGCACTATCGATTCTTCTATTTATAAGTACTAACTTCTTATATGTTGGTACTGAATACTAAATTGTGATAAAATAACAATTTTCGTCCAAGAAGTGTCTTCCATTTCTAAGTCTGATTTTCTACGTCAGTATTTTTATTGTACCTAGTTTATGAACAATATTTGAAGTATTTTTGTATGTTGTTTTTAATGGTTTATGAGTCAGGATTGTCTAAGTCAATAATGTCAATAATTCGTCGTTTAAAAACTATTTCTAATTTTGAACAAATAAAGTCGCATTTTCGACAGTGTAATTATTTTTCTATCTACCGAGATCACCATCTATCTCTCTAGCCACTATTTTTTTTATTATTTGATATCTGGAAAAGTAGCATTTTGTATGTGGGCTAACGTTGACACATTGTCCAAGGCCTCAAGAGGAAAAGGTTTGCGCCAAAAAACTAGGAAAAAATCAAACTTGAACTGGCAAAAAAAAGAGGCTGGATCGTACCATAATTTTGTAAAGACCTATATCGACATCACTCATCCTGCTATGTGTATAATATACACATATTATGGTCATTTTGTTAAAATTTTGGTTATTTAAAAAAAAAATCTTATAGACTCAAGTAGGCAAGTGTAATCTGAAACGGATTTGAATCGAATTGGTTTCAAATATTTTGAACCCATAAATGTATTTTCTTCGAAAATTCGCTAAAACTTCGAGGAGGTGTAAAATGGTTGAATTTCGTTTTATTTGCGGGTAATTGCACTTCCTCTACCCGAAAATGAGCCAAATTTTGTGTAAATAGTCTTTCGGACATTTTATCGGTTGATGTTTGCGTTTTGAAGAGTCGGAAAACCTTCCACTTAGTCGAGGGAACCGCCGCCGAAGCGAAGCGGGGGTACAGTCCGCCTCAACACGACGGCCGCGGAGGTGTACAGTCCAACCCCATTCTGGCGGAGTTGTCTACGAAATGAACGGTGTAAGGGCGTGGAGGAGGAGGGTGGAGGGTTGTGGGGGTGGAGGGTTGTGGGGGAGGAGGGTGAAGAGCTGGTGAAGCTTCGTGTGCATTATCACACAAAGGGTGGGAAGGAGGAGGAGGAAGAAGAGAACATTGAGAGGAACATGTGGGGGACACAAGGAGGGGCGCATGTGCCTTTTGCCCCCCTCTCCCCCCCCCCGCCATCACCCCCTTCACCTCGTCGTCATCCACTTCATACCGTACCCCGCCGGACCGTCATCCACTGCCCTGGGCGGTGCCCTCGAGGACCGTTTACGAAGAGCCCGAACTGCTTTGTGCGTCTGTCCCTGAAACCTTCGTCGCATTCGGGAGCCGCCATCTTCCGTTGTTCGCGATCTCATTTTCCTCCGAAGAAAATTCCGTTGCAACGAAAGATTAGGGATGGGATATCGAAAGAAAATATCGATATTATCGGAGTCCAAATATCGACAACAATATATCGGTCTAGATTATCGATATTCGATAATATCGAATTATCGGCATTGAAAATTGAAAGGGAATGGAATGGTTGGGATGGTACTTAATATTGTTATTTATTTTACTAGGGGTCTTCATGACCAACCAAATTTATTTATTTATTTCCTTCTTTTGCAATACTTAAATGATATAATAAGAAAAAGGTGGGTATCACCTAGAAGCCAGACTATCCTAATACCTACATAATACCTACCCATCAAATCCCAAAATGAAACAGTCTAACAAGTGACACCTCTTTTTAGAGGTTTTTTTTCTTCTCTGAACACGATGGTGAAATCAGAATTGCGACATCTTTTTCCGTTCTCAAATTGGAGATGAACTCAAACTTTGATGATGAAGAAACTTGGTTGTTACTTGAGATGTTCTTTGGCCCGTCTGCTAATCTGATAACGGAATGAGACTTCACCTTAGTGTTCAGCGTTCTTAAACCATTTTTCCTGGTTTTGGTTCTCTCAATTCTTATTTAGTTTGTTCTGTTTTTCCCTAGGTTTTTTCAACATTCGAAATTTCAACCCTGATTGGAAAATCTCGTTTTTCTTGAATTGATAATATCGGAACAAAATCATTTAATGATCAATATCCTGATAATATCGACGTTTGAATATCGATATTGAAATATCGAATATTGGACCCTAAATATCGATATTTGGTTGTATCGATATCGATATCTCATCCTTACTCGACATTCCTCAGGTTATTTCCAGAGGTAATTGTAGGTACGTGTTGGAGCTCACCCCGCTAATAAATTCTCCCTCCTCCCTCCCCCCTGTCGCCCACACTCTTCCGAAGGCCGTCGCTTCTCGGCCTCTCATTCCTCCGGTACCCACTCATTGATCCGCCGACAAGGCACAAGTTCAAACTCGTTCACTTGCATCTTACCGGCGAGAATACAAAATTACGGAAATTGGCAATAAATATTCGTAATTACCAAAGTCAAGGCTCATGAAAACCTGCTATAGAGTACTGTCCGCTATGAACGTAATTGTTGATATAAATGTGTCTGTTGTAGAGAAGTATTGGTGGAAATATTACCACACCATTTACCCCGAAATATTATGCGATTAATATACTGCGCCCTTTGCCCAGTCAGCATTACTCAATAGCTTTCCCTTGTACGGGAGTGCTTACCAAGGTAGAGAGAGAGAGAGAGAGAGAAAACATGCTTTTATTACATAATAAAATACTTGACAATGATTCAATGCAAGGAGCCATGTACTCGTAATAATATTGGTCCATTGGACCATCAGATAAGTTCGCCCTCTTACACATTTTGAGAGCCTGCCGTAAAAATGAACACACATACCACTACATCAATTATCAATTAAAATTTCAATTACAATTACATTTTTTTTTAAATTTTTTTATTTGGCATTGTTCAAAACATACAGCCACATAGGTAGGTACCAAGGTTCAACCACTTTTCTTCATCTTCAAAGTACTAAAGTTGGAGAACGAAATAAGATATCGCAATAAATGGAATTATTCCGACTTCACTATCGTGTTCAGCATAAAAAAAAAAACCTTTAAAATGAGGTGTCACTTGTCAAAATTTTCCATTTTGGGAATTTATGAGGAATTCCCCCCCCCCACCCAAAAAACTCCCCCAACCCCCCCTTAGAGTGGTCCAATTCTGCCCATCTACGAACTTAGCCTGTCGATTGCCAAGACAGATTTTTTGTGCAAAGTTAAACTTTTTATCTCAATCCTATCGAGAGTTATCGTCTGGAATGAAACATACATTTTTTGGTGTCTTTTAGCAGTGGATTCAGGATTGTCTGAAACGGATTTTGGTATGAAAATTCGAGTTTTAAACATTTTGGACCGAGAACAATAGCTACATTTTCTTCGAAAATTCGCTTTAAAAAAATCCTAAATTCTTCCTTCCCGTGAAACAGATGAATATTATTTTTGGTATTTAAGATTATAAGGGTTTGTAAAGGGACATGTAAGAGATATAATCCGTAAAGCAACAGGTAAGTGTGGCAGATGGACACACCCCGAGATCTGCCCGTCAGCAAGTTCATGAAAAACATTGCAATTTGGATATGAAAATACAGTGCCCAAAAACATATAATATTCATACTCTCATTATATTCATATCCTCATTCTAATACTGCTCATCATCAATTTTGGCCAAATTCTGTTTTTAATGAACCCTCCAGAATTTCCCAACGTCAAGGGGTTAACAAAAATGAATATAGAATAAAGTGGAAGTAGGTAACATAATGAAACATGGAATTATGTCCGCTATGAATTTTTGATTGCGTTTGTTGATGAAAAATTGTGTCCGTTGAAGAGGAGTCCGCTAAGTATTTAGTTGTAGTGAAATCGTTGTTGTGTTGGTGGTGAGCGTGAGGGGGATGCTGAGGAGAAGATCGGAGTCGTGTTTAGAGCTGGCGGGCGGGTGGTGATGAAGGGCGACGGCGCACTGGTCTGGAAGCGGTCGGATCGGCGGTGGGGCAAGTGACGGCGCTGGGTGGGTGGGGGGGGAGGTGGAACCAGAGTGACAGAAGCGGTCGTAATGAAATAGGGCGGAACTGGATAAGTAGGTAAAAGGCAGACGGCGTTGTGGCGGCGGGCGGGCGAGCAAGTGGCGAAGCCCCCACGGGGGAGAAGAGGTTTTCCACCCCGCGCAGCGCCTCTTGCCGTTGTGGCACCACTGGTGGGGATACGACAGACGAGGTGGGGAGGTTTCATTCATAACGGGACGCGTAGTAGAAGGACGTCCCGTGCGGGAGTGGGGATAAAGGGGCGGCTGATCAGCTGACTCCGCCGCCACTTCCTCATCCTCCACCAGAACTCGGGAGTGAGTCAGTTCACCGGTGTCAGCCGACCAGTGCTCGTCTTCCAACTCGATCTGCGCGTGTGACCACTTCGATCATCGCCGTGCTCTCGTGTTGTGTTGGTTTATCATTTTTCCGATCGAATCCCAAAAATCACATTTTCATCTCTTCAAAATCAAAATGTGTTTTCGCTAGTGAGATTGTGATGTTGTACTGTTTGATCAGAAATGGACATCGCCCTCCAATCCCAGAACCTTCTCTACTCCTACGGATATTGGTGGCCAATGAGGAATCATGTGAGTAAAACACAACCTCCAACAATCTCCTGGTCATCAAAACCACTTTTTGCCACCAAAATCCAAAAAAAAAAAAAAAAAACGAAAACCCACAAGATTTTTCGTTTCAACTTCCAAGTTCAAGATGACATACATACAAAACATTTTGGTTTTACAATTCCTTCTTAAAATCACTCCGTACAAACGAGCAAATTTCACCGTTTCCGCGGGACCACCGCATTTCTCAGGTCTCTTATCAGAACCTTGACCTCTTTTCAAGCGAAGTCCGTCCGGCTTTTTTGAACGTGTTTCACGGCAATAAACACCCTAAAAATCCATCTGGGCGTTGATAACATTCTGCGTCAAATGATCTCAAATTCAGCTCCTTAGTGTTTGTTGACGTACAATAAAAACCAAAACGGTATATTTTGGGTAACAATTCCACATTCCCACAAGGTTTATTTCAAGGTATCTCTCAATTTGAACGTTTCTGGTCTCTTCAAACTTGAAAAATTCGCTCATTTTTTCTCTCTATCCCCCCCCCCCCCCCTCCGCCACCACATCTCTACACCTATCGGCGGTCTATGACAACAAAACCCCGTCAAACAGAAAAATCCGCCAAAAAGTTGATTCAATTACAAGAGAAAGACCGAACAAATTTGGATCACCAGAACGCAAAAAATATCGTCAATAATCAAACGACCTGCGGATGTGGTCTTGACAACTTTTCGACTGCCCGATCGTAAAGGCCCTCAAGATACGTCAATAACATGAAAGTACTGAACGGAAATAATATCGAAATTCATTAGCGATTGAGGTATCCATCTCGATCTACCTCTATATAAAAACCCTTATAAATACAATTTGACACTGGTGACACTTGAGTTGGTAGTACGAATTTATTATTGTTATCTACAGTTTTTGAGCTACGTTTTCAGTGCATGTCGCCATTTCTTATTGTTACGTCGTTTTCCTGATGAAAATACCTCGAAATGAACGTTGTAGGAAAATAAATTCGACCCTAAAAGTCGACCTTGAAATGAATTTGTTCGAATTTTGACGAATTTTGAATTTTTGTTTGTTTGTTGTCAAACTCACTATTTCAATTTCAAGAACTTCGAGCACTCAATCGAAATACTCATATGAAGTTATCTAATATTTTTGTCATCTATGGTAGATCAGTAGTGTATGGCGACAGCTCGACCCTTATGGGCTCAAAAATGGTTCAGATTTCCGCTACACATCCCCAAAATTCACCTGTAAGGGCTCAAATTTTGAAAATGGGTTTAGGATGTGTAACCGAAATCTTAGCCAATTTGGAGCCTTTTAAAGGTCGAATCGTCGCCATTTTCTCCAATTAACCCTGATAAGTATAGTTACTATGAACGGGAGCCTGTTTAAGATTTCTCGTTTCTCCCAAGTGTTCGCCTTTAGGAGCAGCTGCATCCACTATATTTGGATTTTTATTGATTTTAATTGTAATTTTTGAGCTAATACACGTTGTGTATTGTAATTTTCATGAGCAAGCGCTGTTATAAAGAGGTGAGAAAAAAGAGAAAATTATGCCGTCCCCTTTATGCCAAAACCGTGAATGTGCCAAAAAATCGAAATTTGAGTTCGGCATTACTCATGACCTCTTCTATTTAAGTAAAATCCTTAGAAATTCTCAGGTGTTTTCTAAGCATTTCTCAAGATGTTTTAGTAGGTAATGCCGAACTTGAATTCGATTTTTGGCACATTCGTGGTTTTTTGGCGTAAAGGGGACGATATTATTATTGTTATCATATAATTAATTCTACCGAAATTGTCCACCCAAAAGCGCGTTTTCTTTGGAAGTCCGTAAGACGTCCTTGAGATGTGAAGATGTGAAACGAATATTTCACCTCGTTCGATCTTCCCAACGATCTTTTCACATTCGAACGGGCACACCGACCCGATGTTTTCAGGACGGCCGCTACATCGGGATGTCGCTCACTTCAATCCCAATAAAGACAGCGAGGGGCTTATTTTCTATTTATAAAATCAACTCTCGCCTCTTTTCGACATTGAAAAGTCCCCTTTTAATGTTTTTCCGAATCGACGAGGTCGTCAATCGACGTTCCGTAACCGACGGTTAAGCTAACCGTACACTGGTAACTGGTCGCCTGAAAGTTGCCTGCTGCTGTTCCCAAGGGCCCACTAGCAACTGAACAGTTGCTTCATCACCATTTGCAGAATGGATTTCGTTAAGACTGCGTGCGTTTGTGCTCAAGTCCTGAGAAAGAGAAGAAGTACAGAAATGGTGGACAATTTCACAAGTTGTTTGAAAATTTTAAAAATATTCTAATAAGTGTTTTAATTATTTTCGTATGAGCGAGGGAAGTTTTGAAAAATTTCTGGCATTAAAAGGACCTCGGATACCACACAAAGATACCCGCTTGCGTTTGGCTGTAGGACCAGAGGAAGTACTGGCAGTTTATAAAAAGAAATTATGTACTTAGATAAAAAGAGGACGAGGATGAAACTGAGAATCTGCACATACATTAGGGCCTTTTGGCCCTCTCTACCATGATGGCAGAAAACAAAATTACAAATTAATTTAAAAACATATTAGTGAAAAAAAAATAATAATACCTACAAATAAATTAAATCAATCTGTGTGAGCTTGCCATAAACTAAATTCAAATTGTCATGCGTCACAAATATATATATATAAAAAACTCTATTTTGGTTCATTTTCAATAGTTCTGATTTAAACACTTTTTTGAACGATTGAACTCCAATGTCCTTCTGAAACATTTGCCTGTAGTCGTTGTACAGAAGTACGATCTGCACATGGAATGACATCCCATAAAATTTGGTCCTATGATGAGGAATAATAAGACGGGTTTCCCTCGACTCACTTTCATTGACATCATGATTATAAACAAATGCCTCATTAAGGTACAATGGATTTTCAGACTTCAAAATCTTGAATAGAGCAACCCCCAATCTATACAAACCCCACTCTTTGATCTTCAACCATCCTATTTTTTTTTTATAATATGCGGTTACGTGATCCCACTTCTTGATTCTAAAATTAGAATAAATATATTTGATATAAAACGTATACAGGCATTCTGTGCACGCTGAAGGCACTCCATCTTTTCGCCTGACATGTCGATGTATGCCAAACTGGCGTAATCCATGAGTGGGAGAGGGAGAAGCAGAGATTGTACCATCTGTTTTTTAACATAGAGGAATATCGTGAGCCAGTCGTCTGAATTGTTATACCTAATCCCTTGAACACATTACAACATACAGATGATACTTGTTCCGCCCACTTGAGATTGCAGTCAACCAACAGTCCTAAGTTCTTTACTTGCTTCACGTATGGAAGCGTGACAGATTGAACAACAATTTTAGGACATGACTGAAAATCGATCTGGTTTAGTACAACAGAATTACCAACAACCATGGCTGTACTTTTTTGGGGATTTATTTAGTGAGAGAGAGAAAGTAATTTATTGACGAAAACAAAATAAACTGAACATCATTCTTATTTGAAAATTAAACTTCTTATTGCACTTCTCATAAATAAGCACTACAGTTAAGAATACCCACTTTTATGCCCGTTTTGTATATTAGTTCATAGGTACCTTTATAAATAAACCACGGAATCAGAAAGAGAATAGTTTATACAACATACTGGCTGACTAGGAGGTTCTCAATTTCCTGTGGCCCCACAGATATAATAAAAGTATAAATCAGTTTTTTGTTAACCGATCTTGAATTCTGTCCTGGATTTTTTAGCTCCGGAGTACGATTTCTGTAAAAATGGATAGTAATACTATGTACAACGGATTTTTCGTATGTAGGAGATGTGGGGGCGGATTGAGGACATAACTTCTAGCATAAATATTATCGTGTAGGGTAATGGTACACTGTTTCTGCAGCAATAATTGGGGATGCGTGTGATAATACAGTAATACGTTATTACAGAATAACTGTATTGAATGAAAATCGAGGGGGGGATGAAAGCGTACTTTCAAAATTGTGAACAAGCCTTAATTTTGACGTGACATTATCTTAAGCGGATCCCCGTGTATCCCATATTGTAGGAATACATAATATGTATATTATGTATTATGTACCCCATAAACAGAGGTTCCTATTTTTACATTCATGTATTTGAATTGTGCTTCATCTCCATACTTCCCTCCAATTCCGAAAAATTTCGTCTTGCCAACATTCAGTTTTTTGAAGCAAATTAATCACTCTGTTCGCCAATTCCTACACTTCCTTCCAATCAGTTCCTTCAAATATTAAATTTGTGTCTGCAAAAAGGTAAACATTACAATTCGTGGTGAATTTGGCCACGTTATTAATAAACAAGGAACAACGTGGGCCCCAATGTGCTTTCCCTGTATTACTCCACACTTATTACACATTCCTTTACTTTTCACTCCACCCACTTCTACGATTTGACGTCGTAAATCTAAATAGCTGCGGTACCAAGCTAGGGGTGGGGAATATTTAACGTAACCGCTTTAAATAACCTAATACCAGAAAACCCCTATTACTGGAATATAACTGTTTTGAGAACTTATGGGAAAAGGCCTTTGAGGGCTTCTTTGTCGGTGTCGCGAAAAAAGCGCACTGCGAAGAATGCGCACAGTCAACCCTTTTGGAGTTACGCCCCTATCTTCTTTGAAATATGGAGTGTTACGCACACAGAAAATAAAAGTTGAATTCATTAGTTTCTGATTCCCATCACACTTTATCCAGGCTGTGGACTGGCTAAATGATTAATTACTAAATAGTTTTAATCATTTAGGCGTGTTTAAAATCAGCTTGAGTATAGCTTCGTCAATGTTAACTTTTTAAATATATTTACAGTATACTTAGGCTTGTTTTAAATCAGCATGAATTAGCTTCGTCAATATTAACTGTTAACTATTTACATTCTTTTCGGGTCTTGCTTTTCTTCTTGAAAGAAGGTCTAGCCAAGTTTTTGTAGATATGAAACTGTCTTTAAACACGCTTTGATGTCACCATTTTCTTCATACTTCTTCACAGTTCTTCCCAGTTTCTTATCCAACTCGATGTAAGTTTTCTTCCTCTTTTTCCCAACCCTTACCCTAAACTGTCACATTGGCCCTTGTGCGCTTTCTTCGCAAATATCTGTAGGTATGTGCGCTTTATTCGCTGTGCGCTTTTTTCGAATAATCCTCTTTGTCGCCGGCCATTCGGTATTACGTGATAATAGGTTGTAATACGTTACGGAAAACGAATGCGTGGTAGGTGTGCGATCATAACTGTCGACAAGTTATTTGACTGAGTATTGAGTTAGTTTCGAGTGGGTTATTTTAGTATTTTGGCGATTCGAGAACCTATTACCAAAATACCCCAATTACCAGACGGTCGCTGTTACTCGATAACAGATTACCAAGAAACAACCGTAAGTTATGAGGTTTTCAATAAAACAGGTTTTTTCCTCTGATTGGAGTTTATTAAAGCTTCATAGTTATGACTGTGACATGGCTTCTGATGATTGCCATTGTACTATGTTGCCATTTTCTGATACTTGTAAATACCTGGGAGTGATTTTTGATTGCCACCTGAAGTTTAGGCAGCACATTGCCATTCTGATTTCTAGACTGTATATTTTTAGAGTTCTTTCAGACTTTTTACCTAGAACAGTTTTTCGATCAATTTATTTTGCTTTAGTGGGATCTATTATAAACTATGGGATTCTGATATGGGGAAGTACTTGTGGATCTCACTTTCGACCACTTCAGGTGACTCAGAATGCCCTACTTAGAGTCTATTTGCGTAAGCCTTATATGTATCCTACCTCACTTATATATAAGAAGACCAAATTTCTAAATATTAGGCAGAGCTTCCTCTTCGCCTCCTGCCGGCAGTTGTTCAGGTTGGGCATTAGCAGTGAGTATTTGTCATTGGCAAAACAGACCCGTGCTGCAAGCGGAATTAGATTGCCTGTAGTTCGCACAGAATTTTTTGCTAGAACTGCATTTATACAGGCCCTTAAACACTTGTATTATAATAAATTAGATGTTGGCCATATCAAGAATTTAAAAGATTTTAGTAATTTTTTGTTGAACAGTATTTTCATTGAGGAGTAAGTGTACACTGGTCTTTTGGTTTATATTTTCTATAAGTATGTACATGGTTTAGGTTGATTTATACTGGGTAAGGTATTTTGGTGAGGGACAACTCTACCAGATAGCACAAGTTCATCAAGAACTTTTATTCTCGTCTGGTAGACAGGGCTTTTTTTTAGTTCTATTTGCTGTCATTATAAGGGATACTGGTATAGTCATAAATATTAAGTTAGTATTCAAATTTGTCTTATATACAAAATTTGTATTTTTTATTTGTATACACTTGTATACAAATTTGTATACATTTAATGTATTGTTAGTAAAATTTGTACGTGATTATCTGCCAATAAATAAATAATTAGCCGTGCCTAAACCAAGCTAGTGGATTTCACTAAGTGATCAAGTCTTGTAAGCCTGGCGAACAGAGCGTGTTGGAACTTTTTTAGTTGCCGTTAAAATCGACTGTGCTCTAATGTGCTCTATTTTTGTGTTTAAAAAGTTGCTCGACTAAAGTTGCCAATGTCTTAAATCGATTTTTAGGTCGTTTCCCGGAATGACGGGGATGAAGTCGTCTTCAGGGCGGCGAGGTTTTCGAAACGGCATCGTCCGTTTGTTGAACTTGTAGTAAAAAGGTGGCATGAGGAACAGCGGATCCGGTTTCTGTATTTTGCTAAGGTTGCCCGCCCTGTTAAGAATCGAGCCCTCTCTCCCCCTTCGGTTACAGCGCCGGTTGAGGAGAGTTTGTTGAAACCTTTTCTTCTTGATGGTTTTTTTTT
Organism: Stenodema calcarata; assembly: GCA_963920205.1. Lineage (NCBI taxonomy): Eukaryota > Metazoa > Arthropoda > Insecta > Hemiptera > Miridae > Stenodema > Stenodema calcarata. The sequence continues at coordinate 8,232,069 of OY986053.1, read as the reverse complement.
TCTTTTTTCTTTTTTCCTCTCTCTCTTCCTTCTCTCTCGTTCTTTATTTCTATAGGCATCTTCGTCGTCCTCCCCTCTCCCTCCCACTTCTTGTTGACTACAGGGAGGGGTTCGTTTTCTTCCAGGTAATCAGTCGCTTCTTAAATGTTGGCACGACTGTTTTCTCGGCCTTCGACGAGAATCTTCTATCACACCGATATGCGGCGTATGAGCTCCGTTTAAAACCGTCTTTAACGTCTTCTCGTCTGGTTCGGTTTCGAACGAGAATCTCGTCGTGTCGTCGCGTCGTTTATTTTCCGTTTTCAAATCCGACGACCGTTTATGAGTTTGAGGTTCGGTATAACCGTAAACCTGGGGGTCAACCGGGATTTTCACGCTAAAACCTTCATCACGGCCTCCTGCTCGAGCCATGCTCTTTGTCGCCATGTCGTCCGACTGCAACCTTCTTTGGCAAGTTTTAAAACCTTCCGTTTCTTTCCACTTTCTACGATCGATCGTACAACGATCGTATTCGGTCAGTCGTATTCTAACGCCAAGTTCTTCTCAGACCGCTCGAACGGCCTTGGAATCTCCCACTGTTCCATCACTCCCCACTGTGTCATTCACTGAAACCACCATCACTACCCCCCCCCCCCCCCCCTCTCCTTACTTCGACTCATTCTCACTTTCTCATCATAATAATATTATTGTGTTTTCTTCCATCTGAGAAGAAACCAAACACGCCATAATATTTCATAAATAACCATATTGCACATATCATTACCACCACTTTTTGTCATTTAGCGAATTTTCGAAGAAAAGACCTTGAAGGAGTTTTTAAAACCTCAAATTTCCGATTTTTTTTTAAACCAAAATCCGTTTCAGACCATCCTGAATTCACTACCAAAAGACATCAAAATATTTATGCATAGGTATATTGATGTAGGTATGTGTCATTCCTGACGATAACTTTCGATAGAATATTTATTTATTTATTTTCATTGCCATAAACGGGCATGATGCCCAATAACAGACAATTTTCAATGGAAATTTAATGTGGCAAACATATTATGATTTCCATTAAAAATATCGAGTTTCAAAATTTGTTTTTCTTTTTTATTGCATGATTTTCATTTCCCCAGATTGTCGTTTATTTATTTATTTATTCATTTTTCAATTTCTGTCCTATTATAGGTTATAATATTATTAGATGTAATACATAATACAATACCTATAAATGGACAGAAATTAAAAAAAAAAAATAGAACACTAAACGACTCGATATTACTTTAACAAGAGCTTCTTGAGAAGTTCAAATTTGCACAAAAATTCCGTCATGACAATCTTTGCGGAATCGGGGAGTTTTATAGGGAAAAAAATCACCCATAAATTCCAAAAATGAAACAGACTGACAAGTGACACCTTATTTTAAAGGTCTTTTTAAAACTCAGAACCCGTTGCGATATGTTATTGTTACTCAGCCAAAAATGGAGACAAAATTCTTCTAGTACCTATTCAAAGCATGTTTCATTCCTCCCTCTTCCACTCCAAATTTTACTTTGCCTAAAACGACTCCTGTTTCACTTATTCGCACGAATACCTATAGCTTCTAAAATTCGTCCATACGATCATGCTGCATGATTGGTACTTTCTTTTTTCGTCTGTTTACCTTAGAGGGTGTCATTTGGCCATAGAGAAAAAATTTGGGGGTCCAAGATTTTTTCAACCTCAGATTCGAATTTAGCGTCGAAAAATACATAAGAGTAGGTACACTATTCTGGTCTCCGGAAATTGTTTTTTTTTTTTTTTTTTTTTTTAAGCACATTTGTAGGGCTGTGTTTTTGATTGTATCTAAAATCTAAAACAGCGAACAAGTCCTAATTGTTGCGAAACATCTAACGTTTTCGTCAACTTCACATGGTGTCGAATCACCGTCAGGAGCTCTTGAACGGCTGACATCGTGGCTGAGTTTGCTTATGCAGTACTTGGGCTGACGAGCTGCCTGAAAGATTCGAACGCGGATTTCGGTACGACGAGCTCGTTTTCAAACTATAACGCGGTGTTTACTGCTTTGCGCGACCGGCGGAGTGTCAAACTTGAGTTTTGAGTGTCTCGCAAAAAATATGACGTTTATCGCGACGCCTCAAAAGAAAGTGGCATTCGGACCTCTTGTGAGCACACAGCTAGTACCAAAGAAAGAAAAAAAAAGAACTGTAACTATCTAGTCAACCTTGTTAATTGCCAAAAATAAAATATTATCTATATTGGTTTCAGCTATCATAGGATAGTTTTGATTACTGCGTGTCACATGTTATATTGTTTATGTTTATATTACTTGTAAGCTCACTTGATAGTGGTACTCCACAAAAAGTGAATAAAATTTAAAAAAAAAAAAAAAATCTTCAGGTTTTAAGTGGCTTCCGATCATCATAAGACCATTTGACGCACATTTTGTCTTCCTCGTCATATAAGCCCAAGAAAACGTACTCCTATGCCACCTGCAGAAATGACGACATTGGGTCACAAAACACTGAATTTACACTAATTATTAACATCTTCAGTTTGTGCCACAGCCATACAATGTCTCAGCCAGTTCCTAGCATGATGTATTTGAGGCGATTTTGCTGTTGTTGCGACGAAAATAGTTTACGTCAAGAATCATAATATCCATTATATTATGATGCTTCTGCTGAGGAGTTTTTTATGGAAGATGAAATCGAAATCGATATTTGGAATTTCCCAACTATATTTCCTCTCATAGTCTGTCCATAAACAATTGATTGCATTATATTATAATATGTGTTTCGTGTCTCCATACTACCTAAATTCCCAGTACGCATGGCTAATACGGTCATTTCTTGGTAATAGATTATCGAGTAACAGCGACCGTCTGGTAATAGGTTGAGGTATTAGGTTATTTTGGTAATAGGTTACCAGCGATTCGGGGAACCTTTCCAGCGTTTCTCCTTTCCCCAAAGTTCTCAAAACATTTATTCCAGTAATAGGGCTTTTCTGGTAATAGGTTATCTGGTATTAGGTCCCCCACTTCCCAGGAGAGGGGATAAACTGCGCAGTTGCTTTATTGCAGTAGCCGGGGTTTACGTAGGATGTATTCATATTTTATGACGGTGACTTCTTGGAGATAGTGACAATTTTTTGACTCTAGAGTGTGAAAATCAAGTTGGAGAAGCCAAATATAGAAAAATTCAAAATTCTGAGAAATTGGGAGTTGAGAGGTTATCATTCTGAGGTCCAAAAAGATGATCATTATAAAGCGACGAATATTTTACAGGGATAAAATGAGACATATCCATGTACCTGTGTATCAGCATTTAGATACTCAACATAAGTTTACTGATTTGTTTTATCGTTTACAATGAAAGTTGGACGAGTATAAACTACAACACAGCATCAAGTTTCACTGGAAAACACCTAAAACTAACGAAAACGTTGATTGAGATTTTCACTTGAAAACACCTAAAACGTTAATTGAGTTCCAAAAAGAGAGAATCATATTGGATTTTTAGCTGAAGATATATATTAAGATATCGAGGGTGAAGTGGCAACATAACCAACCTGCTTTGGTGCATGACAACATCGCCTAATTGAAATGGTACAGAACAACACCACCTAACTGAAGTGATGAACGATAACATCACCTAACTGAAATGAGGCAGAACAAAACAGCCTAAGTGCTTTTTTGCAAGTTTCCAGGAGACACAAAAAACTTTTTAATTTTGAGATTCATCTAGGTACGCATCCTGTTTAATTTCCATACAACTCCTCTTCGATAAAAACCTAGCACGTACCAGTTGGTGTCCCAATTTTGAAAAATAGGACAGATAGTCGTATGTTGGCGGAAGGCTAGAGCAGCCCATATCCCCAAAAATGTCATATAATGATATATTATATCGTCTGTTCTAACTCACTTCACACAAGGTCTAACTCACTTTTCCCAATTTTATTTTACCTATAGCTCTTGTGGATATTGAGAAAACTCTGCAAATTCTTGACACAACGGCTTATTATGGATAATTATACCATTGTGTCAAGAATTTGCAGAGTTTTCTTAATATCCACAAGAGCTACATTGTAATAGCGATGGTGAAATAAATTTGGGAAAAGTGAGTTAGACCTTGTGTGATCTGTTGTTGGTCGACCGTAGGGTATGGCCCATACGGGTAAATGCATGCGGGAGGCATTCATGATTTTTATGGAGTTTATGTTAGCACATGCATCCGGAGTTTACATTCAATATTATTCAGTACAAAACTGGACTGATTTGTATTATTCTACTTTTGAACTAAGTAGTAAATTACTTTGTTCTGCTTGTAAAAATTACACATGATGTGCCTAATTTGACAGGACTAAACCCACTCAAATGCTCGATTCTGTTATTCGAACGAAACAAATTCATTAGTACAAGTTCCATGTGAACTCGCATCCTGTGCTGCTCTTGTGCGTCGTGGCGGATCCTGCCCCTCGATCTTGTAGTTTGTTGTAGACGAGCAGATGTTTTCTGGTGGGTCCGCTTTAAGGGAAAATGGCCGATCCCCTCGCCACACCTGCCTCCTGGTGGTTCTAGTTGAGAATCTTCAAACTGCCTCTCGCGTAATGAAGTCGCTCCGAATCGAATTTATTCATCAGGAACCTTCGACAGCTCCTTAAGCGCTTTTTGAACGTTCGACCGGACATTTAAATTACACCTTCGGGGATTTAAATTATACGGGTAGCGCTTTTGACAAAGCTTAGTTACGCTTTGAACAGGTAGTTGGTTTGGTTTGGCTCCCACAAATTACACCGGTCTACACCTGGGTGTATGGTGCAGAGGAGATGAGGGTTTTGGTGTTGAGGATTTCCAGTGTGCTGAATCCACATCTGAAACCCGTTTTGGCGCTATATTTGAAGTGATATTTTTTACACTCAAAGGTAGCCAGAAAATAGGTACAAGGGTCATCCAGAAAGTAAGATTACAACATTTTAAAAAAATCAAAAAATGCTTGTATTACAAGGAAATTTACAGAATACTTCACAAATATACTAAAATATTTTTCCACGTAGTCCCCGTTGAGTTTGAGATATTTCTGTAGCCTGGGCACCTGTGTTTTTATGCCAGTGTTATAGACCTCCGCCGCCACTTCTGCACTGCATCCTGGACCTCTTCACCGTCTGGAAATCGTTGTCCACCCAAAAACTCCTTCAATTTAGTGAACAGATGGAAGTCAGATGGTGCTAAGTCGGGTGAATAGGGAGGGTAGTTGACGTCCCATCCAAACGAAGTCAACAGTTCTTGGGTGACTCGCGCAGTGTGGGGCCTGGCGTTGTCCTGGTGGACGCAGATCCCCTTGGTTAGCATAACCCTATCATATCACTACCATGCACTTCCACGATCTTGCTACGGATATCCTCGGCGGTATTTTTCTGTAAAGTCAAAAAAACGGATGTTCGCTCTGATCTCACAGAGACGAACTGGCGTCGACATCTCCATTTGGAAAAATTCACTGTGACTGAACTGAAATGTCGACAAAAACGAGCGACGGACCAATTTCAAGAAAAGATCCCCCTTGTAAACTTACTTTCTGGATGACCCTCGTATATGAAGTAGGTACATCTCAAAACCAGACCTCATAGCGAAAAACGGGGTTCAGATTTGGATTCAGCACACTGAAAACCCTCCAACACCGACACTCATCTCCTCAGCACCAAACGAGACCTTTTTTTTGTCGGCCAGTGTTCATCAACGCAGAATCAACCGGCGTAGTCATGTAAAACTCGCTGAAACCACAGAAAAATTCGTTTACTCGCAACAAAAACGCTGCCAATTTTTCAAATCACCAAATATCCAATTCATGTTCTTCCATAGACACAGAAAGTACCTATCTCAAAATAAGAAATTGGGTGTCACAAAAATCCTCTTCTCGGTTGACTCCAATGATGCAATGACGAAAATAGTGTATCAAAAGATCAGAAAGCATTAAGTACATAACTATTCAATTTATAAAATTGAATCCATTTCATTTCGGATTGGAAGCAACGAGAAAGGAAAACTTAAGTTACTATTTTCGTCATCACTGTAGATATACATATTCCTCAATATTTTTTTACCTTCAGAAAGAAAGCAGAAATCGGTCTATTTGAAGAAATACGCACAAAATTGATAATTTATTGAATTTACGAAGTGTTAAAATTAATAATACTGTTCATAAAAGGCGTTACAAAAATAATTCTAACAACATTAAAACCCCTCGTTTTTGTTAATTTTTACAGGTCTTGAACATTTTTAAGCAGAATGAAATCGAATTAAGACCATTTGGTTTCATGAAAATACTTTGGGATTTTCGAAGAGATTTTATCTTGAATTGTGTAATTCCCAGGATGGTATCATTTTTATTAATTTTTTTAAACATTTTTTTATCAATCATTCTTTCGTTCATTTTCGTGGTTCAACATCCCTCAAGAGAATAAAAGAAACGTTCAGGAAATGTGACTAATCTCTGGACGAACAATGGAAGATAAAATTCCAGCTGTTGACCAAGATAATATCGAGATGACACTTCTATTCTTGAGGAAGCTCGTGATATCGCGACTATTACAATTACAAAACACTGAAGCATCGTGAGGAGAATTAAATATTGTTGAAATCGAAGTGTATTGAGCAAATCGATGTCGGGAAATCGTACCTTACTCAGTTTTCGTCCCTAACTCAGTTTTCCCAACTTTTCAAGAGAGAGGAAAAAAAATGATTTTACAACGTACCTACTTACAAACCTAGACAGTCAATATCTTCAAATTTGGCCTGCAATGAGCTTGTCATGAAAACAACAATTGAACTTAAGCAGCAGCCTGAGCATGATTAAATAATATATTTGATTACATATTTATTCATTTATCTTTTCCTAGAAAAATTGGGCCCTTATTTAACAAAGTGTTGTTGATACAATTCCTCTGTGACTCGCCCAAACAAACGGATATTTGGCTCAAACGTTCAACTTTTACTGCCACTCAATTTCACGGTCGAGAGCGATATTGTAGACTCTGCTCATGCGTAAAACTGAATACACTTGTAACGCTCGTGGGGACTGGTCTGTTCGACCAATGCGATGACTATGTCATGATTTTTAAATAATTTCTTCTACCGCATGCTGACGGACCGTCGTTGGAAAGAATCGAGATGATGTCGGTAGAATCGGATGTTAGTGATAGCGTTATCTCGTCGAATTCCCACACTTCACTTACATATTCCTTAGCAAGTGACATTGGCCCCCAATCACGTACTACATAACTAGCAAATTCAACTGGTAAACAGATTTAATGTGTAGGTTTGTAGGCGTTGAAACACCTGATTAAACCCACAATTAAGACCTAATAAAATCCCATATTCACCGTCTGCAATGAATCAAAAAAATTAATTAAAAAAAAAAAAAAACAGTTACCAGTAGAATTTTTCTAGTACAAGTTAACGTTCAGTAATTACCAAATTTCCCCCTTAAAATTCACAAATTCCCCCTTAAAATACCAAATTCGAAGTTTTTGTCTCAAGTTTATCGAGACGTATCGTACGGAATGACACTTGTTGGTGTCTTTTGGCAGTGAATCCAGGGTGGTCTGAAACGGATTTTGGTACGCAAATTTTCCGGAAATTCTAGTTTTAAACATTTTGGACCGAGAACAGTAGCTTCTTTTCTACCTTCTATCATCACTCTTCAACTTTCAGCAAATCAAGTTGGCCAACTGATAGATAGTCCAATAGAAATTGAGTGAAGGCTACCTAACGCCCTCAGTATTGCGTATAAGCACAAAATGGTTTAATCTCATCTCTCCAATGATCTTATACTTAGGTATACAGAAATGTACCATTGAAAAAATATTGTTTTGAGGTGTTTTCGGCCTTAGATGTCGTTATTTCGTTCCAATTCCGGATATCTTCTCGGGGTCCCTCTTAATGTCTACTGCGTGCATATGTCAAATACCAACCAACCCTTCGGACCAGTCCTTGATGTTCAAACTCCATCCCTCACGAAAATCAAGTTTCGCCTTTTTCCGCTCATTCTGACTAGGCCAACGATCAAAACAGTCAACTCTACGATCAAACTCGATTAATTAACCGAATAACAAACGCATCAATGCTAAAAAAGGCTTATCAATCCAACATGGCCGCACTATTCTAACGCATCAATGTTATGAAAGGCTTATCAATCCAACATGGCCGCACTATTCTTGTGATTGTCACAGTACAGCTGTAACATGTTATTTGACAAAATACGTCTAGTTTTTGAGGTTCGACTGAAAGAAAAGGCGAAATTCGTCGGACTCATTCGTGTTTTTAGATCAACAAGTGACATGAAGGCCGGCATTATAATTTTTTTCTTCTATGATCCGTTCCGAAAACATCGAAGGAGTTCCGCCTGTTATCATTCCCGTTCACTGTTTCGGCACGTTTTTTTCGTACGCCGGACTCCTGCGATTTGACGGTGGATGGATCTGACGTTTTCGTTATGACTAGTAGAAACGATGCGCTCTCACCGCGGCCGCTAGGATTCCGATCATTTGGAACACGATTTGGTACCGTTCGAATTTCGAGTGGAGTAATTTCGATTATTTGTTTTTTAATGTTGTGCAAGGACTAACGAACTGATTCAAACGCTAGAGTTAACGTGCATGTGTTAACGGACATTGTCGGCGTTTAAGACAGTTCGCATCAAAATCGTAAAACAGTTGATCTTCACGAAAAGAATATTTGACATAATGTCCAGCAGCAGTTCATCTGATGAGTTGCTCCTCTTGTTGTCACTGAGTGCTGCGACAGAGCGGAATAAGAAATAATTTTGAACCTCTCACCAAATGAGGACCTTCCGTTACAAAGGGGGTAATTGCCAAAATTTCGAAAAATGAGGTTTTTTCTGCGTTTTGTTCAGCAAACCAATGCGATTAACCCAAGAAGGTGCAAGTGCCTATCTGACGAGGAAGAGTTCAAACATCTCCAACAGAATGCGGTTTCCCCCAAGTCCATCACTCTTACCTTCTAGAGAGGTTAAGAACCACTGCAACCCTTAGGAAGGTTACTTTTTATTGTTACTTTTCGTTTTCTCTTGTCTTCCTGCAAAACACGAGTGTATATTATTAAAAAGTTTAGTTGAAAGTACAAAGTTTTCATTTATTTTTGCACTTAGCGCCATGGGAAAGACAGGTGGCCCCTTACCCCTTTCCCTAATTTCTGAAACATTTATAAGCTCGACAATTATTTTATAGTACCTGATAAATTTTGCTACGTGGTTTTAAAACGGTATGGCCCGTGAAACATTAACTATAACTCGCCTGGCACTGTTAGAAGCAATGGCTACTGTAGATTTCACTTACCAACTCGTTTTTGCTTGTAAGTTTTTTCGTTAAATTTTGCACTTACCCCTTTCGTAATGTAAGCTCCTCAATTATTCGTTCAGAGACGTTCAAAATATCGATGAAAAGTTAGAGAGAGAGAGTTTCCTCGCGAAAGAAATATTTTTAATACATAATCCCATGTACGTACAATCAATAATCTTTTTTCTATAAAACCAGTTAAATAAAAACTCACCTTTTTACTTCTCCTTAGAATTCTTGAACTATTTTGATGAATCCGTGTGAATTACTACATTAAGAATAAGTTGTCTAAATTTCGTCGATTTCTTTCAATTTTGAGAATGAGAATAGGGGCCACCGAAAAAAACAAGTTGTTCTCCAATATCGGGTAGTTATTTACTCCCCTAATATTGCAAATAGCAAATTTCTTCGACTGGCGGGGTTTTTGAGTTTTTGACCCCGCCAGTCAAAGAAATTATATTATGTAAACAGGTGCATATAAATACAAACTGATACAGTCTTGTTCGGCCCCCCAAGTCTGTTTGGGCTTCTTAGGGCCTCAGTTTCCTATTGGGGCCTCAGTTCCTCAGTTTCCCTTATTCCCCGTAGCCCACTAGCTCTTTCGACCTGCCACCTTCCTACATGTAGTTGCCACTATCTGTATTATAGCCTAATGGGTACTTCAGTCTATCGACCTTCCACTGGCGCCTTCAGTTTCCCTTATTCCCCGTAGACCACTAGCGCTCCGGAACTTCCACATTATCACCATATTGCTCCCTCCCGAATTCCGACGTCATTCAGTCTAATGCATCCCGATGTTGCTTACGCTCTCCCCTGTTTTCCATATTTTCAATTGCTCTACCACAATGAACCACCGATTCCCCGGCTTCATTCGTTCATTTGTCTTTCCCCGTGCTACAAAACAAGTCTGAAACTTAATTATGCTTCAGTAATGTTTTTGGTGATGTTCCATTTTTTGGAGGAGTATATTTTGGCGAGCATTAAAACGGTATAATTTTGAGTTTTGAAGTTCAAATCCCCAAGTTGAAAAAAATCTCTTAGGTTACTCTTAAGATTCTCCTTTGATTGAACTCTCTCATGTAACCTCCACTTATCCACCTTGAAGCGACCGTGTCATTTTAGTTCACCAATTTTTTTGTCGATTTCGAACTATGTGGTCAAACACTTGCTTTGAACTCTCGGAGTTGACATTCAGGTTGTATTTTGTGTCATATTATTATGGTTATCGACTCAATGTAATAACCCCCTTGTAGTGTTTTTTCGTCACGAATTCGGGGCGTTGTCGGGCATCGGCCCACGTACGATCCAACTCACGGTACGAATTATTACTCCTGACCGAAAAAGGTTCGTTTAATAGTTGGGATTCGAGCGAAGTCTGAGCCGCTTCATCCGTTCAAGAGTCGAAGGCCACGTCTTTATCGGCTCTGAATATTCGACAGATTGAGGTTTGAGTTGGTGATTTTATTGCCCACGTCTTCGTACCATGGGATCGATCCGAACGCCCTCCCCCTGTGACGATTGGCGCAGTTCGCTTACGACACGTCGCCTCGTCCTTGAAGGGGTCCCCTGAACTGTTAACCACGATTATATTGCGTTCGAAGGTCTTTGCATTCCCTCCCGTTCTTTGCTTCGATCAACGGAGTCCATATTCATCTCGATAACGTCGATACAAAATTAAATGCAGCGTCGGGCACGTTAATTGGGCGTTTTTGACAATAAGGTCGTTAATTCGTGTATTTATTCATGAAATAACATTCGTGAGCACGTAACATTATTGATCGAAAATTAAATCAGGTGGAAGTGATGCTAGTATGCCGGATCTGGCGGGATTGTCTACTTATAATGTGAATCTGCAGCTATTCGCTTAAATATATCAAATTTTTCTTTCATCTTACTCCAGCGGGGGAAGCAAGCTGTCGACGATTTCCCATCGTCTCGTGAGTCGAAGTGATCAGTATCTTAAAAAATCGTAAAAAAATCTCATCTAATGAATATTATTGAGAGTTTGAGAAAGCCATTTTTGCAATTATAAACGAATTTGCATTTGGGGTGAGGTCACGGCTAACTGTAATCGGTTATGAATTCGAACCTACCTTCAGGCTGGTCAAATATTCCATAGAAATCTCGAGATCTTCGAGCCATGTTGATATTTGCAATAGTGACAATCGGGTAATTTTTCGTTTTTTTTTTCGTCAAAATAATGCGAAACTGAACCGATTTTTGCAGGAATAACGGAAAAATAACTGCAGGCTGATTTGTTCTTGATTATTAATGGACCAGTGCTTAGACTGGGCGCCCCACCTAGAAATGTTAAAGGGCAAACTTAGGAAGCTTATCCCAATATAGTGCGAAACTGAACCGATTTATGCAGGAATAACGGAAAAATAGCTGCAGGCTGATCAGTTCTTGATAATTAGTTATGATAATTTTTTTTGTCTTCCATGAAAGTGGTCTACATACCTCCTTCTGTGATCTCCATAACGAATATTTTGTTAAAACCACTTTCAGGGAGTGCTAGGAGTTGTTTTCAAGTAACGATTTACAAAACGACTGAGACGAGACATTCATAGGCTGTGTTGGTTTGACATACATTGTTCACTCATGCGGCTCAAAGTCCACTTCCCCAGTTATAATTATCTGTTCTGCTCTCCCTGAGATCTAAACTAACATGTACCTACACTGGTTCCGGCTTGCCAAAACAGACATTTATTTTTCGACATTTGAAGTGGCCCGATGTTCTTGATCATTGATGATGGTCTGAATTTGGTGGAATCCATTAGTTTTGCTATCATGATTGATTGCTGATTAAATGGAAACCCTCGACTCTGGCTAAAAATCTACGAGTATAACGATCTTAAAAACTCCTTTCGCGTACTTCATCCTCCGGTGGAATGTGCCTCTGACATCACTCCTGGAACCAACGTAGAGACGCGTGACCCGATGTTATGAATCCCAGCGGATGGTTCTTGTTTCGCCAATGGAGGCAAGTTCCTCCAGAAAAAAAAACACGTCAGTGGATGAGGAGGGAAGGTGTTTGCCCGACAAAACCCATTGTTAATCGGAAAAGAGACAGAAGCGTTTGACGGGCGGCGTTGCCGGATCGGGCCGCTGCAACGTTGCCGATCCTGCATGAAGATTGGGGGAAGCTTCTCCTTGCTCGTATTCTGATATTTATACCACATTCTCTTGTCCTGACCACTTCATCTTGGGGCTCCTATCTTTGGGCTGACGGCATCTGGCGAGAGGGTTTTTTTTTCGCCTGATGGCGGAAACTCGTTCGAAGCCCTTCGCTGTGAGATCATCCTTGTTCAGGTTGGTTTTTACGTTCTTTCGTCTGGAGATTATTCCTTCAAATGACACGTGAATCGAGTTTTCCTTAAGGCTTTTCTAGTGTTTCAAGAACTTGTATATTCGTATCTCAGGAACTGGGCCTTGCGATGTCAACTTTACAAGTTTACATGCAATCGCGAATATACTTGAGAACACTCTTTGGTCGTATCCGAGGGTTCACCTCCATCGGTTGTTTTCAGATTCCTATTGCATAGTATATCAGCGAATATTTACTTCCTCGCCCAACATAATGAACAAAAGCACTGCTATCTGCTTGGAAATGATTTCTGGAAACCCAACCAGGATGTGGTATTCCATATCTTTCACGTTTCAGACAAATTCTACTTGTATTATTTTAACCATTTACAATAACATCGAATTTCTTTAAGGCTTTGATATCTAATTACAAAAAGGATGATTCAGAGTAAAAGTAAGCTTTTGGAGGTCCATTACTAAGGGATGAAAATGTTTACAACGCTCATGGCGATCTCAAAAAGGTTCTAGGAGTCTTAATTAGATTCACACGAGTACACAGTATAACCGCTGCACAGCCAAAAACCCTAGTCATGCAGCATGGCTATAAGAGCGAATTTTCGAATAAATAACTGGTTTTATGTAAAATGTGATTTTTGGAACATCTCATTCAATTTTTTGCCCAGTAACACTTCAGTTTATAGATTTTTCAACGCTGAACAAGATGGTGAAGTCAAAATTGCGACATCTTTTTCCATCGTGTTCAGCGTAAAACACACCTTAAAATGAGATGTCACTTGCCAGACTGTTTCATTTTGGGAATTGATAGGTAATTTTCTCCCTCTCACACCCCCCCTTAGAGTGGCCTGATTCTGCCCATCTACGAACTTAGCCTTTTAATTGCCAAGGCAGATTTTATGTGCAAATTTGAACCTTTTTTAAAAATTTTGTACCGAGAACAGTAGCTTCTCTTTCTTCGAAAATTCCCTAAAACCTCTTACACCTTGGAAGAACCCAAAACCGGCAAGTAGCGAAAAAATGTCCACAAATTGCATTTTCTTCTATGGTTTTTTGTTGTAAAAACATACAGACATCAATATTATTGAGCCAATTTCTGTTCGAAACGTCGATAGTAATTTGAAACCGTGATTTGATTGGATCTTGTGCTCAAATGTAAGAAAACACTGCTTCAGTTGATACGAAATTAAGATCAATTCATAGAGATTTCAAAAACCAACTTTGTTTTCTACAGAGATTAAAACGGCTCTTGGAATCTTGAGTTACTCCTTATAGTTACAAATAACATCTTGTACCTTGGAAGATCCCAGAAGCTGCAACTAGCACTATCACAGAAATGACTAATGATACCATTTTTGTTTGTTCTTGTAAAGAAATGCAGGTATGAACGTGACTATGAGCCAATTTTTAGCTCGAACATTTCGAATTACTCTACTCGAGTAATTTGAAATAGTGATTTGGTTGGTCCTTTGGATCAATTCATTCTGCCCTTAGGGATCGTAAAATCAACTTTGGTGGTCGTTATGTCCCAGCATCCTAGTTATAAATTCCAATGGTTTATTATCGAAGATAATAAACCAAAATCATCGCAAATAATAATAAGCTAAATAAACGACGTAAGAGGGAGAGGATTCAGGGCGAGTAGGGATAGTCCCCACTCCACAAATAGGGCGGCCCTTCAGACCGCCCTCCCTACCCTACCGATGGCATATCCTTTTCTGGGTTATAAACCAAGGTATACTACGCCTGTCAGGGAGCCTTTACCTAGCGACTTACGTACCTATCGGATTTACCAAATTGACGCGCGTCGTATCGATGCCTCAATTAGGTAAGGGAACTTTTAGCGCGTCGTGGCTGATGACTTAAAGAACCACCGCTATGCAATCCAGTACAAGGTCATCTGAAAGGATTTTATTCTCGAATAGCGCGCCAGAAAACTCGTTAGCGAATGCAACAAACAAAACCCAGCAGGCCCCTAAAAAACAGGAGTCAGAACAGAGATGAAAGTCTCACGAGTAATGCGTAGTTTAGTTGTTTAGTTTCAAAATAAAAATTTTAGTCGTCAGGGCGATTTCATAGGTTATGTACGGCCATCGGAAGCCGGCCTCAGCGTTCTTTTGGAATCCACCGGTCATCACGATTTCCTTATCTGTAAATTATCCAAGATATTCAACTCTCTTCGCGTTCCGATGACAAATATAGTGTAGTTTCCCATACATCAGCTTGTGGAATCCGTCGCTCTTTATCGCTCCCTCTGCGATTCCGGTGCCTTTCTCAGACTGTACCTCCAGTTATTTAACAAAAAGAAAAGGCCGTTTGATCGTATCGCTTCTCTTGCCTGTACTCAATCGTCAGGAGGTCCTTATACAGTCAAGGTCGGGCCCTCGTGAGTCACCTCTTGCTGAGGTGAAGCTGGTCTGCTGCCTTTACAAGGCACTTTATTTCAATTTGTCTCGTCGTTGAGACTCAACAGAAATGTCTCAACATCGAAGATAAAATATCCATTTTTTCCTCAATATTATCCACATTTAACCTTCATCCGCTCGCCCTCTTTTGTGTCACACTTGCGCTCGCGGTACGGCAAACTGCCGCAGACTGCCCTAAATTATCATTTTTTATTGGTTTTCTTCAATCCACAAGCACAGTAGTAACGAACCTAGGTGGGTGGCTTATCTATAAAGTGTATGTCATATAAAACAAAGAGTTTTAAGCAACAAAAACTTTAATACATTGTCAAGTATGAAATTGGGTCATGTTCAATACAAAAACATAGGCATGTGGGAACATAAATGGGAATTCATAGAGCACAAAACAGTTTACGTGGTAATTTTCAGTACTTTTTTCCCCGTTTTGACTAGAATTATACTGGCCAAGATTTTTTGACAGTCATTCAATTCGATCCGTTCCGTGGGTTTAGGGGGATTTTAAGGCGGGCAAATTACACATAAATTCCGAAAATGAAACAGTCTGACAAGTGACAACTCATTTTAAAGGTTTGTTTACGCTGAACACGCTGGTGAAGTCAAAATCGCGGTACTTCATTCCGTTTTCAGACTCGAACACTTTGAAGATGAAGAAACGTGGTTTTTACTTGAGATGTTCTTCATGTTTCATACTCTAATCTGATAACGGAACGAAATATCGCAATTCTGACTTCACCATCGTGTTCAGCGTTGAACAATCTATAAACAGGTGTTACTTGGCAAAAGATGTAGACAAAATTTGTTATAAAAAACCAGTAAAGTAGAGGCATTTTACATTAAAACAGTTATTTCGTCAAAAATTCGCTCTTATAGCCATGCTGCATACTGTGGATTTTTAAAATTATAGTTACAGATCTCACAAGGCTATTGTGTACGGCGATCTTAACAGATCAGGTGGGTGATTGAAGATAACCAACCCTTATGGAAAATTTGGCAGTTTGGTAGTGATTTTTGTAGTAGAAGAAAATGAGCTATTTTAGGTGGTCAATTTATCCTTCAAATCAAAATTATCAGTGCTACTACTGAAATAGAAGTAAACGTTGAAGACGTAGCGAGCGAACTCATAGTGGGTCGTGATATCGAGCGAAAGGTCGAAACAACTGAGATTTCCATAGAGGTAATCAGGGCAGGTCTCACGCCGATACAGACGGCTATTATTAGACTGCTGTTGCTACCTGAGCTTTTATTACGGCTGTAGAAAAACAGAGAAACCTCCTTCGATGGTGACCTCGTTCAAAATAATTCTCAACGTTTTGAGATCCTCGTCAGAGGGAAACGCCCTAGGACTGCACACGTATTTATATGCTACGTGGACGTCACTTCGGGGTCAATAGTGACTTGAAATATCACGACTTGAAATATCCATGATTCCTTACAAATTCAAAAATATATCATTTCTACACTATTGAATAATTCGTTGATAGCTCAATAGTTGATTAATTACAAATATAAGCTCATCTGAGACCCAAAGTTATTTTGACATTTTATGTCTTTACTCTGGCACATAACTCGAAAAACGTTACACAAAAGCGTCACACGAAATCGTCACGAAAATTTCTGATGATTTTCGCTTACAACCGATTCGTTGCTACGGAACTTTATCTTCGCCAGTTATCATCGTACAAAAATCGTTCACCACTCATTGGATAGCTCTCGATTTACCTAACCATATTACGTTAACCGCTGCGGAGTGCGTGGCCGACAAGCTGCGGCGTGAGCGTGATTGTTTAAATAACTGTTTATATTGTCTATACGAAGCTTCATAATTTATGATGAACCCTACAATTAAGTATAACAACTACGCTACTGGGGTAGGTGATGTAGCATTGTTCGAAGGTTCTTGAATCACTTCTTTAAAGACATAAAATGTCCCAATGTGTTGCAGACTCGTATGCAAGCATTTAATTCTCGACTGTATCAACAACAGGATGGAGTTGACATTCTTTTGACATTTTCATGTCTTTGCTTTGGCTCATAAACTGAAACGGGAAAAATTTGTTTCCTTGATTCACCCTTTCCCTCAGATCACGTCAGAACACAAGCGACAGGCGGGCCACTACGTCAGACACACCTATGACGCACGAGCGTATGACGTCAGACGGCTGGCAGGAGGGCAACTAGTACGTCAAAGCATATGCCGTAAGAGCCTATGACGTCAGACGGCTGGCCGGAGGCCAACTAATACGTCACAGCCTATGCCGTAAGAGCCTATGACGTCAGAGGGCTGACTGGCTAGGTGATCGGGTTTTTCCATAAAGCCGCCTCATTTAATAATATCAAGGAAGATGTTTTGTAGTTTTGCCTTCTAATTTCATTCGTTATTTCAACAACATCAGCAAATTAAATTGTTCTTAAATCTAGAAAATCCTGAAATTGGAATAGTAAATTGTTTCAAGAAGTTTAATTCGTAGAAGTTTTTTTTTTTTTTTTATTATGAGGCAGATAGGACAGGACGCAGTGACGTGAATTGTAATAATTGTACAGTTTAAGTCTAATGTGACTATGTGGCGTACAAAATGTAGAAATCCGGTTGGGAATATTCCATTAAAGTGGTCTGAGGTAGTTAAAATCACGTCGCAAATTCGGGGTCGACGAGTAGTCGCCGCTTTGCACGGATTTGATCACAACTGTGCGACAGGGGCAACACAAGAAACTCATATTAGAGCGGTAGTGAAATCTCATTATAGACAAAATACAATCGCTCTGGTTCAGAAGCTTGTCTGAAACTCGGCTGCTTTTTTCTAACCTCAAAAATCAATCAATTTGAGCCAAATTCGGCTTAATGAGATTTTTTTGAGTTGCTGATCACAATCTGAAGTCAGAATTGCCAAATTCAAAATGGTGGATCCAATATGGCGGAGAAAAATTTCGAAAGTCAAGCGATTTGAGCCAAATTTGGTATAGAGGGTTTTTTGGAACATTAAACACAAATCTGAAGTCATATTTTCAAAATTCAATAAGGCGGACCAAAACTCAAAAAGCCCCTCTGTACCAAATTTTTGCACAAATCGATTGAATTTTCAAGAATCGTGCTTTTTGAAGTTAGAAAATAAGCAAAATGGTCTGACACCCTTTTTTTCATTGTTATAAGTGATTTTTCCTCGATTTTTACCTATTTTTTGAGGTTAGAAAAATACTGTGACGTGGTAGCCAAATTCTGATAGCAAATTCGTGTACAGGAGGCGAAATTACTACGGTTAACATGTATACATACTGCAGAAATGGCGTACTTACTCAACTTTTTTTTGTAGGGCTGTGTAATCAAGAACCTCCTGAATCAGCATTAATTCGTATTATTAAGTTTCCAATATCGAATTTTTAATTTTCTTTTCTTTTTACAGGTGAGTGAGAATTCGACTGGTACCCTCGATGATTACGTGAGTTTCATGCTTTTAAATAATTTACATTTTGATATTTATAAAACCAGTTTGAGTGGTATGCTGGTTGTCGAGTTACGGTTTCCTATCACGGTACGGTCTCAAAATAACCCAAAAACGTTCTTGGCATAATGCAATCAATTTTTTTTTAATGAAGTGAATTGGTTTTTTCCTAAATAACAGTTCCATCGAGGTTATATTTACGCCATTCAGGAGCCTGTTTGTTAAACAGTTGCTTAAATATCTGTGTTTACTTTCATTGGTTCAATGTCATTTTATTCGGGATTCGTGCGTTACAAACTTACGTAAGAATGGAATGTTACAAGGATTTCCTTCACATGTGGAGACGAAAAATGAAGGTACCTAATCAAATCCCAAAATGTTTTAGGGAGAATGGGGTCTGCGCATGAATGGGAAAGACGATATTTTCGTGTTTATCAGGGAAACTATTAATTTTACAAATCCGGCAATATTTTTATTAGACAGGCGAAAAAATAATACGTTGAAAACATTTCAAATTTCAAAACCCCGTAAATCTGAAAATATTTAACATATCAAAATCCGGTTTGTTGTATATGTTTTGTCTTTTTATGCCCTTTGAAGAAATGTGCATGAACTTATGGGTCATCTGGTGACCCCAACTTTCGATCTTGCGTTCTTGGAAAGAAATGCTCAAGGCTACAACTTTTACTTCTGGCATTTTTCGCTCAGATCAAGGGCTACAACTTTTTCCTCTGGCATTTTTTCGCTCAGATCAACCGTTTAGGCAGAAAAGTCGTATTTGAGTCGTCTTAGAATGGACACCTTTTATATAGTTATACATTTATCCACGGGAAAACAGTGTATCAGTTATGTGCTGAGGTAGTAAGAATGAGGTTGAAATCCATACAATTTTGAGTGGGACCGTTGATTACTGTGCGTAGTTAAATTGTTTTTCTTGATTGCGCTTAGTGAATTGCATACCTACTAACTGGTTAGGAATAGCCTCTAGAAAGAATTTGTAGGTTTGTTGTTTATTTGTTTGTGATGAGGGAAGTACCTACTAAGACACTGAAGAGAAATTCGCTCACATAGTAATGCTACACGATAGGGTCCGGTAGGTTTCGTTTAACCATCTACTCGCTGGTTGGTCGGAGATGATGTGTTTGGAGAAAAGAGAACAAACTGTGATAGTGGAACGGGAGACGGTCGACGAGGTCAGACGGTTGGATTGTCGGTGGAAGGGAGCGAGTGGAGGGTTACGCCACGACCCTCTCTCAGAAGGCCGTCGAACTTCGGGAGCCTTGCGGAGTGACGTCACTGGAATGGGTGATCGAGGAATTTACTAGCACAACCACTTTTTGTTCTTTTTTTTCAAGCATTTGTAAAAAGAATTGGGTTTCCTGGATTACTAAATTATTTTGGTCTTTGGCCACCAACCAAATATCAAAAGCTTCGATTCTTTTTATAGTTTCCGCAGACAGTTATCGTCATTTTCGGTGTTTTAAAATTTTCCGAAAAATTTTCATACCAAAATCGGTGCCAGACCACCCTGAATTCAGTGTCGAAAGACACCAAAAATCATATGTAAAATTCGGTCGTGGCAATCGCAAGAATCGGCCCTCTCTAAGGGGGATTTAGGGGAGTTACCCATGAATTCCCAAAATGAAAATGGCGCAAAACCGATAGCACCCGTGCAAAATCCAGTACGCGTCTCTTGTCGAGGTTTAGTTTTTTAGTGAAAATTATGTTATTTAATAACATACTTGGCACGTGTATTGCAAAGTTACGAGTGAATTCAAAATATTTGAATCAATCTCATTATGGTGGTACCTTTCTGTTAAGTAAAGATGACAACTTTTCTTGACTGTGTAAACAAGTACCTATATTAGTCCAAAATTGAAAAGCCAATGTTCAACTCACATTTAATATGAGATTAAAAAAAACCTTTTTGGGAGGAAACTGATACTTTCGTTGACAAGGCCCATCAAAAAATTCTCACGAGAAACCTAAAATGTATCCTTCTGAGTGTAAACTACTCAATTATGGTCGTTATTTTGATATACAGGGTGTCCCACTTAACGTGAACACCCCATATATTTTCAATAGAAATATTTGAAAATCCAAAAAATCCGTAATGATTTTTGACAAGGATTCAAAAAATTAGGTTTGCTCCCTTCTGCGTACGTGAGCAGTGTGCGCAATCTACACTAACTTCCTTATTTCGAATGAAAACCCCTATTTTGTATTACAGATTCAGATTTTACGTCAAATTTCATGAACTTTTTACTTCGAAACCTTTTTTTGGGCGCACCTGGGAGCCTACATGTAAATTGCAGCTTCATAGTGTGAATAGCATAGAAATTAGCTATAGGAGCCACTGAGATGGTCCTGGTCATTTGCTGCTCAAAGTGTAAGTCCTAAGGCGGCAACATAGTGTGAATAGCATAGAAATTAGCCACTGAGATGATCCTGGTCCCTTGCTGCTCAAAGTGTAAGTCCTAAGAAGGCTACATGTAAATTAGAGCTTCATAGTGTGAATAGCATAGAAATTAGGTTTAGGAGCCACTGAGATGATCCTGGTCCTTTGCTGCTCAAAGTGTAAGTCCTAAGGAGGCTACATGTAAATTACAGCTTCATATTGTACATAGCATAGGTATTAGCTTTACGAGCCATTGAGATGATCCTGATCCTTTGCTGTTTAAAGTCTAGGTCCTTAGGAGGCTACATGCCAAATTACAGCTTCATAGTGTGTATAGCGTAGAAATAGATTAGCGTAAGGGACAGATGGACGCACGGTTTCTGCCAGTTTTGTGATGGCTAATGCCTGGTCCACTCACTACGTTTTGCACAACCTTTTGTCTGCGCAGTCTTGCGTGTGGACCGGCAAACTGCGCAGTTTTCAGTCCGGCGGGAAGCGAGCTATGAAATCCATGACCTGTTCGGACAAGAAGCTTCTCCGTTTTCCGATTCGTTTTGTTGCTCAGTTTCTTCTAATCACGCGACGATGGCAGACCTTCGGTAATGTTCTCGGGAGTTCCTAACCGATTTTATTGCACTTTTTGAGAGTAGTTCAGCCAATCATTAGGTTCATCGCGTAATTCACGGAATAATCTAATATGGGAAAAGTCCCGCCTTTTTAGAAGCCATTTCCGCGGCCACTTTGAACGCCCGGTTCTTCTGAGATGTTCCAATCTTTTTTTTTAAATTGTTTTAACAACACAGCATGCAAAAATCGACCACAGTAGAACCTCCTCCATGTCCATATCACACAAGACCGAGGAAAAAATACAAATCCACAATACAAATGCACCGTCTGGACGCTCAAAATTGCAACGTCTTCATTGTGTGTGAAGACTGCGCAAACTTCAAGTATTTGAGAGCAGTGTGAAGTGTCGGACTCGGAGATGTGACGTCACTGGGTGATCTCCGGCCTTCACTGAGGAGGCGCCGTCTGCGAGCGGCCGCGCGAGTCGATCGATACGGCGAGGCCTCTCGAGGTCCGGGAATCGATACTCGGATTCCGTGACGTCACGACTCCTCCCCTCCTCCCCTTCCTACTCAACCGTTCCCTCCCCTCCTCGCCGCCGCCCTTCCACCCCACAGTTCACCAGATACTACGATGAACCAGGCATCGCCCGGCGGTAGTGCCCCCGTCCTTGGCTAATCACTTCGACCTGTTCCCTCCACCATTCGCCCACCTCTCACCCACTCCGTCCCCTCGCTCCACCCGCT